>OZ025886.1:1425383-1805383 GCA_964019415.1 Ianthella basta
CTCTGTGCCATTGCCTATGTGCCATTGTATATATAGGAAAACAAATGGTGACCTTTCTATTATACCTATTGCATTTGTATGTACGTACACAGTGAAACAGGACCCAATCCCCCTGCATGGCTATAGTCTCTCGTAGTCAGATCGCCATTATGTAGACTAGCCAAGACCTCCTGTAGTCTACAGGAGGTTGTGGCTTGGAAGGAGTGATGTATGAGGAGGCAACTACACTAATGTACTTATACAACAAAGAGATGTATTCATATTATCATGGTCTTCATGCGCTTAAATTATTTGAGAAGCCAAAATTACACATAGATATTCATGCAGACATTGCTGCATGCCTTCTTCAATCCTGCTGTGCAGTTGTAAACATTTCCTTACTATCAGATGTTGATTGCAAAGCCATTATACCATAAGAATATAATGTATAGCTTGCACATGCAGTTGGCCTCACATGGATCACATGCATGTGTAGAACGCTGTACAACTCGTTGGGGCTGGAAAACGGACGGGCATGCAACGAACACTTCGCGGGCACAAGTCAACAATCAATGAAGTAACAAGGTGAACCAAATCTGTGAGCACTACAGGGTCTCTGATCGTGACTGACTAAGGTGCAACCACAACCGGATGATCACAGAGTTCTAATCAGGTGTGGATACATAACTTTTTAAATTACAGATACACATGTACACAACACAATCATCCACACACAGTTAACACAAGGGTCCACACAGTGTCACACATGCATACCAGTCCTATGATAACAGCTTGATCGATTGCTACTATATAGAGTAGTATAAATATCATTTTAAGCACATATTTGTAACAGTATTGTTATGTCAAACCACTGCAATCCTGCTCTTATAAATCCTATACTTATTGCAATGCTATGTATGGCAGTCTAGTGCTGAATGTAGAGGTTAAGTGAATGCATTTCCCTAGTGGTAGCAGCAGGTTGGTGAAAGTTGAGTTCACTTCTCCTTTTTGATTATACGGAGGTTGAAGTATGCCCAAAAAAGGATCAGGAGGAACATGGCAGCCAAGGCCAGCTCATTGTACCAGAGTGGGATTTCAAAGAAGTTCTGATCCTCAAGATACTGAGTTCCATTCACACAGGGCAGCTGTGGGACACTGTGGGAAGAGTAGTGAGGGTCCACTGAGGAATGGTTGTGAAGGTGTACATGAGTGTGGTATGTGAGGAGAAAGGTGTATGAGGAGAATGTGTGCAAGAGGAGTAATGAGTGCGTAGACATGAGGGAAGGAGTGATGTATATGCAGCAGTGTGGTGCATGAAGGAGCAGTGGGATTGCTTGCTTACATTGGAAGCAGTGAACACAAAGAAACGTTGGCAGGTGGAGTCATATTGATAAACTTGAGGGCATCTGGATCACATAAACAGGTGCCGTCAAACTCATTCACACTTATGGCCTGCATGGGGGTAGGGTGGGATGTGTGCACACAGTGTTGTAGATAAAGTACATATATTGTGTGTATAGCTGCAATAAGATATAATTATAGAAATAACATGCTAGCATAATTATGCAAGAATTCCTGAACAAGTGTAAGTAATATAACCACCAAAGTACTGTAGCATGCCCATACAGATTCCCTTACAGCCACTGCATATTTGAATATGCTGAAGTACTGTAGCCATGACAACCACACAGATAGAGATCTAAGGTTGATGAGGAAGCCCCCAAACATCTACAGTCAATGGAAAAGCAAAATTACAGGCAAACGAGACTATGCACTCCACAGTCAAACACAGTGCATATTCACACAGCACATGTAAGCACATCAACATAATCATGCATGTACACACACACACACACACACACACACACACACACACACACACACACACACACACACACACACACACACACACACACACACACACACACACACACACACACACACACGCAAAGACACACCATTGAAAACAGATAGCAAGAAGTAGCAAGTAATATGGCAACTGGTCTCTGCTTGACAAGGGCGCTGATGGCAAATGCAATGGCTGTAGCAACAGTGGCAATCAGGCATACGGTGAGCTGGAAGATAAAGAACTTGGCTGCATCCACCTGGAAACCTACATATGGAAGGAGGTCAGTGGATTCGAAGGAGTGTGAGGTTGTGGTGAGGGACAGGATCAGTCATATAGTATATGGTTGATTAAGATGGTCTATGTACCATGGTGACGCTAATGAAAGACAACGTTCGGAACTACACATGGTAAGGAAAGAGGGGGGAAGGGAAAAATGGCAGTGAACCGGACCAGCACTGGCAACCTCCAGATCTTTAGCCGGCCCTTTAGCAGCCGGGTCACTGGTCACCGCCAACAGCCATTGATCCATTCCCTCCTTATATACCAATGTGGGCGGGCTCTATCCAGAGCCTCCTTTGAAACTCCCACACCGGGCACTGACTAATCAGTGACTTATCGGAAATGTTGACAACATTTCCGGTAAGTCACATTGGTATATAAGGAGGGAATGGATCAATGGCTGTTGGCGGTGACCAGTGACCCGGCTGCTAAAGGGTCGGCTAAAGATCTGGAGGTTGCCGGTGCTGGTCCGGTTCACTGCCATTTTTCTCTTCCCCCCTCTTTCCTTACCATGTGTAGTTCCGAACGTTGTCTTTCATAGTATATGGTTATACAATGGTCTTTGAGGTGTGTGTGTGTGTGTGCGTGTGTGTGTGTGTGTGTGTGTGTGTGTGTGTGTGTGTGTGTGTGTGCGTGTGTGTCACTACCTATCATGAAGTAAATAATGACAGTGTAGAAGAGAACAGGAAGGAGGCGGAAAGGAATGAGATCACTTGAGACCTTGGCCAGGAAGTAGGCAGAAACTCTGTAAAACCCGCTTGCATTCTCATGTCTGCATGAGATGGAATACACAACACTCCAACAGCTGGTTATACTACACTCACACAGCTGGTAATACACTGCACTCACACAGCTGGTAATACACTGCACTCACACAGCTGGCAATACACTACACTCACACAGCTGGTAATACACTACACTCACACAGCTGGTAATACACTACACTCACATGAACTGAGCTCTCTCTCTGATAAAGAGCTCAATGGCAGTCTGGTTATTACCAAATGCTTGGTTCATCACGATTAAGAAGATTGCTCCCATCCTGTGAATGGGACAGGTTACTGCCTCATGATTGCGCATGATCATGAATGTCCATGCACGTGTGCACATGTGTGCACACGTGCATATATGAGCATTTACATTGCACTTCACCATATACGCACTTGTCATTAAGGCCATTGACATCGTGTTTGAGTTGGAAGTAGATTGCTCCAAGTACAAATGAGTACATGACTACAAAGATAATCTGAAAGAAAATAGGAAGAAGATGAGGCAACAGATAGTTACTCATAGCTACTTAATGCCTACAATTGTACCTAATTGTGGTTGTGTTCCTTTAGGTAAGTATGCAGAATCATCAGACTATAAGTCAGGTTTTTCTTAAGTCGCGTCAGTTATTGTACCAGTTGAGAAAGGTCCTCGGACTGAAATGTCCCGGATATTAATTGATGTTGATTTGAAGTTTGAGTTGAAGTTAATTGAAATTGATCCAGTCGCTGTGCTTACGCTCAGAAACTCTCCCCCTACCGGTACCCTTACGCAGCAATGAACCTTTACTGCATCAGACTGTAATGTATGATTTCATGGAGCCAACAAGACAGGTGTGTGGGTCTGTGATGTAATTCAGTACTGTGTTCACCTGCATAGCTTTTCCCACTGGGTTTCTCAACACATTGAGCCAGCTGCGCCACATGAGGACAATCAGCTATCAGCAGAGGTGGAGTATGGGTGGGGAGGGAGAGTGAGGATGCACGCATTAAAGAGGATCAGAATAATGAACAGCACGTGATCGTATTGGTACTATTATAGAATGGGCTAGAGCTTAAATGCTAATACAGTCTTTACCTACATGTATGTACTTTATAGCTCTGTGTTCAAATGTACAGAAGATGGCTATAGGTGGTGTGCCAGTGTATACATTCTCAGCATCACAACAATTAATATCATATTGTTTCACAGGAAGCTATGCCACAGTACATCATAATGTTGCGTGTTACTTGCACACCTGCCAGGGGAAGGAGGTGCTGTAGTGAAAAGCCTTTAACTTTGTATCTTGGCTGCTTGCGTGAGCTTCGGCAATGAGGTCTACTTGTTTCATCACCTCCTGGTGCTCTGCAGATGACTTGAACTCTGCAGCTAGGCTTGTTCCTGCCACTGCAAGTTCAGTGGGCATTGAGGAAGAGAGGGGAAAATAAGAACACCATGATATAATTATAGACGCCCAGTCTGCCACTGGAATCATGTACAGTACATGTGAGCAAGATAACGGTGTATTCCATGCCTGAGTGGTCAGAGTATGTGGACAAGTAAATACTTATACACAGTTATACAGAGGAACTTGTCTAAGATGGTCCAATAGCACCAAACATTGAACCTTTGTAGAGCATCCACCTCTCTATAGGAAGGCCAGTTAATCAGAATGGGCCAACAGGTGGTTGTCTTAGACAGCTTCCACTGTACACATATACAACGCCATTTTATATATATCTACACCAAGTGTGAGTATACATTGTTGTATACGTCAATGTTATCATAAACATGGACCTGTAGCCTCAAGAAGTACATATGTATTTTGTTCCTGTATATGTACGTACAAAATGTGTACACTAACATGCAATGCTATATAATTATGTATAATTATGCCTCAATATCCAGAACAGAGCTAGAGAGTATATAGTTAATTAGCAATAATTGTTATTATTTGAAGAAAGTTAGGCGTGCATGCTATGATCAACCCAATGTATAGTGCAATAGATGTGTTCCAACCTGGTATGCCATTCTGCAAGGTTGCTGGTGCACCTAAGTTCTTCTGCAAGGCTGCCTCCTCATTGCGAATGATTACATCAAGGAAGAAGTCAGCCGGGTTGTCGTGTTCCTCACACTCATAGCCATGTGCTGAAAAGTAGCCCAGTGCCCTGTTGGCAGGACCGTGGTACACCATGTCTCCCTTGGACAGGAGAGTTATGGAGTCAAAGAATTTGAAGATGGAGTACCGAGGCTGGTGAATGGAGAGGATGATAGTGTGTCCTTTCAAGCTTAGTCTGTATGTGGATGGTTAATTGATGAGAAAGGGGACACTTGGTTAATGTTATATAGTAGCAAAATGCCATATACAGTACAATTGCAGAGTAAGTTTCAGCAAATCTCTTATAGGGAGGAGGAGGAGGAGGAGGAGGAGGAGGAGGAGGAGGAGGAGGAGGAGGAGGAGGAGGAGGAGGAGGTTGGGGGCTCACGTCTTGAGGAGCTGCACAACAGAGGTGGCAGTGGTGGCGTCCAGCCCAGTGGTGGGTTCATCCAGGTAGAGGATTCTGGGAGAGATGATCAGCTCAATGCCAATACTGCAGCGCTTGCGTTCACCCCCAGAAACACCTCGAGTAAACTCTGTGCCAACCTGCAGACCAGGGAAGACATGCATGTTGAGCACAGAAAGGCATAAGTACTGTGACATAAACTGCACACAATTCACGTAATGTTACGAATGAAGCAGTGCTATGTACATAAGACCAACTCTTGCTAGCTCAGCTCTAACCAAGATACAAGTAGCAGTTAGAACACAATTATTGTTTAAATGTGCACATGCAGATGATACTGGTTGGGATGTTGTCCTGCACTTGCCTTCAATTTGTGCATTACAGAGCAGAGGGATGGTATTGCATCATCCAAGTGAGCACATTAATTAACCTATTACCCACCAATTTGAACCAATAATGACACAATTCTGCGAAATGTCAACACTCAAAGATGTGCCCTTTCACACCGACAAGCTGCCCATGCATAGCTTGGCATATAGCTATAGGGACGAATCATTGCTGTCGACAAACATCCTCCCTAGAATTGGCTAGGAGAATGACAATGAATGAAAAGCAAGAACAGTTATATAATTATAAGGTGTCTTAAAAGTATAGCTCTACCAGAGACTACACTACAGGTAGGTATTACAGAATGGGAGATTTGTTTGTGGAATGAGTGGACCACTAACAGTTAGAGCTGCTGCTTCTGCTGCCAAACCAGTAGTACCAGTGGTACCAGTCGCAAAGCCATGCAATAGGAAGGACAATTAAGGAAAGCAGACCACAGCACATAAACATAAAATGGCATGTTCCCTCACCAAGTCATCTATCTCTCACTGCACCTTCAACAACAGCTTAATTTACAGCCAAGTAATTACTACCTGTACATTTAGAAATGCTAGTTGTGTTTGCTAGTGTTCTGCAATGTCCAAGTAGTGCACACTTAAGTGCACATATGCAGTCTATGAATACAGATTTCTGCACAGCTGCATGATTGGCCATCAACTGATCAGTAATAGTACAAGTCCCATCATCATTCTTTTGCTATAATTAGCTCTAGAGCTGCATACTCTAGAGCTATATACATACAACATCACACTGACCATAATGAGCAGACCCAGTCTTCTCCTCCCATTAGCACCTCTCACCCCCATTCATCCCATTCTCCCTACCTCTTCCTTCCCTCAACCCTCCACCCTTCCATCACCCTCCCTTCCACAATCCTTCCTTCTATCTCCTTCCTCCTCCTTTCTAGACAATTTGCATCACCATACCATTGTGTTTTGGCACTCCGTCAGTCCCAACTCTTCAATCACATTGTCCACCTTCTCCTTTCTCTGTTTGAATGAGTAGTGAGAAGGAAGGCGCAGGGCAGCTGAGAAACTCAAGTTCTCTCTCACAGTCAATGTTCCCATCACCACATCATCCTACACAGAAGAGGAGCGATGGCTAGTCACATACGTCTATTGAACATGTGCATGAATGTGTGGACAGATGGATGGACGAACCTGGACCACATATCCTGATGCACACTTGAAGTTCTTAGGTAGCCTCTGTCCATTGATCAACACCTCCCCTGTCACCCCCTTGCTACTCTTGCGGCCAGCTAGGATGTCCAACAGACTGCAGGGAGAAATGGGTAACTATGAAATTATATGAAAATCATCAGGCCAGCACAGTACCCTGCATACTGGCATATGCAGGGTTTTGAAAAGGGGGTTACATTCTGGGACAGAAATGTTCGTAGGCAAAATTTCCCAGTCAATGGCGTCACAAAAAATGGCAGATGGTGTAAATGGTGATACACGCACACTGTGACTGCTGGAACACTGCGACCAATGAGCTTCAAAGAAACAGTACTTCTGATCCTCAATAAGGACTTGGACTACCAGAAAATGGATACATTCTTAGTTTTATGTCCCCACAGACCGCGGATCAAAAGGGGGTTCGTATGAACCCAATGAACCCCCTGTGTACAAGGAGGGCTTTACCAGGTTTGCCATGGGTCAGCAGCAATACCCTTACATTGTATGTGTAATTATACAATGTAATTATATAACCACATGAATGTGGTGGTCTGTACGTACAATACCATAATTATGCATCCTGTACACCACACAGCTTCGTCTGAAGTCAGTGGCCTGGTGTGGAAAGCAAGACTCTGCTAACAATCACTGGCAGATAAATGCAGCATGATTGGATAAATAGTATAGTTTAATGAATGCAGCTCACGAGGTCTTCCCTCCCCCGGTTGGTCCCAAAATGGCATTGAGCCCTGGATTCATCAAACCACTGCAAGAATGTGGAGCAACAGTAGGAGAAATATCCTTAAACCAGAGAAATATCCTCTATGCTCTTATGTATAGCAACATGATAAAGAAGTAAAGTGTGCAAATGGAGATGAAGAGGAGAAGGCACACACACACACACACACACACACACACACACACACACACACACACACACACACACACACACACACACACACACACACACACACACACACACACACACACACGCACACACACACACACACACACACACACACACACACACACACACACAGTATTACCTCAAGTCGTTCAGGATGTGTTTTCGGCCGGCAGGAATGATGCCAAACTTCCTCTGGCGAATGGAGTAGGAGACATGATGGAAACTCAACACACTGCGGTCTTCAGTGATCCCAAACTCCGAAACCTTTTTCAGCTCGGTTCCAGCATTCAACAGTGGCGCCTTGTCGTGGTTTACCGCGTCGTAGTCTGGTGCGGCGTCAGCTAGCGACGGCATGGCTCGCTGCCGAACGCGTATATAATTAGGATTCTTAGTGACAATAATGAATCAGTGCAGCCGGCGCGGGTTAAACTCTCCGCTGTAGGTAGATGTAAAGCAGTAGCCTCGCCGACAACCGATGTATACGTGACCACTAACGCTGCAGAAGTAATCGCTTGTAGCGTAGGCTGGCATTGCCTGACACGACGAAGGCGAAAGGCTCCGGCCGTCCCGGAGAGTGGACCTTTCGATTCGTTCGACGCACTAATTCCTGTTCTTCCGAATCACTGCATTCACATGTACACCTACTTCAAACTTTCTGGCCTCTTACATTTTGCCCCTTGCTATCGTTCGTATGCGTGCGCGGTGCACACATACAAACGATAGCACCGCTGCGCTATCCGAACGGTTTTAACTATATTATAGCCCAATTTATAAAAATGAATTACAGCAATACAACAATAAGCTGTTTTTTTTTTTACTAAGCATTATGCTTTGATGATACTGTCAAACATGTGCATTCTTGCTAATTTCCCTTCTCTTATAAATTGTAAGTTAATATGTATTAATTATAGAAATACAACAATATAATTTCAAACCACTGGAGCCTTGACGTATCCCCAGACAAGATCATGAGAGCCAAGGCCAGCTCATTGTACCATAGTGGGATGGCAAGGAAGTTCTGATTCAGATATTGAGTATCATTTGCACAAGGCAGCTGTGGGACACTGTGGGGGAGATGTGAAGGAGGGGTGTGAGGGTGTGTACATGTGTGCGCGATGTGAGGGGAGTGGTGTACATGTGATAGGAGATCGAGGTATGTGCATGAGGGGAATGTTGAGGGAGTAGAGTGGTTAGTGAGGGTAGGTGGCAAAGGGAGTGATGTGCAGCAGCGTGGTGCATGAAGGAGCAGTGAGATTGCTTGCTTAAATGGGAAGCAGTGAACACAATGAAACGTTGTTGGGTGGAGTCTAATTGAGCGACTGAGGTGCATCTGGATCACAAAAACAGACATCGTTTAACACATTCACACTTAGGGCCTGCATGTGGGGTAGGCCTGGGTGGGATGTACAACTATAGTATATAGTTGCACATCCCACCCTACCCCACAGCTGGTAATACACTACACTCACACGGCTGGTAATACACTACACTCACACGGCTGGTAATACACTACACTCACACAGCTGGTAATACACTACACTCACACAGCTGGTAATACACTACACTCACACGGCTGGTAATACACTACACTCACACAGCTGGTAATACACTACACTCACACAGCTGGTAATACACTACACTCACACAGCTGGTAATACACTACACTCACACAGCTGGTAATACACTACACTCACACAGCTGGTAATACACTAAACTCACACAGCTGGTAATACACTACACTCACACGGCTGGTAATACACTACACTCACACGGCTGGTAATACACTACACTCACACGGCTGGTAATACACTACACTCACACGGCTGGTAATACACTACACTCACATAGCTGGTAATACACTACACTCACACGGCTGGTAATACACTACACTCACACAGCTGGTAATACACTACACTCACACAGCTGGTAATACACTACACTCACACAGCTGGTAATACACTACACTCACACAGCTGGTAATAAACTACACTCACACAGCTGGTAATACACTACACTCACACAGCTGGTAATACACTACACTCACACAGCTGGTAATACACTACACTCACACAGCTGGTAATACACTACACTCACACAGCTGGTAATACACTACACTCACACAGCTGGTAATACACTACACTCACACAGCTGGTAAAACACTACATTGAGACTGCTAGCAATATGTCATACACCGCTCCAACTACATACCTTACTAAGATAGAGCTGTATGATAATTTGGACCCTGTGTCCAATTGACTGAGGAAGCGCAGACTTGCTTCCATTTGTGATTGGGAACAGCTGTAGAATGAGAGAATATATGCTTCCCAGCCACTTTGTGAGCTACAATTTTGGGAGCCCCGGGAAAGTTCTGTAGAGGTAGCAAAGCTTATAGGACCTTTATGAAGATGATCATGGAAGACACAGGCCTGACAAGAGAATAACTCATAATGCTAGCTAAAGACAGAGATCAGTGGTCCTAACTTCGCAGCCATTTGTAATTAACTGTATAACTCCTCCTTGCATGTCTTGTATGTGCATGAACTGATTGATGATTGATACTAGGTCAGCAGTGTAGTGACTAACACATAGACTTCATTGTACCTTATAACAGATCCTTGCAACTGCACTAATCTATATATATAAAGAGAAGTGCAAAACGGTTGCCCGCGAAGTTCTCCCGAGAGCGGCCACCAATTGAGACCAAACTTTCCCAGATTATGGACGCCATACCGGGTCTCGATCTAAGGGGGACGTCTTGCGCACAGAAGCTCCTGCCGAGGAGCGCGCGGCGAAAAATCTCGAACTTACCGTCCGCCATCTTGGATCTTCGGAGAAAGTATACGGTTTCCGGGCACGCTCCTATGCTGTCAATACAAAGGAAGAGCCCCAACCGTTGTCCGCGAACTCCTCTCGCGAGCGTCGACGAATAGCGGCCAAACGTTCCTATCCGTCGCACTCTGTACCCCATCTCAACATAATGTGGTAGACGTGCTGAAATAAGCTGCTGCCAAGGAGCGCGTGGCGAAAACCAGGATGAACCAACCGTCGGCCATCTTGGATCTTGGAAGAAAGTATGCCGTACCCTAGGCGTTCGCGTTGTTTTACCATGTCGATCAACAAAGCCCAAGGCCAAAGTTTGAAAGTCGCTGGGCTATACCTTGAATCACCCTGCTTTGCTCATGGTCAGTTCTACGTGGGTTGCTCAAGAGTTGACTGTCCTAACAATCTTTTTATTTATGCACCTGGTGGTGAGACCAGGAATGTTGTTCATAGAGAAGTACTATAGCTACAAACATCAGCATGTAGCTACACAGTAACATCTATTGATCTCTTTGTACACATAGAGCTTTCCTTTGTGCATATAATTATAGCATTCCTCTGTACATTATATAGCTTTCTATTGCAGAAAGCTATAGCTACACACAGAAACCATCAGCTTCTTACAACTATCCGTTGTTTGTCTACAGTGATCTTCCATGTAAATTGGATGCACACATGGTAGGTCAGTCACACTGACATCACTGGGCCAGCCTGGACTATCCTTTGCCAGAGCATGCATGACCAGCCAGTGCATTACTAGCCGGGGCCTGAGTAGCAATGGCATTACCAGCCTGTGTCTGATCAGCTGGCATACGCCGAGCACACGAAGAGACCCACACAAAGGGCGGGTCTGCCCGCTAGTGTCCTAATAAAGCAATGAGATGTATTTATATAATTACCATGGTCTTCATGCGCTTATTTGAGAAGCCAAAATTACACATATATATTCATGCAGACATTGCTGCATGCCTTCTTCAACCCTGCTGTACAGTTGTAAACATTTCCTTACTATCAGATGTTGATTGCAAAGCCATTATACCATAGGAACATAATAATAGCTAGCACAGTAAGGCCGCACATGTATTACATGCACACATACTAGTTTTATGTCATAACAGCTTGAATAATTGCTAGTATATAAAGAATGTCTATCATTTCAATTAAGCACATACTTGTAACAGTATTGTTATGTCAAACCACTGCAATCCTGCTCTTATAAATCCTATACTTATTGCAATGCTATGTATGGCAGTCTAGTGCTGAATGTAGAGGTTAAGTGAATGCATTTCCCTAGTGGTAGCAGCAGGTTGGTGAAAGTTGAGTTCACTTCTCCTTTTTGATTATACGGAGGTTGAAGTATGCCCAGAAAAGGATCAGGAGGATCATGAGAGCCAAGGCCAGCTCATTATACCAGAGTGGGACTTCAAGGAAGTCCTCACTCTCAAGATACTGAGTTCCATTCACACAGGGCAGCTGTGGGACACTGTGGGAAGAGTGGTGAGGGTCCACTGAGGAAGGGTTGTGAAGGTGTACATGAGTGTGGTATGTGAGGAGAAAGGTGTATGAGGAGAATGTGTGCAAGAGGAGTAATGAGTGTGTAGACATGAGGGAAGGAGTGATGTATGTGCAGCAGTGTGGTGCATGAAGGAGCAGTGAGATTGCTTGCTTACATGGGAAGCAGTGAACACAAAGAAATGTTGGCGGGTGGAGTCATATTGATAAACGTGAGGGCATCCGGATCACATAAACAGGTGCCATCAAACTCATTCACACTTATGGCCTGCATGTGGGGTAGGGTGGGATGTGTGCACATAGTGTTGTAGATAAAGTACATATATTGTGTGTATAGCTGCAATAAGATAATAATTATAGAAATAACATGCTAGCATAATTATGGAAGAATTCCTGAACAAGTGTAAGTAATATAACCACCAAAGTACTGTAGCATGCCCATGCAGGTTCCCTTACAGTCACTGCATATTTGAATATGCTGAGGTACTGTAGCCATGACAACCACACAGATATAGATGCAAGGTTGATGAGGAAGCCCCCAAATATCTTCAGAAATGGAAAAGCAAAAATACATGTAAAATGCTCACATGCAGGCAATTGAGACCATGCACTTCACAGTCAACCCAATACAGTGCGTATTCACACAGTGCATGCATGCACACACACAACACACACAACACACACACACACACACACACACACACACACACACACACACACACACACACACACACACACACACACACACACACACACACACAACACACACACCATTGATAGCAGAAAGAGACTCGTAGTAAGTAACATGGCGGCCGTTCTGTTCCTGATAAGGGCACCAATGGCAAAAACAAGGGATGTAGAAACAGTGGCAGTCAGGCATAAGGTGAGCAGGAAGATAAAGAACTTGGCTGCATCCAACTGAAAACCTACATATGGAAGGAGGTGTCAGTGGTGAGGGACAGGATCAGACATATAGTAAACTTTATGGATATATCATGGTCTTTGAGGTGTTGTGTGTGTGTGTGTGTGTGTGTGTGTGTGTGTGTGTGTGTGTCACTACCTATCATGAAGTACACAACGACAGAGTAGAAGATAACAGGAATGATGCGGAACGGGACGAGATCACATGAGACCTTGGCCAGGAAGTAGGCAGAAACTCTGTAAAATCCGCTTACATTCTCATGCCTGCATGAGATGGAATACACTACACTCCAACAGCTGGTAATTCACTGCACTCACACAGCTGGTAATACATTGCTTTCACACAGCTGGTAATACACTACACTCACACAGCTGGTAATACACTACACTCACACAGCTGGTAATACACTACACTCACACAGCTGGTAATACACTACACTCACACAGCTGGTAATACACTACACTCACACAGCTGGTAATACACTACACTCACACAGCTGGTAATACACTGCACTCACACAGCTGGTAATACACTACACTCACACAGCTGGTAATACACTACACTCACACAGCTGGTAATACACTACACTCACACAGCTGGTAATACACTACACTCACACAGCTGGTAATACACTACACTCACACAGCTGGTAATACACTACACTCACACAGCTGGTAATACACTACACTCACACAGCTGGTAATACACTACACTCACACAGCTGGTAATACACTACACTCACACAGCTGGTAATACACTACACTCACACAGCTGGTAATACACTGCACTCACACAGCTGGTAATACACTACACTCACATAGCTGGTAATACACTACACTCACACAGCTGGTAATACACTACACTCACACAGCTGGTAATACACTACACTCACACAGCTGGTAATACACTGCACTCACACAGCTGGTAATACACTACACTCACACAGCTGGTAATACACTACACTCACACAGCTGGTAATACACTGCACTCACACAGCTGGTAATACACTGCACTCACACAGCTGGTAATACACTACACTCACACAGCTGGTAATACACTACACTCACACAGCTGGTAATACACTACACTCACACAGCTGGTAATACACTACACTCACACAGCTGGTAATACACTACACTCACACAGCTGGTAATACACTACACTCACACAGCTGGTAATACACTACACTCACACAGCTGGTAATATACACTGCACTCACACAGCTGGTAATACACTACACTCACACAGCTGGTAATATACACTGCACTCACACAGCTGGTAATACACTACACTCACACAGCTGGTAATACACTACACTCACACGGCTGGTAATACACTGCACTCACACAGCTGGTAATACACTACACTCACACAGCTGGTAATATACACTGCACTCACACAGCTGGTAATACACTACACTCACACAGCTGGTAATACACTACACTCACACGGCTGGTAATACACTGCACTCACACAGCTGATAATACACTGCACTCACACAGCTGGTAATACACTACACTCACACAGTTGGTAATACACTACACTCACACAGCTGGTAATACACTACACTCACACAGCTGGTAATACACTACACTCACACAGTTGGTAATACACTACACTCACACAGCTGGTAATACACTACACTCACACAGCTGGTAATACACTACACTCACACGGCTGGTAATACACTACACTCACACAGCTGGTAATACACTGCACTCACACAGCTGGTAATGTACTACACTCACACAGCTGGTAATACACTACACTCACACAGCTGGTAATACACTACACTCACACAGCTGGTAATACGCTACACTCACACAGCTGGTAATACACTACACTCACACAGCTGGTAATACGCTACACTCACACAGCTGGTAATACACTACACTCACACAGCTGGTAATACACCACACTCACATGAACTGAGCTCGCTGTTTGATAAAGGTCTCAAGGGCAGTCATGCTACCACCAAATGCCTGGTTCATGATGATTAAGAAGATTGCTCCCATCCTGTGAATGGGACAGTCATGTTAATGCTTTATGATTGTGTATGAATGTCCATGTACTTGTACAACACTACCTTCATACGTACATGTATCTAAGAATGTGCACGTGTGTGTGTGTGTGTGCACATGTACATTTACATGGCACTTCCCCATATACGCACCTGTCATTAAGGCCATTGACATCGTGTTTGAGTTGGAAGTAGATTATTCCAAGTACGACCGAATACGCGACTATGAAGATAACCTGAAGCAAGATAGGAAGAAGTTGAGGCAACAGATACTGTAGTTACTCATAGCTACCTAATGCAGTTGTAGCTAATTGTGGTTGTGTTCATTAAATTTTGTATGCAGAATGACTATAATATATGATTTCATGGAGCCAACAAGGAGAGATGTGTGGGTGTGTGATGTAATTCAGTACTGCATTCACCTGCATAGAACTTCCAAATGGGTTTCTCAATATATTCAGCCAATTACGCCACACAAGGACAATCAGCTATCAGCAGATGTGAAGCAAGGGTGGGGAGGGAGAGTGAGGATGCACGCATTAAAGAGGATCAGAATAATGAACAGCACGTGGTTGTATTGGTACTATTATAGAATGGGCTAGAGCTTAAATGCTAATACAGTCTTTACCTACATGTATGTACTTTATAGCTCTGTGTTCAAATGTACAGGAGATAGCTATAGGTGGATCGCATTCACAGCATCACAACAATCAATTATCATATATAACACAGGAGGCTATATGCCACTGCACTTCATAATGTTGCGTGTTACTTGCATACCTGCCAGGGGAAGGAGGTGCTGTAGCGTATGGCCTTCAACTTTGTATCTTGGTTGTTTCTGTGGTCATCAGCAACAAAGTCTACTTGTTTCATCACCTCCTGGTGCTCTGCAGATGATTTGAACTCTGCAGCTAGGCTTGTTTGTGCCACTGCAAGTTCAGTGGGTATTGAAGAAGAGAGGGGAAATAAGATACACTATGATATAATTATAGAAGCCCAGTCTGCCACTGGAATCATGTACAGTACATGTGAGCAAGATAACGGTGTATTCCATGCCTGAGTGGTCAGAGTATGTGGACAAGTAAATACTTATACACAGTTATACAGAGGAACTTGTCTAAGATGGTCACTGAGTTAGGCAGCCACCTCTCTAATACAGCCAGCCTCCTTGGCCCCTAATAGCGCCAAACATTGAACCTCTGTAGGGCATCCACCTCTCTATATAGATGCCAGTTAATCAGAATGGGCCAACAGGTGGTTGTCTTAGACAGGCTCCACTGTACACATATACAATTGTTTCATATTTTACTGTATCTATATATACACCAAGTGTGAGTATACATTTATACAATCAATGTTACCATAGATATGGACTCAAGAAGTACATACAGTATTTTTGTTCATGTACACGTACACAATGTATGCATGTTTACACTAACATGCAATGCTATAATAATTATGTACATAATTAAATAGCTTGAGCAGTTCGCATGCAATGTCGCTATGTAGTTAGCAATAATTATTAGGAGAAAGTTAGGCATGCATGCTATGATCAAACCAGTAGTCCAATAGATGTGTTCCCACCTGGTGTGCTTTTCTGCAAGGTTTCCGGTGCATCCAAGGTCTTCTGCAAGGCTGCCACCTCATTCCGAATGATTATATCAAGGAAGAAGTCAGCCGGGTTGTCGTGTTCCTCACACTCATAGCCATGTGCTGTAAAGTAGTCCAGTGCCCTGTTGGCAGGACCGTGGTACACCATGTCTCCCTTGGACAGGAGAGTTATGGAGTCAAAGAGTTTGAAGATGGAGTACCGAGGCTGGTGAATGGAGAGGATGATGGTGTGTCCTTTCAAGCTTAGTCTGTGCATGGAGGGTCAATTGATGAGAAGGAGGAAACCTAGTTAATGCTGGTGGCAAAACATTATATGCAACGCAATTGCAGAAGAATTCTGGCAATTACAGCATTTTATTACAGAGAGAGGGAGGAGGAAGAGGAGGAGGAGGAGGAGGAGGAGGAGGAGGAGGAGGAGGAGGAGGAAGAGGAGGAGGAGGAGGAGGAGGAGGAGGAGGAGGAGGAGGAGGAGGAGGAGGTGGTGGAGGAGGAGGAGGAGGAGGAGGTGGAGGAGGAGGAGGAGGAGGAGGAGGAGGAGGAGGAGGAGGAGGAGGTGGAGGAGGAGGAGGAGGAGGTTGGGGGCTCACATCTTGAGGAGCTGCACAACAGAGGTGGCAGTGGTGGCGTCCAACCCAGTGGTGGGTTCATCCAGGTAGAGGACTTTGGGAGAGATGATCAACTCAATGCCAATATTGCAGCGCTTGCGTTCTCCACCAGAAACACCTCGAATGTACTCTGTGCCAACCTGCAGACCAGAGAACACATGCATGTGGAGCACAGGAAGACATGCAACTATGACTCACCGACAAAAGTACTGTGACATAAACTGCACACAATTTACATAATGTTACAAAGGAAGCAGCGGTGTTTAAATACATTAGATCAACTCTTGCTAGCTCAGCTCTAACCAGTTACAAGTAGTATAATAGTTAGAGCACAATTGTTTTTGCACATGCAGATGATATTGGTTGGGATGTTGTCCTGCACTTGCCTTCAGTTTGTGCATTACAGAGCAGAGGGATGGTATTGCATCATCCAAGTGAGCACATTAATTAACCTATTATCCACCAATTTGAACCAATAATGACACAATTCTGCGAAATGTCAACACTCATGGAGTGCCCTTCCGCACCTACAAGCTGCCCATGCAAAGGCTTGGCATGTAGGGACATTTTGCTGATGACAAACACCTCCCTAGAATTGGCTAGGAGGAATGAAAATGAACCAAAAGGCAAAAGTTAAATCATTCTATGGCGTCCTAAAAGTAGCTGTACCAGAGACTACACTACAGGTAGGTATTACAGAATGGGAGATTTGTTTGTGGAATGAGTGAACCACTAACAGCTAGAGCTGTTGCTTCTGCTGCCAAACCAATAGTACCAGTGGTACCAGTTGCAAAACCATGCAATAGGAAGGACAAGGTATAGGAAAGCAGACCACAGCACATAAACATAAAATGGCATGTTCCCTCACCAAGTCATCTATCTCTCACTGCACCTTCAACAACGTTACAGCTTAATTTACAGCCAAGTAATTACTACCTGTACGTTTAGAAATGCTAGTTGTGTTTGCTAGTGTTCTGCAATGTCCAAGTAATGCACACTTAAGTGCACATATGCAGTCTATGAATACAGATTTCTGCACAGCTGCATGGTTGGCCATCAACTGATCAGTAACATTACAAGTCCCGTCATCATTCTTTTGCCATATTCTAAAAGATTACTCAAGATCTGCATACTCCAGATCTATATACATACAACATGACATTGACCATAAATAGCAGGCCCACTAGGTTTAAAGGTGTTCTCCTCCCATCAGCACCTCCCACCTCCATTGATCCCATTCTCCCTACCTCTTCCCTCCCTCAACCCTCCACCCTCCCACCACCCTCCCTTCCACAATCCTTCCTTCTATCTCCTTCCTACTCCTTCCTAGACAATTTGCATCACCATACCATTGTGTTTTGGCACTCCGTCAGTCCCAATTCTTCAATCACACCGTCCACCTTCTCCTTTCGCTGTTTGAATGAGTAGTTAGAAGGAAGGCGCAGGGCAGCTGAGAAACTCAAGTTCTCCCTCACAGTCAATGTTCCCATCACCACATCATCCTACACAGAAGAGGAGCGATGGCTAGTCACATACGTCTACTGAACATGTGCATGAATGCGTGGACAGATGGATGGACGAACCTGGACCACATATCCTGATGCACACTTGAAGTTCTTAGGTAGCCTCTGTCCATTGATCAACACCTCCCCTGTCACCCCCTTGCTACTCTTGCGGCCAGCTAGGATGTCCAACAGACTGCAGGGAGAAATGGGTAACTATGAAATTATATACGCTTGTTGAAAATCATCAGGCCGGCACGCAGGGTTTTGAATAGGGGGTTACATTCTGAACAGAAATGTTCGTAGGCAAATTTTCCCAGTCAATGGTGTCACAACAAATGGCAAACAGTGTAAATGGTGATACACGCACACTAGAACTGCTGGAACAGAGCAACAAATGAGCTTCAAAGAAACAATACTTCTGGTCCTCAATAAGGACTTGGACTACCAGAAAATGGATAGGTTCTTAGTTTTCTGTCCCACAGACCCTGGATCTAAAAGGGGTTCGTATGAACCTAACAACCCCCCCTGTGTACAAGGAGGGCTTCACCAGGGCTGCCATGGGTCAGCAGTGACATCCTTGCATTGTATGTGTAATTATACAACCACATGAATGTGGTGGTCTGTACAATACCATATGCACTCAATACACCACACAGTTTTGCCTGAAGTGAGTGGCTTGCATGGTGTGGACAGCAAGACTCTGCAACCAATCACAAGCAAATACGGCATTGGACAAGGATTGGTATTAATGTTGTTTAAATCAATGCCATTGATTGCGTGATTGAAGATCTGAAGAGAACTAATGACAATTACTACAGGTACTAGAAACTCTAAAATGACTGTAGTGGTGAGCAAGTCTTGTTCAGACACAATCACATGGAATGCACATGCACATGGGGTGCACACATACAGCAAACACTTGCGCACACCATGCACACTGTGAAGTGCGTGTACAGTGTCACGTATCAGAATTGCAACAGTAAGATAGTTTAATAAATGCAACTCACGAGGTCTTCCCTCCCCCTGTTGGTCCCAAAATGGCATTGAGCCCTGGTTCCATCAAACCACTGCAAGGATGCGGAGCAAACAGTAGGAGAAATATCCTTAAACCAGAGATTTATCCTCTATGCTCTTATGTGTGGCAACATGATAAAGAAGTAAAGTGTGCAAAGGGAGATGAAGGGGAGAAGGCTCAGAGAGACAGAGACCTATATAGTCCTTAAGCCGGGTTGACACTGCTATTGCACTATTATACTTATGCATGTTTAATGTATGTGTCTGCCTATACTCCGGTCCAGTATTGACATGCTCTGCACTCGAATTATACGTGATAACACACACGTGTCCCCCCCCCCCCCCCACACACACACAGTATTACCTCAAGTCGTTCAGGATGTGTTTTTCGCCGGCAGGAATGATGCCAAATTTTCTCTGACGAATGGAGTAGGAGACATGATGGAAGGTCAACACGCTGCGGTCTTCCGTGGTCCTAAACTCTGAAACATTCTTCAGCTCGAGTCCAGCCTTCAACAGTGGTGCCTTGTCGTGGGCTACTGCGCCGTAGTCTGGTGCAGTGTCAGCTAGCGACGACATGGCTCGTTGCCGAATGCCCGTAAACTTCTTAGCTGGTGAATTATAATCAGTGCTTGTAACCGGCGCGGGTTAAACTCTCCGCTGGCTGTAAAGCAATGGCCTCGCCGACAACATGCAGGTGTACGTGACCACCTACGCTGCAGCAGTATTCGCTTGCAGCGTAGGCTGGCACCGTCTGACACGACGAAGGTGAGAGGCTCCGACCCCGTCCCGGAGAGTGGAGTTTCGACTCGTTCGAGGTATACTGATTCCTGTTCTTCCAATTCACTGCATTCACACCTGCTTCAACGTTTGTCGCTCCTTGCCTCCGGATAGAACCGCGCACGCATACGAACGGTAGCACCGCTGCGCTATCCGAACGTTTTTTTTTTTATAGCCCAATACTTAAATTACTTATTAATTATTATTTACTTAAATACCAAAAATTAATTGCAGCATTATAACAATAAGCTGTTTTCTTGCTAAACGTTATAATAATTATGTTCTGATGTTATTGTCAAACATGTACTCTTGATAAATTCCTTCTCATATAACATTAATTGTAAAAGTTACCGTGTATTAATTATGGAAATACAATAATTTTTGTTGCATAATTTCAAACCACTGGAATCCTGTCTTTATAAGCACAGTATATTGCAAGGTCATTGCACTATAGCAGTGAGTGTGTAGCAGTCTAATATAATTATTTGGTTAAGATGGTCCATGTACCATGGTGACGAGAATGAAAGACAGCGTTTGGAACTACACATGGTAAGGAAAGAGGGGGGATGGAAAAAATTCACTGCCATTTTCTCCTTCCCCCCTCTTTCATTACCATGTGTAGTTCCGAACGTTGTCTTTCTAATTCTTTGGTTGTGAAAGGTGGCTTCACTTCTCCTTTTTGATTATGTGGAGGTTAACGTATCCCCAGACAAGGAGCACAAAGATCATGACAGCCAAGGCCAGCTCATTGTACCAGAGTGGGATGGCAAGGAAGTCCTCATTCTCAAGATACTGAGTGCCATTCACACAGGGCAGCTGTGGGACACTGTGGGAAGAGTAGTGAAGGAGGGTGTGAGGGTGTGTACATGTGCATGTGCATGGTGTGAGGGGAGTGGTGAGATTGCTTGCTTACATGGAAAGCAGTGAACACAAAGACACGTTGGTAGGCTGAGTCAATATTGAGTGACTGCATGGAGGGCATCTGGATTACATAAACAGACATCGTTCAACTCATTCACACTTAGGGCCTGCATGTGGGGTAGGATGTGCAACTATATAGTGGTATATATAAGATGCATAGAATCATTGTGTACATGGTGCACAATGATAAAATAATACAGATAAAAAGCATACAAGCATATGCAGGCAATTCTGAACAAGAGTGATAGTAATATTAATCATCGATTAATGCAAAGTAGCATGCCCATGCATGCAGGTTCCTTTACAGCCACAGCATATTTGAACAGGCCGAAGTATTGTATCCATGACAACCACACAGATAGAGAGCTGAGGTTGACAAAGAAGCCCCCAAATAGCTACAGTAAATGGAAATGACAAAAAGACACATGCAGGCAAATGAGACCATGCAACTCTATGTCAGAGCATGTGCAAGAACTCGATACAGTGTGTAAGCGCACACATGCACACACATGCACGCGCAAACACACACACAAACACACACAAACACACACACACACAAACACCCACAAACACACCCACACACCATTGTCAATACAAAGCAGCTTGTAGTGAGTAACATGACCTGGAAACCTATGTAATAAGGCGAGGAAGGACAGGAGCAGTCACTATAATAAAATATATTGCAATTGATTTTAAATATATTGATTTTAAATATACCATCATGGTCTTTGAGGGGAATATTTTGTGCGCGCGTGTGTAATAGACTGTATAGTGGTACAAACATTCATACACAATTGTACAATATGTATGTACAAACATGCCAGGGGAAGGAGGTGCGGTATCAAGCAGCCGTCTCTCATGCAGTTTGGCTTGTTCTATGCATGGGCATCAGCAATTGGGTCTACTTAATTGTTTCATTACTTCCTGGTGCTCTGCAGCTAAGGTACTTCCTGGCCTGTGCAAGTGGCCATCTTGGCAAATTGTTCTGACATGGCCTGACCACCTTTAAAGTGCTTCCTTCAGGCCTGTTGTGGTGGATTCATCCAGGTAGAGGATATTCTGGGAGAGATGATCAGCTCCAGGCTGATAGTGCAGTGCTTGCGTACAGAGTGTCTGTACACAGTCAACAAAGACCTCCAGGTCAAAACGTCCTATTCTCACCTCCCCCTTGTTTTAAGCTGCAGTATTGCTCTCCAAATTTCATGTTGACTCAACCAACGCAGCTTTTAGCCTCTATTGAATCAGTCCAAGTCCAGCTTGCTAAACTCAGACACAATTTGGTATTCTTCCTCCCACCTCCCTCCCAACTTGAGTCTAGCACACCATTGCATTCACACAACCAGTACCCCAATTTGCACACTTGTAGTATATAGAGGTATAAGTCAGCAGTGTGTAGCAATACTTAACACATAGACTTTATTGTACATTATATTCTTGTTGCAAGGGCAACTGCACTAATGTAGTTATATATTTGCGCGTAACAAAGAGATGTATTCATATCATCGTGGTCTTCATGCGCTCATTCGAGAAGTCAAAATATATCTATGTAAGCAGACATTTATGCATGCATGCATGCAGTTGATAACATTCCCTTAGTTGTATATTATTATACTGAGGTTGATTGCAAAGCCATTATACCATAGGAACATAATACTAGCTAGCACAGTAAGGCCTCACATGTATTACATGCACACATACTAGTTCTATGTCTATGTTCTATAACAGCTTGATTAATTGCTAGTATGATATATATTATATATGGTATCATTGTAAGCACATACGTACTTTTAACAGTGTTATATGTCAAGCCGCTGCAATCCTGCTCTTATAAATCCTATAACTATTGCAATGTTGTACATGTACTATGTACGTATGTATGGCAGTCTATGGTGCTTAATGTAGAGTAACTGAATGCATTCTCCAGTGGTAGCAACAGGCTGGTGAAAGTTGAGTTCACTTCTCCTTTTTCATTATACGGAGGTTGAAGTATGCCCAAAAAAGAACAAGAAGGCTCATGGCAGCCAAGGCCAGCTCATTGTACCAGAGTGGGATTTCAAGGAAGTTCTGATCCTCAAGATACTGAGTTCCATTCACACAGGGCAGCTGTGGGACACTGTGGGAAGAGTAGTGAGGGTCCACTGAGGAAGGGTTGTGAAGGTGTACATGAGTGTAGTATGTGAGGAGAAAGGTGTATGAGGAGAATGTGTGCAAGAGGAGTAATGAGTGCGTAGACTAGGGAAGGAGTGATGTGCAGCAGTGTGGTGCATGAAGGAGCAGTGAGATTGCTTGCTTACATGGGAAGCAGTGAACACAAAGAAACGTTGGCGGGTGAAGTCATATTGATAAACTCGAGGGCATCTGAGTCGCACATACAGACTCCGTAAAGCTCATTCACACTTACGGCCTGCATGTGGGGTAGGGTGGGATGTGTGTGCACAGTGTTGTAGATAAAGTACATATATTGTGTGTATAGCTGCACACAGGTATAGAAATAACATGCTAGCATAATTACGCAAGAATTCCTGAACAGGTGTAAATAATATAACCACCAAAGTACTGTAGCATGCCCATATAGGTTCCCTTACAGTCACTGCATATTTGAATATGCTGAGGTACTGTAGCCATGACAACCACACAGATAGAGATCCGAGGTTGATGAGGAAGCCCCCAAATATCTTCAGAAATGGAAAAGCAAAAATACATGTGAAATGCTCACATGCAGACAATTGAGACCATGCACTTCACAGTCAACCCAATACGGTGTGTACTCACACAGTGCATGCACGCACGCACACACACAACACACACACATACACACACACATACACACACACACACACACACACACACACACACACACACACACACACACACACACACACACACACACACACTCACACACACACACACACACACACACACACACACACACAGACATACACACACACACACACCATTGATAGCAGAAAGAGACTCGTAGTAAGTAACATGGCAACTGGTCTCTGACTGATAAGGGTACTGATGCCAAATCCAATGGATGTGGAAACAGTGGCAGTCAGGCATAAGGTGAGCAGGAAGATAAAGAACTTGGCTGCATCCAACTGAAAACCTACATATGAAAGGAGGTGTCAGTGGTGAGGGACAGGAACAGACATATAGTAAAATTTGTGTGTGTGTGTGTGTGTGTGTGTGTGTGTGTGTGTGTGTGTGTGTGTGTGTGTGTGTGTGTGTGTGTGTGTGTGTGTGTGTGTGTGTGTGTGTGTGTGTTGTGTGTGTGTGTGTGTTTGTGTGTGTGTGTGTGTGTGTTTGTGTGTGTGTGTGTATGTGTGTGTGTGTGTGTGTCACTACCTATCATGAAGTACACAACGACACAGTAGAAGATAACAGGAATGAGGCGGAATGGGATGAGATCACATGAGACCTTGGCCAAGAAGTAGGCAGAAATTCTATAAAACCCGCTTGCATTCTCATGTCTGCATGAGATGGAATACACAACACTCACACAGCTGGTAATACACTGCACTCACACAGCTGGTAATACACTGCACTCACACAGCTGGTAATACACTACACTCACACAGCTGGTAATACACTACACTCACACAGCTGGTAATACACTACACTCACACAGCTGGTAATACACTACACTCACACAGCTGGTAATACACTGCACTCACACAGCTGGTAATACACTACACTCACACAGCTGGTAATACACTGCACTCACACAGCTGGTAATACACTACACTCACACGGCTGGTAATACACTACACTCACACAGCTGGTAATACACTACACTCACACAGCTGGTAATACACTGCACTCACACAGCTGGTAATACACTACACTCACACAGCTGGTAATACACTACACTCACACAGCTGGTAATACACTACACTCACACAGCTGGTAATACACTGCACTCACACAGCTGGTAATACACTACACTCACACAGCTGGTAATACACTACACTCACACAGCTGGTAATACACTGCACTCACACAGCTGGTAATACACTACACTCACACAGCTGGTAATACACTACACTCACACAGCTGGTAATACACTGCACTCACACAGCTGGTAATACACTACACTCACACAGCTGGTAATACACTGCACTCACACAGCTGGTAATACACTACACTCACACAGCTGGTAATACACTACACTCACACAGCTGGTAATACACTACACTCACACAGCTGGTAATACACTACACTCACACAGCTGGTAATACACTACACTCACACAGCTGGTAATACACTACACTCACACAGCTGGTAATACACTGCACTCACACAGCTGGTAATACACTACACTCACACAGCTGGTAATACACTGCACTCACACAGCTGGTAATACACTGCACTCACACAGCTGGTAATACACTACACTCACACAGCTGGTAATACACTGCACTCACACAGCTGGTAACACACTGCACTCACATGAACTGTGCTCGCTGTTTGACGAAGACCTCAAGGCCAGTCATGCTACCACCAAATGCCTGGTTCATGACAATTAAGAAGATTGCTCCCATCCTGTGAATAGGACAGGTTACTGCTTCATGATTGTGTATGAATGTCCTTGTACATGTACAACACTACCTGCATACGTACATGTACCTAAGAATGTGTGTGTGCGCGTGTGCACTTTTCCAAAAATGCACCTGTCATTAAGGCCATTGACATCATTATTGAGTTGGAAGTAGATTGCTCCAAGTACAATTGAGTACGTGACTACAAAGAGAATCTGAAGCAAGATAGGAAGAAGATATGGCAACAGATAGTTACTCATGGCTACTTAATGCCTGCAATATTAGGTAATTGTGGTTGTGTTCCTTTAGTTAAGTATGCAGAATGACTGTAATGTATGGTTTCATGGAGCCAACAAGACAGGTGTGTGGGTCTGTGATGTAATTCAGTACTGTATTCACCTGCATAGAATCTCCCAAAGGGCTTCTCACCACACTGAGCCAATTGCGCAACATGAGGACAATCAGCTATCAGTAGACATGGAGTATGGGTGGGGAGGGAGGTATGGATGCACGCATTAAATGAGGATCAGAATAATGAACAGCACGTGATCGTATTGGTACTATTATAGAATGGGCTAGAGCTTAAATGCTAATACAGTCTTTACCTACATGTATGTACTTTATAGCTCTGCTGTTCAAATATACAGGGGATGGCTATAGGTGGTGTGCTTGTGTATACATTCACATCATCACACAATCAATTATTGTTTCACAGGAAGCTATGCCATGCCATTACAGGATGGTATTCTTGCACACCTGCCAGGGGAAGGAGGTGCTGTAGTGTATAGCCTTCAACTTTGCATCTTGGCTGCTTGCATGAGCTTCGGCAATGAGGTCTACTTGTTTCATCACCTCCTGGTGCTCTGCAGATGATTTGAACTCTGCAGCTAGGCTTGTTCCTGCCACTGCAAGTTCAGTGGGCATTGAGGAAGAGAGGGGAAATAAGATACACTATGATATAATTATAGAAGCCCAGTCTGCCACTGGAATCATGTACAGTACATGTGAGCAAGATAACAGTGTATTCCATGCCTGAGTGGTCAGAGTATGTGGACAAGTAAATACTTATACACAGTTATACAGAGGAACTTGTTTAAGATGGTCACTGAGTTAGGCAGCCACCTCTCTAATACAGCCAGCCTCCTTGCCCACTAATAGCACTAAAACATTGCAGTCTACGTCTGTAGGGCATCAACCTTTCTATAGAGATGTCAGTTAATCAGAATGGGCCAACAGGTGGTTGTCTTAGACAGGTTCCACTGTACACATACACAGCTGTTTCATATAATTATATACAACAAATGTGAGTATACATAATTTTATATGGTCAATGTTACCATAGACCATAGACATGGACCTGTAGACTCAAGAAGTACATACAGTATTTTGTTCATGTACACGTACACAATGTGTGCATGTGTATACTAATATGCAATGCTATTTATGCAAGTAGCTAAATAGAGCAATGTAATAATACAAAATGTTTTAATTAATATCCAGAACAGAGAAAAGTATGTATAGTTAGCAATAATAATTAGAATAAAGTTAGGCATGCATGCCATGATCAAACCAGTAGTCCAACAGATGTGTTCCCACCTGGTGTGCTTTTCTGCAAGGTTTCCGGTGCATCCAAGGTCTTCTGCAAGGCTGCCTCCTCATTCCGAATGATTACATCAAGGAAGAAGTCAGCTGGGTTGTCGTGTTCCTCACACTCATAGCCATGTGCTGAAAAGTAGTCCAGTGCCCTGTTGGCAGGACCGTGGTACACCATGTCTCCCTTGGACAGGAGAGTTACGGAGTCAAAGAGTTTGAAGATGGAGTACCGAGGCTGGTGAATGGAGAGGATGATGGTGTGTCCTTTCAAGCTTTGTCTGTATGTGGAGGGTCAATTGATGAGAAGGAGGAAACCTAATTAATGCTAGTGGGAAAACAGTGCATGCAGTGCAACTGCAGAAGAATTCTGCTAAAGCAGAGCAATTTCTTAGGAGGGAGCGGAAAGAGGAGGAGGAGGAGGAAGATGAGGAGGAGGGGGGCTCACTTCTTGAGGAGCTGCAAAACATAGGTGGCAGTGGTGGCGTCCAACCCAGTGGTGGGTTCATCCAGGTAGAGGATCCTGGGAGAGATGATCAGCTCCAGGCCAATATTGCAGCGTTTGCGTTCGCCACCAGAAATACCTCGAACAAACTCTGTGCCAACCTGCAGACCAGGGAACACATGCATGTAGAGCACAGGAAGACATGCAACTATGACTCACTGACAAAGTACTGTGACATAAACTGCACACAATATACATAATGTTACAAAGGAAGCAGTGATGTTTAAATACATTAGATCAACTCTTGCTAGCTCAGCTCTAACCAGTTACAAGCTGTATAATAGTTAGAACACAATTGTTTAAATGTGCACATGCAGATGATACTGGTTGGGATGTTGTCCTGCACTTGCCTTCAGTTTGTGCATTACAGAGCAGAGTGATGGTATTGCATTATCCAAGTGAGCATATTAATTAACCTATTACACACCAATTTGAACCAATAATGACACAATCCCGCAAAATTCCACACTCAAGGAGTATACCCTACTGCACCTACAAGCTGCCCATGCAAAGGCTTGGCATGTATAGAGACGAATTACTAAAATTTCTTTGTGACCCCCCCTTTACAAAATCCTGGATCCGCTCCTGCTCTACCAGAGGCTACACTACAGGTAGGTATTACAGAGTGGGAGATTCGTTTGTGGAGTGAGTGGACCACTAACAGCTAGAGCTGTTGCTTCTGCTGCCAAACCAGTAGTACCAGTGGTACCAGTCACAAACCATGCAATAGGAAGGACAATTAAGGAAAGCAGACCACAGCACATAAACATAAAATGGCATGTTCCCTCACCAAGTCATCTATCTCTCACTGCACCTTCAACAACTGCTTAATTTACAGCCAAGTAATTACTACCTGTACGTTTAGAAATGCTAGTTGTGTTTGCTAGTGTTCTGCAATGTCCAAGTAGTGCACACTTAAGTGCACATATGCAGTCTATGAATACAGATTTCTGCACAGCTGCATGATTGGCCATCAGCTGATCAGTAAAATTACAAGTCCCATCATCATTCTTTTGCTATATAATTAAAACGGAAATATTGCTCTAGAGCTACATACTCTAGATCTATACATACAACATCACATTGACCATAACGAGCCGGCCCAGTCTTCTCCTCCCATCAGCACCTCCCACCTCCATTCATCCCATTTTCCCTACCTCTTCCTTCCCTCAACCCTCCACCTTCCAACCTCCCTCCCTTCCACAATCCTTCCTTCTATCTCCTTCTTCCTCCTTTCTAGACAATTTGCATCACCATACCAATGTGTTTTGGCACTCCGTCAGTCCCAACTCTTCAATCACATTGTCCACCTTCTCCTTTCTCTGTTTGAATGAGTATTGAGAAGGAAGGCGCAGTGCAGCTGAGAAACTCAAGTTCTCCCTCACTGTCAATGATCCCATTACCATATCATCCTACACAAAAGAGGAGCGATGGCTAGTCACATACGACTATTGAGCATGTGTATGAATGCGTGGACAGATGGATGGACGAACCTGGACCACATATCCTGATGCACACTTGTAGTTCTTAGGTAGCCTCTGTCCATTGATCAACACCTCCCCTGTCACCCCCTTGCTACCCTTGCGGCCAGCTAGGATGTCCAACAGACTGCAGGGAGAAATGGGTAATTATGAAATTACACGCATGTTGACAATCACCAGGCCAGCACGCAGGGTTTTCAAAAGGGTGTTACATTATGGAACAGAAATGTCTGTAGGCAAAATTTCCAAGCCAATGGCATAAAAACAAATGGCAGATGGTGTAAATGGTGATACAAACACACTGTGACTGCTGGAACAGAGTGACAAATGAGCTTCAAAGAAAGAATGCTTCTGGTCCTCAGTCAGGACTACCATAAAATGGATAGGTTCTTTATGCCCCACAGATCCCGGAACCTAAGGGGGTTCATATATGAACCCAACGAACCCCCTGTGTACAGAATGAGCAACATTCTTACACTGCAATTATTATACAACCACATGAATGTGGTGGTCTGTATACAATACAATATGCACCCAGTACACCACACAGGTTTGCCTGAAGTGAGTGGTTAGCTGCTTAATTTGTCTTGCTCATTGACAGCAAATCACAAGCATATACAACAAGGATTGGTATTAATGGGCATTTATTAAATGCAGTTGATCAATTAATTGAAAAAGTGAGCTAATGACAATTGGGACTAGAAACTGCCTGTAGTGGTGAACATGTATGTACTTGCTCAGACACAATTAATATATGGAATGCATGCACACATGGGATGCACACATACAGCAAACACATGCACGTGTGTGTACAGTGTCACATATCAGAACTGCAACGGTAAGATAGTTTAATAAATGCAGCTCACGAGGTCTTCCCTCCCCCAGTTGGTCCCAAAATGGCATTGAGCCCTGGCTCCATCAAGCCACTGCAAAAATGTGGAGCAAACAATAGAAGAAATATCTTTAACCCAGAGATTTATCCTCTATGCTCTTATGTCTAGTAACATGATAAAGAAGTAAAGTGTGCAATGGGAGATGAAGAGGAGAAGGCTCAGAGAGACAGAAACCTAGACCTTATGCATGTATAATGTATGTGTCTGCCTAGGGATTATACTCTGGTCCAGTACTGACACGCTCTGCACTCGAATTATACGTGATAACACACACGTCCCCCCCCCCCCCCCCACACAGTATTACCTCAAGTCGTTCAAGATGTGTTTTCGGCCAGCAGGAATGATGCCAAACTTTCTCTGACCAATGGAGTAGGAGACATGATGGAAGCTCAACACGCTGCGGTCTTCAGTGATCCCATACTCTGAAACATTCTTTAGCTCGAGTCCAGCCTTCAACAGTGGTGCCTTGGCGTGGGCTACTGCGCCGTAGTCTGGTGCAGCGTCAGCTAGCGACGACATGGCTCGTTGCCGAACGCGCGTAAATTTCTTAGCTGGTGAATTATAATCAGTGCTTGCAATCGGCGCGGGCTAAGCTCTCCGCTGTAGCTGGCTGTAAAGCAATGGCCTCGCCGACAACATGCAGGTGTACGTGACCACCTACGCTGCAGCAGTATTCGCTTGCAGCGTAGGCTGGCACCGTCTGACACGACGAAGGCGAGAGTCTCCGACCCCGTCCCGGAGAGTGGAGTTTCGATTCGTTCGAGGTATACTGATTCCTGTTCTTCCAATTCACTGCATTCACACCTACATGCTTCAAAGTTTCTCGCCCCTTGCCTCTGCATGGAGAGCCGCGCACGCATACGAACGATGGCACCGCTGCGCTACCCGATCGGTTTTAACCAGCCCAATTCAATTGCAGCATGCAAGAATGCAACATATGGGCATGCATTCGTGATAATTTCCTTCTCTCATAAATTGTAACAGTTAATATATACGCCTGCTAGGGACAATATAATAGCAGTCTGTTCACTACGACTCTGCTTTTTTTCTCCTGTGGAACTATCCCCTGTAGCGATTCTTGTGTTCTAGTGCTGCATTGAACCTTTTGTGTCCTAGTACCATTTGGTGCGGTGCACTCTAATAATAATAATAATGATTGATTGATTGATTGATATACGTATTGATTATAGAAATACAGCAATATTATTCCAAACCACTGGAATCCTGCCCTTATTAAAATTATACAGTATAATTATTGCATTGGACTATGGATTGCAGAATAGCACTGAGTGTGTAACAGTCTATTATAATTCCTTGGTTGTGAAAGGTGGCTTCACTTCTCCTTTTTGATTATGCGGAGGTTGATGTATCCCCAGACAAGGGCCACAAAGATCATGACAGCCAAGGCCAGCTCATTGTACCAGAGTGGGATGGCAAGGAAGTCCTCATTCTCAAGATACTGAGTGCCATTCACACAGGGTAGCTGTGGGACACTGTGGGGGAGATGTGAAGGAGGAGTGTGAGGGTGTGTACATGTGTGCGTGGTGTGAGGGGAGTGGTGTGCATGTGATAGGAGAGGTATGCGCATGAGGAGAATGTTGAGGGAGTAGAGTGATTAGTGAGGGTAGGTGGCAAAGGGAGTGATGTGCAACAGTGCCATGTATGAAGGAGCAGTGGGATTGCTTGCTTACATGGGAAGCAGTGAACACAAAGAAACGTTGGCGGGTGGAGTCGTATTGATAAACTTAAGGGCATCTGGGTCACATAAACAGACATCGTTTAACTCATTCACACTTAGGGCCTGCATATGGGGTAGGATGGGATGTGCGAGCAACTATATAGTGGTATATATAAGGTGCACAGATCATTGTGTGTACATTAATAGGTGCACAAACATATAACATAATATATGCAGACTAAAACATATTATATACAAGCATAATTATGCAAGCAATTCAGAACAAAAATGATAGTAATTTTAATTAGCAAAGTAGCATGCCCATGCAGGTTCCCTTACAGCCACTGCATATTTGAACAGGCTGAGGTATTGTAACCATGACAACCACACAGATAGAGAGCTGAGGTTGATGAAGAAGCCCCCAAATAGCTAGAGTAGATAGAAATGACAAAAATGCAGGCAATTTAGATCATGCAACGCATGTGCAAGAATTCAATACAGTGTGTAAGCGCACACGTGCACACACATGCACACACCCACACCCCCCCACACACCCACTCACCATTGACACTATAAAGCAGCTTGTAGTGAGTAACATGGCGATTGGTCTCTGTCTGACAAGGGCACTGATGGCAAAGATAATGCTGGCGGCAACAGAGGAAGCCAGGCTTAAGGTGAGCATGAAGGTAAAGAACTTGGCTGCATCCACCTGGAAACCTATTTAATACATGGCCAGGAATAACAGGAAAAGTCACTAAGTAATATAATATATTAATTTATAACATGGTCCTTGAGGGTAGTGCGTGTGTGTGTGTGTGTGTTGTGTGTGTGTGTGTGTGTGCGTGCGCGTGTGTGTGCATGTGCATGTTGTGTGTGTGAACAAAGGCTTCTCACTGGATATTACGCCTACCAGCCTTTTACACCGAAGTGTTTCAGGAGGCTGGGGGGTCAGAGCCCTATTGATGGCAACCAGCGATCGCCCTCCCCCATTACTAGTCATTTTACAAAGATGGAAGAGCCACAGACAGCTGTTTCGCCCTGATTGGGGCTCATAAGGGTAATATCCAGTGATTAGCCTTTGTTCAACCTAGCCCGGCCTGGCCGTTGCAGTGGCTTACTGCAATGAACCGACCTCTCATGTTGTGTGTGTGTGTGTGTGTGTGTGTGTGTGTGTGTGTGTGTGTGTGTGTGTGTGTGTGTGTGTGTGTGTGTGTGTGTGTGTGTGTGTGTGTGTCTGTGAGTGTGTCTGTGTCTGTGTGTGTGTGTTTGTGTGTGTGTCACTACCTATCATGAAGTACACAATGACAGAGTAGAAGATAACAGGAATGATGCGGAATGGGATTAGATCACATGAGACCTTGGCCAGGAAGTAGGCAGAAACTCTGTAAAACCCGCTTGCATTCTCATGTCTGCATGAGATGGAATACACTACACTCACACAGCTGGTAATACACTACACTCACACAGCTGGTAATACACTACACTCACACAGCTGGTAATACACTACACTCACACAGCTGGTAATACACTACACTCACACAGCTGGTAATACACTACACTCACACAGCTGGTAATACACTACACTCACACAGCTGGTAATACACTACACTCACACAGCTGGTAATACACTGCACTCACACAGCTGGTAATACACTACACTCACACAGCTGGTAATACACTACACTCACACAGCTGGTAATACACTACACTCACACAGCTGGTAATACACTACACTCACACAGCTGGTAATACACTACACTCACATGAACTGTGCTCGCTGTTTGATAAAGAGCTCAATGGCAGTCTGGTTGCCACCAAATGCCTGGTTCATGACAATTAAGAAGATTGCTCCCACCCTGTGAAGGGAAGTGGTTACTATCTCATCACTGAGTATGTGTATATACGTAGGTGTGTGCATGTCTGTGGATGTGTGCAGATATAAATGTACATGGATACTTCTCCACATGCACCTGTCATTAAGGCTGTTAACATTGTGTCTGAGTTGGAAGTAGATCGATCCAATCATAAGTGAGAAGAATAATGTGAAGACAACCTGCAAGTAGTAAGATAGAAGTTGCAGTTCAGGTATGGCAAGATAGAGTGATCGCTAGCCCATGCCTACATACGTACATTTGTATTATACTGTGGTTGTGCCCTGTATGCAGTATATTATGTTGCCAATGTATCCAATGGAGCCAACAAGGACAGTTGTGTGGATCTGTGATGCATGTCACCTGTATAAAATAGGTCATTGGGTTTCTCAACACATTGAGCCAACTGCGCCAGGACAGGACAACCAGCTGTCAGCAGAGGTGGAGTGTGGGTGGGTGGGGGGGAGAGGGAGGGAGGTGAGGGAGGCCTTGTAAATGTGAATTGTATATAGATATGAGACTGATCTACTAGAATGAGAGTTTAAATGGAAGTACATGTATACAGACTTAGGCTACACACTATATGTACTTCATGCACAGCTGTGTTATTCAGTCTACATAAATGGCTTTGTGCAGTATTGTATCATTATACATTCACAGCATGCACCAGGCAGGATCTGCCACAGTACTTCATGAATGATCATTAAAGGTCTGCATGGTACTGTAAGATTACAGGATGGTATTCTTGCACACCTGCCAGGGGAAGGAGGTGCTGTAGTGATAAGCCTTTCCCTTTTTTGTATCTTGGCTGCTTCTGTGGTCATCAGCAATGAGGTCTACTTGTTTCATCACCTCCTGGTGCTCTGCAGATGACTTGAACTCTGCAGCTAGGCTGTTTTTTGCCACTGCAAGTTCAATATTATATACACACAAGCATACAAGATACATGTATGGATACAGTACCTATTAATACTGTACCTATTAATCACCCACATGCAAGTTGAGTGTTTGTGCTAGTTGGTGGGAGGATGTACAAACACCACCAGCGCAAGTGCAGTATGTATGGATGGATCCAGAACAATAGAAGTAGTCACCACTTAGAATAAAGTTTGGCATGCATGCTATGATCAAACCAGTAGTCCAATAGATGTGTTCCCACCTGGTGTGCTTTTCTGCAAGGTTTCCGGTGCTTCTAAGTTCATTTGCAATGCTGCCTCCTCATTTTGAATGATCACATCAAGGAAGAAGTCAGCCGGGTTGTCGTGTTCCTCACACTCATAGCCATGTGCTGAAAAGTAGTCCAGTGCCCTGTTGGCAGGACCGTGGTACACCATGTCTCCCTTGGACAGGAGAGTTACTGAGTCAAAGAGTTTGAAGATGGAGTACCGAGGCTGGTGAATGGAGAGGATGATGGTGTGTCCTTTTAAGCTTAGTCTGTGCATGGAGGGTCAATTGATGAGAAAGGGGACACTTGGTTAATATTATATAGTAGCAAAATGCCATATACAGTACAATTGCAGAGTAAGTTTCAGCAAATGTCTTATACAGAGAGGGAGGAGGATGAGGAGGAGGAGGAGGAGGAGGAGGAGGAGGAGGAGGAGGAGGAGGAGGAGGAGGAGGAGGAGGAGGAGGAGGAGGAGGAGGAGGAGGAGGAGGAGGAGGAGGAGGAGGAGGAGGAGGAGGAGGAGGAGGAGGAGGAGGAGGAGGAGGAGGAGGAGGAGGAGGAGGAGGAGGAGGAGGAGGAGGAGGAGGAGGAGGAGGAGGAGGAGGAGGAGGAGGAGGAGGAGGAGGAGGAGGAGGAGGAGGAGGAGGAGGAGGAGGAGGAGGAGGAGGAGGAGGAGGAGGAGGAGGAGGAGGAGGAGGAGGAGGAGGAGGAGGAGGAGGAGGAGGAGGAGGAGGAGGAGGAGGAGGAGGAGGAGGAGGAGGAGGAGGAGGAGGTTGGGGGCTCACGTCTTGAGGAGCTGCACAACAGAGGTGGCAGTGGTGGCATCCAACCCAGTGGTGGGTTCATCCAGGTAGAGGATTCTCGGAGAGATGATCAACTCAATGCCAATATTGCAGCGCTTGCGTTCACCACCAGAAACACCTCGAACAAACTCTGTGCCAATCTGCACACCAGAGCACAGGAAGATAATGACATGCACAAAGTTACTCTGACAGAAACTGTGCAATTTAATTTTAAAGATGGCCTCCTACCCCCTATGTCTCTTTCTCTTCTACTCACTCCCTGCCTCTCCCTCAATCCTACTCCTTTCTAGACAACACCTTAATATACAATGTGTTATACCATTGTGTTTTGGCACTCCGTCAGTCCCAACTCTTCAATCACATTGTCCACCTTCTCCTTTCGCTGCTTGAATGAGTAGTGAGAAGGAAGGCGCAGAGCAGCTGAGAAACTCAAGTTCTCTCTAGCAGCTGAGAAACTCAAGTTCTCTCTCACAGTCAATGTTCCCATCACCAGATTCTCCTACACAGAGGAGGAGAGATGGCTAGTCACATACGACTATATATTGAGCATGTGCATGAATGTGTGGACAGATGGATGGACGAACCTGGACCACATATCCTGATGCACACTTGAAGTTCTTAGGTAGCCTCTGTCCATTGATCAACACCTCCCCTGTCACCCCCTTGCTACTCTTGCGGCCAGCTAGGATGTCCAACAGACTGCAGGGAATAAAGAGTAAATACACATTATGCTGAACGCATCCCATGCACAAGGTAGTGCTTCACATGTACCCCAAGAATGGGGTGAGCCGGCAGGTGGCAACAAGATCGGTGAGACCGTTGGTTGCAGAGACACCAGCCTTATCACCCCAGGCACATGGCCTCCTTGGTGCAGTGGGGTACTCATCTATAGGCTTGCAAGACCCATGAGATGAGAGATGTGGGGTACAGCCTTGAGTGATGGCATTATGAGTATCTGCCCTGCATGGGCTCCTTGCCACAGAATTTCCTACTTACACCTGCAAGTGTCTAGGTGACTAGCACCCAACAGAGAGTTACTCAAGTTCCTTGCGTTTTACTGTCCCCAGTGGTTTGCAGTTGACAAGTAAGACTAGACTGTAAGCAAAAACCAAGTTTTCAACCTTCCAAATGCCATACCCATTGGCAGCAGATCTGTCACCCTTCTGACATACTCACACGAAACACGGCCGGAAAAAAACACACATGCACACACGCACATACCATGCATGCACAGTAACACATGTATTTAAGCATCAGTATTATATATAGCATGGTTCAGTACATGCAGCTCACGAGGTCTTCCCTCCCCCGGTTGGTCCCATAATGGCATTGAGCCCTGGCTCCATCAAACCACTGCAAGGATATGGAACAAGTAGCAGGAGAAAATATGCTTACACCAGTGAAATAGGTTATACTAATTGTTCCTTGTCATGTCATGTGGCATGGGTGACATTTCAGTTCACACTGCTTGCACTTACAGAACTATGACGTGGACCAGAGATTATTCAAATGAGCTCCATTTGCACTTGTGATCAGACATGCTTATGTACGTGCACACACACAAACACACACACACACACACACACACACACACACACACACACACACACACACACACACACACACACACACACACACACACACACACACACACACACACACACACACACACACACACACACACACACACACACAGTATTACCTCAAGTCGTTCAGGATGTGTTTTCGGCCGGCAGAGATGATGCCAAACTTCCTCTGATGAATGGAGTAGGAGACATGATGGAAGCTCAACACGCTGCGGTCTTCAGAGCTCAAAAACTCTGAAACATTCTTCAGCTCGGTTCCAGCATTCAACAGCGGCGCCTTGCCCTCGGTCACTGCACCGTAATCTGGCGCCGGGTCAGCCAACGACATGGGCGTTTAGTTGCTTCGAGAGAATACCGTAGGAATCAAAGCGGGGGGCTTTGCTCGCCAATATGGCTATAAAGTAAGCAGTGGCTTCGCCGACAACAGTCTTAGATAAAGTGAACTTCTCTGCAGAATTAATTGCCTGTAGCGTAGGCTAGCACTGCCTGATACGACGTACGTGACGTTCAAGACGAGCGGATCCGACCCTGACAGTCAACCATTGGACGTGTTCGATGCATGTAAATAGCGGTCCCGTCATCCCGGTGGATTTTACTGCATTTTGCACCTGTTTCTACTACTTTACTCTTCCCTTAAGTTGGTTTCTCCCTGGAGAACGGCGAACGCTGCCTGCGCAAATAGATAGAAAGGATAGCACCACTGAACTAAAAATGCAGTCGGCTTTTGATAAACGTGCATGGAACTCGAGGGCAATTTGGTTAACGTTATTGGCAGCAATTCGACGTAATTAGCTAGTACCGTCATCATCATCGATCATATGCATGTACATTAAGCACGCGATCTCTGTGTGTATATGTATACACTGTCGACCGTTTATATAACGCGCGAAGTGGAGACGACACCGCATCGCAGCTATACAGCGCTAGGTCCGACAGATCAAGATCGAGTTAATTATTAATTAACATGCGCATTGTAGTAATTATTAATATGATTAAGGAGTACTGCGGGTATATTCCTTACGATAGCATAGGTTATAAATAATAACATTAACGAAGTTAAATGTAGATAGGTTATGCAAACCACATGCAAATGCAGCACTTACAGAAATGACAGAAAGAGTACAAATAATACATGAATGAAAAAGGCAAGTGAAATGTGATATAGATATATATACAAGGGTACAAAACTGTAATTCCAACAACACATGCAGTCATCTTCTTCCTTTCCAGGACAGGTCAACAATAATGGCTCCTGGGTTGTGGCTAGGTATGTCATAGCTAGGTAGAGGGAAGGAGGAGGAGAGGAGGGAGGGTTGCAGCATTGATACACCAGGTAGTAAAAATGGAGTAAGAAGTCTGCAAAAGTTTAAGGTGTATTGTCAAAGGTAAGTAACATAGGCTACATACTCTCTTGATACTGCGTCTTTGGTGACTTCTGAGGTTAGTGCATGCCATAGCCCTCCACTCCCCCCCCCCCCCCCCCCACACACACACACTCATGGGAATGTCGCTGATGTAAAGTGGTACTATTGACCGATTGCCTAATCATGAAGGGTATTCATTTGTAACCACTGTCCCCACAATCTGGCAACCTGCCAACAAACAGGTGTACATGGGTACGACATCACTCACGGCAATCCCTTGGTATTCAGGTGATTCAACACTGCCTTCTTCAGTCGAGGGACTCCTCCGTGGCTGTGGCTGCCCTGCCCGGTGATAATCTCTATTTTGGATCCTGTGGAGCGAGGGGAGGGTGCTGGGTAAGGGGAGGGTGTGCTGGGTGAGGGAGAGTGCTGAGGGGAGGGGAGAGTGTGCAGGGTGAGGGAAGGATGCTGAGGGGAGGGGAGGGGATATAGGGCAAGGTGTGCTGGGTGAGGGGTTGGGTACTGGCGAAGTACAATAACATAATATACAAAACACAAACATTATGTATGTTACAGTATATGCAGCAGTCGCACAATGTGGCTAGCAGTCAATTTCTGTATATTTCTAGATTGATCATTACGTACGTACAGAATTTCATGTTAAACACTATGCAGATGTGTGTACAAATGACCAATCAAAATCAGTGGTGCTGCAGTGTTTGACTACGCAACCAGCAACTTTATTTCACTCTCTGAAATGGTCTGTGCCGCAGTGAATGCACAAAACATGGTGCATCATCCTTCCTTGTTCCAAGTGCAGACCATACTAGAGTAAAGTATACAAACGTTACATGGAGTGTGGGTGGATGGCTGGGCAGCCTACCTTTTGCAAGGCTCAGCTCCTTCTCCAGGATACTGAGAGCCTCTGTCACGTGCAGACCGTGCAAGTCAATGGAGTTTCTCCGGTAAGAGTTCCGCCTACAGCAAAGAGCAGACAGTAGGTGAACACAAAGGAGACACAAGCTGACTGCATTGCTGCACTGGTCAGCACAACAGATAATTATTTGTCTTGCTAACAAGCATACTTTTCATAGATGTGCCAAGCAGCTCGGTGGTTGGCATCCTTCATTTGCTCTGAGTGCTTGCGTCCCTGTGGAGTATGGAGTGAGGGTAAAGGGTGAGGAGAGGGTGCAGGGTGAGGAGAGGGTGCAGGGTGAAAAGTAAGGGGCACAGGGTGAGGAGAGGGGTGCAGGGTGAGGAGTGAGGGGTGCAGAGTGAGGAGAGGGGTGCAGGGTTAGGAGTGAGGGGGACAGGGTGAGGAGAGGGGTGCAGGGTGAGGAGTGAGGGGGACAGGGTGAGGAGAGGGGTGCAGGGTGAGGAGTGAGGGGTGAGAAGTGAGGGGTGCAGGGTGAGGAGAGGGGTGCAGGGTGAGGAGTGAGGGGCGAGGAGTACAGGGTGAGGAGTGAGGGGTACGGGGTGAGGAGAGGGATGCAGGGTGAGGAGTGAGGGGTGCAGGGTGAGGAGAGGGGTGCAGGGTGAGGAGTAAGGGGCACAGAGTGAGAAGTGAGGGGTGCAGGGTGAGGAGTGAGGGATGGAGTGAGAGGTGTAGGGTGAGGAGTGCAGGGTGAGGAGTGAGGGTGTAGGGTGAGGAGTGAGGGTGCAGGGTGTGGAGCGAGGGTGCATCCCATACAAACACATGTCCAGCCACTCCCCTGTGTGCTACTGATACAACATATAGCAGGTCAGTAATGCCTGACCATGTCAAAGGAAGCAGGACACCGGTAGCACACCTGAGCTGCATAGTAGGAAGCAAGGTCTTTCCTGTTTGACCTCCACGCTGCGGCTGCCTTTTGAAAGGCTTCATGTCTGAGCTGTGCCTGCAGCTGAGCCTCGGCCCGGTAGTCGTGGTAGGTGGGGTTGTCATACTCCTGGTACACACTGCTGTCACTGTAGTCATCTATGTATATGTACGTTGGTGACCAGAGGAAGTGACACAATTGGACACACAACACATGGAAGCTTACATACACAGGTACAGTATTGTACATGAACCCCATACATGTATGCTTTATATACAAGCCCTGTACATATGTACTGTATAGACCTGCTGTTAGGCACATGTGCTTATAGCTCAGGTGGCAAAGAAACATGAGCCTAAAAAAGGATGTGTAAGTGCTTAACATACAGTACTGCTTCATTATATGTATTACATTGACTATGTTGGCATATTAAAGGTGTGCAACACATCACTGCACCTGAAGGTGTTGGCCTTGAGCTGTAGCTATCATAAGGGTCTGGTTTATCCTGTAGCAAGGAGGATGGCAGAAGGGAGGTGAGGGAGGGTAGATGAATGACGGGAAAGAGATGATCGAACAAGGATCAGCTACAAACATGCACATACGTAAGTACACACACAGTATATGTACGTAATTACATACATGTACGCTGGACAGCACAGGCTACAAAGCTCATGCATCATGTACTGTGAATGTGTGTGAGGGGGATGGGCTCAGAGCACATGCAAGGCGTGCCTTTGTGCCACCCGCAGGCTTTGGGTTCTGTGACTTCTTGAAGACAGATACAGTACTGGACTCTGATAAGGCACGCAAGTGGGAGTCCACAGCATAAATGTCCATCCTGAGGATACGTGTTTAGGTACGAAGGTGTGTGTGCGTGAGGGTATGAAGAAGGAATGGATCAACTCACACCACACGACCCAACACGACACTATGCCACATCATAGCCCCTCACCCTGTTTGCACAAGGTAGCGATCAATGACATCCTTTGGAACATTGCTGTGTCTTCTATAGAGGTTGTTTACTTGAAGCCGAACTGCTCTGTCTTTTTCCAGCCACTCATCAACTGTAGCAGACTACACACAAAACCAGACACACACACACACACACACACACACACACACACACACACACACACACACACACACACACACACACCAGCTTAAGGTCAAATGAAATAACCACAATACATACATACATACATACGTACATAATATTATAAACCATGTATGAAGGGAAGACTATAATCTTTGCCCACAAAACTGCCTCACTCGGTGAAGGCTTACATATTGCTCTGCTCCCATTTCCTGTGCTTGTTGTTCATCCATGATCTCCATCAGAGAAGGCTCCCTAGCTGACTTAGCACCTTGTCTTGGCACAGTCTGCTGTGGACCTGAGGAGTGCTTGCCTGATGATGAAGTATCAAGGGGAACATATTTCTTCTTCCGCCGTTTCCTCTGAGACTGCTTCTTGGAGGGTGAACGAGTGTGCACCGGAGAGGACGAGGGTGCCTCTTGGTGACGACCTACAGAGTCAGACATAAGTGATATAATGTGTATACACAAACAGTAGGACAGTCATACATACATGAATGTACATACACACGCATACTGTACGTATGCATACATATGTACTGTATGAATAAAAGAGCAGTGAGCCCACACTTCTTACAACCACACACTGAATGTACACAATATGCAAGACACACACTCATACTGTACAGTGATACCAGCATACGTACACACACAACCTGCTTATGTGGCACTAGAAAATAGTAGAATACGTGTAAAGTCTAATATATCTAGATATGCAGATAGGTCACACGAGCACTGACTCTCTCCACCACTTGATGCACACCTCACCAACCTACACTCACCTGTGGCTGTAGAGGTGTCCTGTGTCCGCTGTCTCTGGAGGTCCTTCTGAACAGCAATCTCTTCTTGCTTGGCCTAAAAGAAGACAATGTGTTAGTTCTCAATTCAGTCAATTGGCAGTCTTATCATAGACCACCAGACTGTGGGGAACACGACTAAATAGGATGTCTATGCTAGACATGCCACACACACACACGCACACACACACACACACACACACACGCGCACACGCACACACACGCGCACACACACACACACACACACACACACACACACACACACACACCATGCTTCTGGAACACTGCAAAAGAATGGTATGTAAAAGGGCTAACCAGACAGGATTGATTGTGTGTGCATGTGCATACACATATTTTCACCTGGAGTGTCTTGACCCAAAGGTTGTACAGGGACTTGGCCACTTGCTCTGATAGCAACACAGCTAAGTCCTCATTGGACAGATCATCTGGTTGTCATCACATACATAGACATAGAGAGAAACACACAACGAACAGTTAACACAACAACAGAAACAGGTAGACTCATACGTACACAAGTGGTTGCATTACTACAGCAGTACCACTAATTGGGTTACATTAGCACACACCACCACCACATAGGGATGCACAATTTACAAGATGTTGCCCACAATCACTCAGACAAAAGTGTGTTAAGGCTAACAATGGACTAAATGTGATTCAACTTCAGCCCACCCACCTCCCTCCGTATGCTGGGAGACAGAACCATACAGATCTTGCAGCTTGTATGCCAGTAACCGTGGCAACCTGAGCACAAAGCCCTCATCCTGCCCATACTGTGCCACAAGGTATTCATCATCGTGTTTCTCTGCATCCTTCTCCTTGGTCTGCTGCCGACGCTTTGGCTCCTTAGCCACTGGCTGCTCCACTGTGGGCTGTGGCACTGTTGCCGACTGTGAAGGTGATTCGGTCTCCTTGTCATACTCAGCCTGCAGCTGTCTGGCGTACTCTTCGTCAGTGAGGGCTAGAGGGGGCGGAGCTGAGTGCTGTATCCCTTCCTCGGCCAGGGGAGCACCAAGGGAACTGGTCCCTGAAGTGCTGGATGACTGACGTGAAGGCGGAGCAGCAAGTTTTATTTCCTCTGCTGACTTCGGCACAGGCAATTGAGACATTGCACCAACGTCGTCTTCAGCTGAGTACTGGCTGGATGTCTCGCCCTCCTCATCATCCTTGAATGATGCCGTTAGTACTAGGTCCATGCAAGCATCAATGTCCCCATGGGAGCATTCCCAGCAATGCATGAGGAAGTCCTCAGACTGCTCAGGGAAGCAGTCACGGAGGAACTCCAGGACTTCGCTGGAGCGTGACTGAACAGCCGTAGAAGCAGGGCCGGTTGTAACTGACTCCATCAGTACATCCTCCCCTAGCTCTACACGGGGCGCTTGGGTGTTGGTCAACGTCATGTCAGTCAGTCCAAATACCAGACCACCAATGCCCATGCTATCTCCTACCACCGGAGGTGTAATGGCATCGTCATTCTCCTCTCTTTCCACATCCAGTTTCAGTCCAGCTAAAGAAGGGTTCGCATGGCGTATTGTGTCCACATTACTGACCTTGGAACTGTCTTGACTGGCTGTGGACCTAGTACTCCAGAGCACACTGGGTGACTGCTCACCCATTGAATCATCTTCCAGAGGTGGGGGAATGTGTTCTTGATGTTCGGATGAAACTAGCAGAATAGGCGGTTCATTTTGGGATAGTTCTAAGCTCAGATCTGACAGAGTGGCATCTGCAGCACTGTCTACGGTGCTAAGTGGCTCAGGGTCTCTGTACTCCAGTCTATCCTGCAACACAAAGTACTGCTCATCAGATGGTGCTGAGGAAGTGCCAAAGACAGGCATTTGGCTGCCATCGAGCGAAGAGGTGACACCGCTCTGTGTCTCACGGCAATCCCCATCTACTGATTTGGGGCTTTCCCCAAGGTTTGCAGATACCTGGGCACTGTTGTTAGAGAACCTGCAAAGGTCCACAGGCTCTGACCGAAAACTCTGCTGGCCTACTGTCAGGTTAAAGGAGGACTGGTCCTGCCTACTGTAGTCTTCAACAGTGCTCGGTGTGGCAGTAGTGCTACCATGAATTAACTTGAGCAGCTTCATACTGTCAGCGTCCTTGCTCTCTTCCTCCGAGTGCTGTGGTTGAGGGTCAGTGTTGATCACAGAGAGGGTAGTGCCTCGAAGGACAGAAGACTGTTGCTGTTCTTGATGTTGTTGTTGTTGTTGTTGTGGTTGCACTTGTAAGGATGGGAGGAGCGCTGGCTTGGAAGATACATCCACCTTCTTTGATTCATGTCTAAAACAAAAGAGATAATTTAAAACATCTCTAAAACTTTGCAGTGAGCACAGAGCTGACAGGCAGATAGGCACACAGAGAACTACATACATAAACACATACTGTACACACATACGTACACAGACTTACCCACTGCCAGATGATGGGAAGGAGGTCTGTGATGCCAAAACTGACTCCACTGTGACTCTCTTTTCAAACCGCTCCATCATATGCCTGATCTTGAACTCAGGAACACCATGAGAGTTTCGCCTTTGCAGGAAAGAGAAGAAGTACTGATCTACCCCACTGTACACCTCTAGCAGTCCAGAATGCACACATAAGTACAGTACGTACATGTCAAGACTTGAAACACATAGACACAGGTATGTACAGACATACAGACATACGTATGTACGTACATACTACAGGTTATGAGGGAATACAGCATACTGTGATAACAATCACCGAATCAGTCCATGCATCTCAACACCAGTACACGTAAACTGGCCAGCAGCTACGTACATGTAAATACAGTGTATGTACATACTAACAGAATTCTTCAGGAGCAGTCTCACCTTGCTAGCTCATGCGGCTTTTTCCTCCACCAGGTGTCTGGTTCTCTGAACTCTGTGGAGTACCCATACTGCTCAGCCTAGGGACAGGGGACAGACAGAACATACACATACGTATCTTAAAGCTCTGCACATGGTGTGACACATGTACAAATACATGTGTACATGTACAGGAGGAGGGCCAACACAGGGAGGCATTGTGGGATGTTGCTGGCACATGAGCACTCACTAGGGAGACGTATGGCTCCATTTCCCTGCTTGAGAGGTTTGTGTTGTCCACAATGACTGGAGTGGTCCCTGCTTCCATTGCCTCTTGGACTGTGTGTGTGTGTGTGTGTGTGTGTGTGTGTGTGTGTGTGTGTGTGTGTGTGTGTGTGTGTGTGTGTGTGTGTGTGTGTGTGTGTGTGTGTGTGCGTGCGAGTGCGTGTGCATGTGTGCAGATATGGAACCAGACAAGCAACAATGCATACCTACATACATTAGTACATGTGTGTACATACATACATACATACATACATGTACATACTAAGGGTCGAACAAATAACCAAATAGTCGAATATTCATTCGGTAGCCTAATATTCGAAAGATAATTTTATTCATTTGAATATTGGTGACACTTAATGACGTCATAAAAATGGTCGCTAACAACATAAAACTGGTTTCGCTCATAAATCAGTCTATATCTACAGAACAAAACACTTTCTTTCTTTTATGGATTACACAGAGACTGCAGAAAAAAGCTTTCTGTCAGGTAAAATTCGCCCATTCTGCTCTTCATCTGACTTTCTCCTCCCATTTTCGGTAATTGCTCCACAGAAGATGGCCATATTTGGTAATCACTTCCGGTGGAACGAATAATCGAATATCCGTTCATTGGAAGCAACGAATAGTCGAACTTAATATAGAGTATTCATTCGACCCTTAGTACGTACATACATACATACATACATACATACATAGTCTTTTCTTATCTAATCAAACACACAAATGAAATATGCACTTAGCACATGTGCTAAGCGGCCAACCTTTTTTCTTATTTTTGTCGTGGTTCTCTCCCAATTTTGAAGGGTCATACACATACCTGCAAATGGAGAATGCACTTACAGTAAAACTTGCTCGGAACCAAACAGCCAGATACTCAATACAAGTTGGTAACAAGTATATGGGGTAGCGAGGAGTGGGATCAAATGTATGCATATACATGCACATAGTCTGCTTGCCACACTCACTGTCCATTCTGAATGAAGAAGTCATCTGTAGAGCATATGACTCCAGTCTTCCCCTTTAGTTTCCTGTATTGCACAAGTGAGGACACGTGGAGGACCACAAGACTGTACACTAAACATACGTTAGCTATCGGGTTACTTAAAGCTAAGCATAGGTACACTTACTGTGACGTACATAAGTAAATTGCTACCTGTCCACAGCAGTCTTTGTACAATGCAACCACTTAAAGCAGTCAGCTCCACCAATCCCAATAGATATAACCAATCACCTTATCTAAACCCCACCCGTCTGTACCACCCACGACAGGATGCCAACGCGACAGGGTTGGACTGGTACCACACTAGTGTGAGTCTGTGTGACTGTCACATAGATACCTAAACATACACTGCGCTGCACCTTGGTATACGTATGTATGTAGCAGATGTCACGTTCGTGACGTCTATTTAGGAATGTGCCCGGTTCAAAATGGCGTCTCCTATCTTAACGTATTAGCGTGCTTCAGCTAAACTAGTAATATGTCTGCCATGGTAACTCTGAAACAAGAGGACATTGTACGAACCTTGCAAGGGTTGACTTTCCACTTCCAGGGAGGCCGCGCATGATAATAAGTCTCTTCTTCGGTTTACTTGCTCCTGCACATGAGGGAGTACCCGCTACACACACTGCTCACCCGACAGTACAACAGAGCGACGTATAGCATTCATGGTGTCATGTAGGCTCATTGCTATGTGGAATAACACACACTTGGTACTGACTTTTGAACTGAGATGCAAGGGAACAATCAAAAGGACAGGATATTTAGACTGCCAGACATAGTGACATCGTTACCATGCAAAACAAACTGTTAAATAATTTGACACATATGGCACCTCCCACACACAATGAGCCTAGCCCGTTTATACACAGTTGACAAATGCCCCTGAGGCTGAAATATCCTGTACTATTGATTGTATCCTGTTACATATTTGAGCTCAAACGTTAGCACCAAATCCATTACAGCATTCATGTACAATGTTCACTCATACACTGTGCATACACTATCTAATGTATATGCAATGAATACATAAGCCCCGTTTACACTAGCATGAGTAGGTCAAAACCAATTTACTGTAGTTAAATTGGTTTTGACACGTTGCTATGAGCGTTTACACATGAATACATAAAACTGTTTAGAGCCGCCTGGACAGATTAGCCTAGGAAGTAAGTGGTCCTCCCAGCGTGACGGAATTGTACTAAAGGCGCTTCCTCTGTCGACAGAGGTATCACTGAACGAAAACAGAGGTAAGACACTTCCACAGACCGGATTACTGCGTTTACACTGACAACTGGATTAGTTAAACCAGTTTCTAACCCACCTCCGGTGGTGGTTTAGTTAAACCGTTTTCGTACCTGGATTACGTAAGTGCGTTTACACTTAACCCGGATTAGTTAATTCACTGGTTTAACTTGCTAGTGTAAATGAGTGTCATTAATACAGTAGCTACATACATAAACATACACATACATACGTGTACAAACATACGATGTCTGTATACACAGGTTTCTACAGTACTATACACAAAATCTTACTGCTTTGGTGCAGCGGTGATGGCTTCGGTCTGGGGGAGGAGAAGGGGGACCCCTTTGGAGAGGTATGCAGTGCTTGGGAGTAGCTGATGTTGGTCGCTCCTTGGGGCGCATGTGAAGGAGACGATGCCACACTGGAGCCACCAGATGAAGAAGGCGTATCTAATAGAGAACTGCCCCCTGCTGCTGTCTCCTGCCTTGCACTTGACACCTCTGAAGCCCATGTATGTTGGCCGCCATATCCATAGGTGGAGTTTCCGCCACTGTAGTAATGACCATAGTCAGCCAAGCCTTGGTGATCAGAAAACCCACCAGAATACGGTTGGTTGTATCCGTAGCTGTATTGGGAGCCAGGTGTGGCTGAATATGGCGGCGGTACGGCACCTCCGCCCCAGCCATGGCTAAGATACGAGCCAGTTTGCCCATAAGGTTGTTGATGCCAGTTCTGAGCGTTGGTGTGGGAGGTTGTGTGCAGCGCGGGGTTGTGGCCCACGCCCTGTCCGACTACCTGCTCGGATTCGTTGTCTGAAATCTTCAATAGCTCCTCTATTGCATCCTCCACTACGCAGAGTAAGGAAGGAACATGACAACGCGCACAAACACACACTTTCGGCCCTACCGCAAGGAAGACTTACGGTGTGACATAATTATGGACCACGATTAAGTAGTAAGTTTGTTTACGCGTGAAGAGATGCTACACAGTCATAACTTACCTGAACAGCCAACCTTTGAATAGGTGGACTGAATGACACCGGGTGAAAGGGTAGGGAACATCTCATATAAGGAATCCATTTTGTCACACCAGCGATCACGTGAGCCGCCAACTACCTGCCAGCATACTATATACTAGGTGATGTAGCTACCAGCTTGAGCGGTTGTGTGGAGTGAACTGGGTGCGAAGAGATATGCTGGAAGCAGGCAGATGGCAGTTGACAGCTAAGGATTCTTAAACTATTTCACTGTTAATTAAGTGTACTCTGAACCAAGAAATAGTGTCTGTGTGTAATAGAGTTTGTGATTAGAACACAGTTGAATGAGGTTAGCGTAGGGATTCGAAGCCCTTGTGTTACATAATGTTATTCATGGATTCCTAGTGGGGTGACGTCTGCGATGGCCAGGCGCACACATCTGCAGCGGGATTTAGGCCACCACAACTGTACATGCATGCGATGTAGCTGCAATTCGCATGGCATCCATTGCTTAGTGGATCATAATGTGGTCCGGGTCTTTTTCTTTTCTTTTCCTTGTCTTCTATATTCTCTGTCCTTTTGAACGTGACTAGGGTGTGAGCCATGTCCCCCAGGTGTGACCAGCAGGGAGGTAGTTAGGGTCAAAGATCATGCCTGGGCGGACACCCTGTCAAACTAAGGAGTGGGTCTAATGGTCCCCTCCTCTGTATCTGTTGGAGGTGCACCAGGTAAGTGTTTGATGGAACACAGTAGACCTTGACATTAATCTTCATAACAGAGTACATTGAGTCACGCATACTGCAGGCAGTGGCAGCAGAACATGAAGCATTACTGAGGGCTAAGGCTGTACCCCCCCCCCCCCCCCCACACACACACATTCCACCTCCTTAGCAAACAGGCATGTGATACTTGCAAAATGGACCCAGTATTCTCCCATAAAAAAGAGTTTTAAGCAGGTTGTGAGAAGTGGATAGTTCAAAATGGCAAAAGGACTACGGTCTAACGGTATTGCCCGGGCTGACACACACCACTGTTCACAAGCGCTATCCCACTACTACCAAGTACGGAGCCTTTTGCCTGCTGTGTTTCCACCCTGGGCCGTTACGGCGCTCATTATCAACCTGGACGCCCGGGACTCCTCCTAAGCGCCCATGTTGATACCCGGTTTAGTGCGGACGCTCGCTCAGCACAGGAAGTGCGGGCCAGTGATCCCGAACTCACGCCATCCCATAGTCCAGCCTCAGAAGCAGCTCTGATTACAGGCGCGCGCCACCACACCCGGCGATATAATGTTGGCATTTTTGGGCTTTTAAAGTATAAACAGTGCGGGACAATCGGAAACGTGCCTACAATGGTATATAAGCTGATCATGAGTTCAGTCAAGGAGTCCACGCGACAGAGTGTTGCTTATCAGCTTCTTCAAACATGGGATTGTTCAGTGATACCAAGAGAGAATTCTCCGGAGGGTTGGCCTTGGACTCATACACAGGGTTCTCTATGAGAGCAAGCAATTGGCCACCAATCCCTTCACTGCCTCTGGCCATGAAGAGGAGGTCCATGTTGACAAAGGGAATTGCATGTCTCTCCTTCAGCCACTGGTCAAGGACAAAGACCATCTCCCTGTGAGTGCAGACAAGACTCACTGTAGAGATGTGGACACAACTTATCTGATAACCACACTCACTCTAGAAACTTGCAACATGCCAGTGCCGTGGCAATGGGGTTAGCAACAGTTATGTCACAAGGTCCGTAGCAATGAGTAATGTGCTACACATGCTAATGATGCTATTCTACCATGAGGAGGGGGCATCGTTATGCAAGCAGGAAGGACTCTCAGTGACACTATCATGTAGTGATTAGACGGCTTTGCTTACTTGAGTGAAATTCCAAAGTGGCCATGCATAGCACAGATTGGACACATTGCAAATAGTGCACCCACCTCTGTCCATGGATCATGTTGTAGGAGCCTCCTTCATTCTGCAGCACATAGGCCAGGTTGTGGAACTTGGTCTCCATTGAAGGAAAGCCAATAGGTTCACCTACATATAGATTGGGCAAACGATCATATGGAATTAAATGCACATAACTACTAGGCTTATTCTTCATGCATTGAACACAATTCATACAGTGAACACGCAACACACACATTCATATGTGGAGCTGTACTTAAATGTTCATCAGCATGTGCGAATCCTCATATGCATAATGGTGGGCATGCACACGTGTGTGTGTGTGTGTGTGTGTGTGTGTGTGTGTGTGTAGTGTGTGTGTGTGTGTGTAGTGTGTAGTGTGTGTGTGTGTGTAGTGTGTGTGTGTGCGTGCGTGCGTGCATGCGTGTGCGTTTGACGATGTGAGTGTGTGAATCCACACATGCCACCTCACCTTCCATGCCTACTGGGGTGGCATAGAACAAGGTCACCACATGTAGCCCATCTGAAGGCTTACCATGAACATACAGTGGAAATGACTGATTCCCTTAGATGGAAAAATAAAAACAACGAGTAATGTACAGCAAGCCATATCATTTTGCCATCTTAAGACTGAGTCAAAAGCGCAGACAAACAACCATGATCACTGCTGGTCCTCAAAAGTTAATGACGATTTCCGATTGACAAATCCATGCAAAAACATTGCAGGAAATGTGCTAAATATATTGTTAACTGCGTGGAGCTTCAGTCAACATTCGCATGAAACAAACATGTGACATGATTGGTATCTCTTGAAGCAACTCTTCTCATGTGCTTGCATCTGAAAGTAGTACCACTTCCAGTTACAGCAGTTCATGTTAAAAAGAGGAAAGAACACAGGAGTGGCTACCAATCTGGGTTTTGATATAATGCGATCTGGCTTCACCAGAATGAGAAAGAAAGGAAAGACTGAGTTAACACTGGGAGGCCTGCTGAGGGATAACTTTGGGTCTCTTAAGCATAATGGGGTAGGATTTAGTGTGATAGACACTGATAGCAGTGTTGATCGAGGACCATGCAACGAAACTACATAGCCAACTACATGATTAGACCACTTCAAGAAACAATTTTGTAATTTTTGCTACTCCTGCATATCAATCAATCATTATTAGAGTGCACCGCACCAGAAGGTGCTAGGACACAGATAGGTCCAATGAAACACTATCACAAAGGTACATAGACTAAACATGGACATGTGAAGGAAGTTGTTACATGAATAATAGAGTCATAGACCAAAATGGGCACACCACATGGATCTGATGCATTTCATAATACTAGTGTTGGTACAAGCTGCAGACAGAATGATGGCAGTCTGCTTCTTAATAGAGGTCCCCTGTGGCCAGATGTCCATCCCAGGCTGTGTAAGCAGGGGCCGTCTGATGTGGTCCCAGTATATCATTTGGCTAGCAATCTTTAAGCACTCTCTGGTAATTTTATAATGTCACATGCGGCATACAGCACAAACCATGCAGTCCAGTCTGTCTTTGCAGGTATTTCACTGCTGCCTGATGCGGGTCCTGCTCTGACGCCACTCTCCCCCCAGGGAACATGTATAGACCGTCATAGCCTTCACGCATGAAACAGACCTTATCAGAGTGGAACAATGCACATATAAAATACAAACAATATGCAATCGAGTCTGGCATACAACCAGTCCCATTCTGATGTCCTACACCAGGTTGAGCACAGTAACCACATGTTGAACTAGAGCACAGGGCGGCCCACTAGCTCTTGCCCACAGTCCAACTGCTAAGTAGCTACAGACAGTATTTTCAACTCGACAGCAAGGTGCGCGTGCCTAATTCAAGTCAAGCACTACTGCTCATCAGTACCGTGCAGACTGTTATACACACTAGCAACCAAGCATTCTACCTTCCCTCGCTGCCTACCTCGTAGTTGTGAGGGGAGTAGTCTTTCTGGGCGTGCATTCGCTTTATTGCGGCGCATGCCACGGCCAACTTCGGCGCGGGCAGCACCGGGTACCTGAGTGAAGATACAGCGACATAGAACAGCAGTAAACTACTTAACTGACAGATACCAAATATAGCAGTGCTATACTTGACTGCAGTTATGCAGAGACAGCGAAATTGATCATACAAACCTCTTCTTCAACATTAATATTTAGGGGTGTGGCACTCCTGGAAACGACCTGGGCGCTTAAGGACGTCCTCGTGACCATTACCAGTATTTTGCAGTAGTATAATATCTGTGGTATTACTTAGCTAGGAACAGAGATCCTCCAAACCTATGGGTAAAATATCTAGCTGTGCATATGACGGGAAACCCCTTCACTTATACGCTGAACTCCTCAGCTGTCTCGATACAAAGTATGAATTGGTTACTCGACCTATTAAATTTAGGAGGAAGTGACACCAATAAAATGAACTAACTCGTTAGCTGAAAGGGGAGGGTCATCGATCGTACGTATATAGGTCACGCTTGCTCGATGTGAGCTGGCATCACCATGGCGGGGATCCTTCACTGTGTGACTGGTGAGATCGCGAAGTATTTTTAGCAATGTCAAGGCGTGCTGCTCTAGTTTGCAATTGCTGTGAGATGCACGCCCTGTGTGATCAACTGCGTCTCGTACGACCTTCCACTGCAGTGCTGTTAGCTGTTGCCTTGCTCATCACCGGGCAGCCGGAGTTCGCTGATGATCTCCAGTCTCCTGTATTGAGAGAAGCGCAGATTGTTGGGGTTCAGGTGCGTGTGAGTTGGGATTTCTGGGAGCCTACGGACAGTTGCTCCGGGGGGATTTTCGAGCTGGCCTACCTGGAAGGATGCGACTCGCAGCCGTCGACTAATGGCACTTTCGCGTGCACTATACCTTGCTACGAGAGCTCCGCCACTGTTCCTCTAATAGGGCCGGAGGTGGAAAGTGACAGGTCCTACAGCTTTTACCTTCGAGTCCGGTGTAACAGGCGAGTGGATGACAGGTATTCTTACTCCTACTCCTACTATTACAGTGAAGAATTCGAAACCGTTGAAGTTACAACCAACTACTCTGCACCACTATGCATCCACGGCAACTCTTCACTTATTGGAACATTCATTGAACTAGGGGCATCCAGCATCTTCACTGGATTTACTCCACCTTTCCGTGACTGCTTCACAGACAGCCACTACAATATATCCGTTTCTCCAGGCTGCAGACGTGGTACAGAGACAATACTGTACACAACGAATAAGCTTGATTTTGTTATCACTGGCTTGGAGCCCAACACTTGGTACATGGTCAACGTGCAGGGATACTGCGATGGCCGGTGGATTGAATCGGTGGAGCCTTTGTGCAACAAAACTTTCAGTGTGCCCCTTGAAGTTGTTGCTATAACTGCTTCTTCTACCTCTGTGACTGTCCAGTGGAATACATATGAAGGCATGGAGAGTGAATGCAGTTCTGTGGCATCCTATACTGTTTACCTGTTCACTGACTCCTTTTTATTGGCATCTTTGACAGGCCAGTCTCCACTTTATGTGATGTCGGCTGCTGCCAACTCCACAATGGTAACTGTGGGAAGTCTAGAAGAGAACACTGAGTATTTTGTGTATCTGTATGCATCTTGCCTCTTCCCACTGGGAAGAAATGTGTTTGCAGAACAGATCTACAGGGCTACCACTTTTGTTCCCCTGTTTGAGATTTACAGTGTCACACCTAGTGTGAATGATGCTTATCTCACATGGACGGTGCCTCCATGCAATGAACCAACGTATGATGTTGTAGCTCAAGTTGGCTGCTCCGGTGGATCAGATGCAGCAGAAGTGGTACACAGAAGCACCAGGAACTATACCACAATCAGTTCTCTCCTTCCTTACACATTCTATGATTTCACTGTCATAGCTCACTGCAATGCCACATATCAAACTCTTTCTCAGCGTGTTTGTGCTAGAACTGATAGTGCTCCTCCAAGTATCACCAATACCTCAGCAGCGATTTCCATATTGTTCATCTCTTGGGAGAGGTCATCCTGCAACTCCTTCGTATACGAGATCAACATCACCACTGGGTGTGAGACGATGCCTGACAGCAATGTTGAAGTATACAGGGTTTTCAATATTACTTCAGAAGGCGGACCAGCACAGCAACCAACAAGTGATCCAGAGAGACAGGATGTGAACAGTTCGTCTAATCCACTCCCTTCACAGTACTCAACATCCGTTTTCGGTCTTCTACCTGGCACAGTCTATGGTGTGAAAATCCGTTCTTATTGTGCAGGGGAGTCTCACGTTACTGGGTACTCTGATGTGACTTGTGCTATGACGATGGAGCCTGACATTGAGTGCAATTCATCTGTGCCATTTTTTGCACTTTCTCAGAATAGTGACAGCCGGGTAGTGAGTAACCAGCTTGTTGCTGCCATTTTTGACCCCATATCAAATGGTAACACCTATTTTGGGGTAGATCCAGAGGAGCAGTTGTTTCTACTCAAAGTCAATGTCCTTGGCTCCAGGGGTTTGCTGCCTTTTGGAAGTGATTATGGAGGAATGGAGTATGAGTATTCTTATAGTGATTCCTCCTACTATGGGTTGCAGTACACTCTTCCTAAGCCGCTGCCTTTCTTTGACGAAGATCACTCTATTTTGTACATTAATGCTCGTGGTTTCATTTCCATTGGCGAGCCTTACCTCAACCCGTGGTCAATAACTCCTTTCCCCCTCACTGGTGATGTCCCAATGGTGGCTGCCTTCTGGTGGTGGTATTACACCAGAGCCCACATCCACAGCTACCAACAGGGCTCTAGTGAGTTTGATGATGCTGTGATCCGTGTGGTGGGAGATAGACTGCAGCAGTTCAATTCAGTGAACAGCACCTTCCGACCAGAAACTGTGGTTTCCATCACTTGGAGTCTGGTGAGTGTGCTGTAGTAGCACCATTTATCACACTATTCATTGTTTAATTTAGCTCATTCGGTATTGGTGGGGGCTGACACACTAGTCTCGCTTCCAGACCCTATTCCATGTGCAATTGTGCAATAATAGGGCTATGTGCAAATTGTTTCTTCTATTTACCTCGCAGGACACTTCCTATTATGTGCAGTACACTACTCAAATGTGGATTGTGTCCAATGGCATCAGAACATTTGCAGTCACCCTCTATGATGATGAGGACTGGGAATTCCCACATTGGTATAGTTCATACTCATTCAACCAACCAGTGATTGGGTATTCTGGTGGTGATTTCATCAACTTTGCCACTCTGAGCACAAACTTCTGGGAACTGAATGACACTGTGGGTAACACAGGGGTGAGAGGTGCATGGATCTTCCCCATGTTCGACCAGGGTGCTAACTATGATGCTGAGGAGAGGTGCATGGAGTGGTACAATATAGAGCGATTCACCACACCTGCTAATCTTGTTTCTGAATCATCTCTTAATTCCTGCCCTTGTACCTATCAACAAGCATTGAGAAACTGGCGGTGGAGGCGAGGCTTCAGGTCTGGAACTCGAGACCGCTGCACGTTTCTTTGGTGGCCACGACGTAATCGCTTTAGATGGGGAAGGGATCCTTTGGGCACCATTGAGTGCTGCTATGATGATTTTGGTAGCCTAATTGTTGGCAGACCAGATGGTGGAACCTCAAAGAAGTTCCACTTCTACTATGAAGCTGTGGACCACATCAACAGAGACCTAGTGCCTTATCAGGATTGTTGCGTCAGGAGCTCAAGGACTGAACTTTGCAACAGATACTACGAACTGAGAATTTCGGATGACTGTTCTCTCTTTAATGAGGCAGCATGTAAGTACGATGTGTACAGTACAAATGTAGTGTGTCTGTGACTGTGAGTTCTTTGTTCCTTGTACTTGAGTTGTGTTGTTGATGCATGCCTTCATTTAAATTTCCATCAATTATTCCTTTTCCTCTTGCACTTTCAGCTCGCAATTTTGGTGATCCTCACTTTGACACATTTGATGGCCTCCGCTACACTTTCAACGGCAAAGGGGAGTTCTGGCTGGTGCAGACCACAGACGACTCTGTCAATATCCAGGTCAGACTGACTCCAGTGCAGGGTGGAGGAGCCACCATCATTTCTGCAGTGGCTGTTCAGTTTGAGGACAGCTCCAACTCTGCTGCCCAAGCTCGCATTTCAGGTGGCAGTGTGGAGGTAGAGATAGGAGGTGTTGCATACACGGCAGATGATGTGGAGAACACAACAAACATTGATGCAAATGGCAATATTGTGGAAGTGGGAGATGATGTTACAGCCCTCCAGAATGTGGTCTTCCTGCTGCAGAAGGACAGTGATTCATCTGGTATAGTGATCTCCTCTCTGAATGGCATCTCTGCCACTGTACGGCTGCAGGGCAGTACTGCCCTCTCTGTGTCTGCCAGTTTGAACATCAGGGCAGCAGAGAATACCACCAGGGGACTCCTTGGTGTCATCAATGGTGATGAAAGTGATGACTTTACCCTACCAGATGGTACTTCTATCAACATTAACTCCACTGAAGAGAACGTTTACAACAACTTTGGACGGGAATGTTAGTCCATTGTGCTGCATGAATAATACCTTTGTAGTAACTTCTACTCACAATGTTGTCTTGCTTTTGCTGTCCAGGGCGAACTCAGGTTGCTGAGAGTCTCTTCACGTATGGTGTTGGTGAAAGTCATGCTGACTTCAATGATGACAGCAGTTACACTCCTGTGTTTGGAGTTGATCCAGATAGTGTGCCTGGAAATGTGAAGGCTGCCTGTGGCGACAATAGGGAGTGTCTGTTTGATTTTGCTCAGACTCAAGACATGGATTTTGCGATGTCCACAATGACTGAGGTAGAAGACCAAGAGGAGTTGAAAAAGATTCTTAGTGAGTGTAGCACCAATTTATAGCCAGCATCTTCAGTCTACTACTGAAAAAGGCTACGTACAAGCATGTGTAGTTCATCTCTATAACCTCTTCTCCACCCACAGGTGCTGTTCCTCCAAAGATTGTTGGTCCTACCACTATTCGAGTCACAGCTGGTGAAGCAGTCACTGTGGAGTACAACAGCAACGGAACACTCTCATTACAAGTAAACTCCACTAGACCAAATTCATTTCTGTTTGCTTATGTTGTGCTCTTTAATCTGCTTCTACTGCCTTCTCCAGTTTCCTTACCCTCCCAACCTGTCCATGGTGGATGGCATGCTGGTGTGGAACACACCTCCCAGAAGGGCCCCCACTGAACCAATCCGAATTCTGGCTTACGACGCTGCAGCCAACACAACCACCACTCTGTCCCTCTCTGTCATTGTCTGTGGGTGTGCTGAGGGTGGGTCATGCGTGCAAGTGACCACACCCAACTTTGATGTGAACAACTACTACCAGGAGCAGTGCATGTGCAGTGCTGCCTACGAGGGAGACTTCTGTGAGGAGGATGTCGATGGCTGCAGAGAGAACCCCTGCCAGGACCCATCCCTCTGTGAAGATTCACCAGCACCTGCTGTGGGGTTTGTTTGCACTGGATGCCTAGAGGGATACAGTCTGAATGGGAGCATATGTGAAGGTGTGTGTGTGTGTGTGTGTGTGTGTGTGTGTGTGTGTGTGTGTGTGTGTGTGTGTGTGTCTGAGCTTGCAAATTCATGCTAGGGGTGCCTCTGGACAGGGATCATAATGTTGCTTGTGTGTTTGGTATGGGTGTGGTGTGTTTACAGTACCTGCAAGTGTAGAATTCTAATCCAACTTGCCCTTACTTCCTTGACAACTTCTTTGTGTACTTAACAACTGATGATATTCATTGACTAGTGTGTCAGTATGCATGACATTCATGAGTGGGGTGGGATCACAGTTGGTGGCCAAGGATTTGTGCAGTTTGTGATCAGACTTCATGTTAGCTGTCAAAGTCTGCTAGATAGTCACTATATAGTAAGGTTCCAATGTCAGGTGACAGAGTCAGTCAGTCATCTACTTTTCATTCCCTAGTATTTATATGTAGTAGGCACCAAGTCCATGAGGAGAAGAGTAACATTGTAAGTACCGTATATGTACAAATTTTCGCGGGATGTATATTTCGCAAATGCCCCTTTCCTGACAATTTTCGCGATTTTAATTTTGCGAATGGCTCCCTTTGTGTGCAAGAGCAGGAGCAGTCCTTCAGCGTGAATGGAGAAGCGGAAGCAGCCAAGATCCTTACGTGGTGGCAGTCCAGAAAAACGGCCTGACTGTGGGACATGTTCTGTGCACCATACCCTGCCTTTGCTCTGTGTTTGCTTGGCGCAGTGGCTCGATAGTATGCACAATTACTGGAGCGTTGATTACTTGAACTGGCAAGTCCTCGGTAAAGACATCTACGGTCTTGAAGTAATCTTTGATCGTCTTCTTGGGCCATTCCGCACAATAGAAACGTGTGTTTACTACACACTTATCCATTTAAGGCCTTTCCTACATGCATATTGCCCTGGGAAATTGTAAGAATCTTCGCGATTTTAATTTCGCGAACCTTCACAGAATTGTGAAATTTGCAAAAATAGCATCCTGCGAAAATTTGTACGTATACGGTATCATTGTTCAGGTACACACACAGGTAGTCCTCTGGGTGTACTAATGTGATTGGAGACGTACTCAGTGTACAAATAATTATAGGAGGAAATGGAAGAATAGATTCAAGGATGTTGCATTCATTCTCAGCATCCTCCATTTTGTATTAACCCCATCCTCCTGCAGACATTGATGAATGTGCTTCTTCAGCCTACTGCCCGGCAAATTCCACCTGTGCCAACCAGCCTGGATCATTTGAGTGCTTCTGTGACTTGGGTTACATCATGCAGAATTCACTCTGTGTTGGTGAGTACGCAACTCTGCCCCAACTCTTTAGTGACTCTCATCACTTACCATGTATCCCTGTTTGCAGATGTTGATGAATGTGCCGAGAGCCGTTCTCTATGTGGTGATACTATGAGATGTGTCAACACTGATGGAGGCTACCGGTGTGACTGCTATCCAGGGTTCACAGAGAATGATGCTGGGATGTGCACAGGTGAGGTGCAGAACCTTGCTCTAAGGTGTTAAATAAAGCAGTGTTGTTAGTCTATGATTATCTCTGCCCTCAAGTATGGGGGCACTTAACCTTCGATCAGTGAGCTTATCAGTATGACACAGTGATACTCTGTGACCAGTGGTATGTTATACCATTTGGGCCCCATGCCTCTTACATGCTCCCTATATAATTATCTTCAGCTGTGGAGACCTGCTCTGCACAGTGCCCCGGTGGGGAGTGTGTGGTTGGAGAGAATGGGGAAAGCACTTGTGTCTGCACCGCTGGGCAGTTCTTTGATGGATCAGCATGCACATGTGAGTAGTACCATGTTGTATGTTGTATGTTGTATGCGTGCTTGTTGGTGTGCAGGCGTGTGTGCTCTTACACTACTGTGCATGTACTAGTTATAACATGGCCATGAGGGCGCTGGCTGATTTATCACACAAGGGTGTGAAGTGCCAAGTGCGATAAATTAGCTAAGCATCCATGTGGCCATGTTATAACTCATGGGGAGTTCGGACAATGTCCTGGGATTGTGCAATACCATGGCAAGCGGACCTTAATTGCATTACTGACATTCCACTTGCGTTTCTATGTATTAGCTCATTGTGCTCTAAGGACGAGTGTATCTACCCTGAGCCATGGCAGGGCCTTGTACTGCATCCATGCCCCTGGTATGACTTGTACGTACGTAGCCGAGGAGCCATATGGTCGATTGGCTTAGTTGTTGGACCGCTTTCAAGATTAAGTTGTTACAAGTTATCACAATGTTTCTTGGGGATTGCCAGGATGCTTTAGCAATTTCTAGCATCCTTAGCTGCTGTAGAACATGATAAATCATGTACAGAATCAAAACAATCATATGGACGTGGTTGCCAATTGCACTCCTATTCATGATTGCAGAAGGAGTCAACCTATCAGTCTTGCAGTCCTGAAGTTGTCAATGACGACTCGCTACCAGCTTCTAAGGAGTCACTTCCACAGCAGCACTTGCTCAGTACTCCAGATTAGACTTGATCTGTCTCGTAGCTGGCATTAGTGAACACTTGTAGACCGGTGTTGTATAATGCTTGCAAATCTACCTACCTAGATGCTGGGGTACAGTGGGGAATGGTCCATTTTCTGAAACTCCTTGTCCAACTGTGTGCTCAGAAATAAAGAAACAAGTGATGGAACATGTTTCTCACAATATATCTGCTCTTAGCTAGTATAGGCAAAATACACAGTAAGAGCAGCTACTGTAATCGTAGAATTTATTGTGGGGCAAACATTTTGTGTTTCAAATGTTTGTGGGGCATAAATTTCATGGCCTGGGCTACCCACAAAATTGAAACCCCACGAAATGTAACTGTGTACATTGTTATACTTAAACACAGCAGAATACAGAGTACCACACTTTGCCAAGTGAAGATCTTCTACATCTTTTCTCATTCTCCAACATTACTCTAGGCCTTCCAGACCAAACACACTGTAGTCTCGTTGACCCAATGATTCAGCTCCCTGGAAAAAAGAAGTGCGTTGCTGCAACCATGCCGTGAAGCAAACAGTTCTTGCATATTTACGGTCCAAACCTAGGACTAGCATTGGCGCTGTAGTGCTGGTAAGGTTGGTGCTTCCCCTTCGCACTCTGTGCAGCGCAGACCTCCGGCCATGTTCTCTTTTGCGATGGCCATGAAGGTAGTATAGCAGACGCTAGTGAGCTGCGTGAATCTGGAAGTCATTAGCTTCTTTCCGCTGTAGGAACCTCAGGAGAACCATCCCCCGCAGCTCCTATCAACACAAATGCCCCACGATTTCAGATGCAGACATATGCATCGTTTCAATATATTAGATGTATTATATTAGTTACTACTGTGTTCTTTGTGCATAAATGTTCGTGGCCATAATTTTCATGGATGGAGGCTACCGCAAAAATTCCACACAACAAAACTTTCAACGATTACGGTATGTCGGCCTTTTTTTGAATGCATGTGACCTTGACCAACCCCCTTGGCTAGAGTAGGGATGGGGATTTTTTGTTTCTTTGGCACTGATGTTCATCTCTATATTTCATTGCAGTGTGCCCTGTTGGTCAATATGGGTTTAGCTGTGAGGGTACCTGCAACTGTGTCAATGCTGTTACTTGTGATCTAGAGGTTGGGTGCATCTGTGAGGCAGGGTGGACTGGACCCAACTGCAACCAAGGTGACTCACATGATACATTGACATTGCAATGAATGGTACTGTGAATACTGAGTAAAAGCAGTCTCAATTAGACAACACAACTTAGTAGGATGCATCTGTACAGTATATACGTAGGTAAGTTATATGCATGGACAGGTCCTTCACTTCTCATTGTCTCCTCTTGCAGTGATCAACAACTTTCCTCCTGTATTCAATCCATCCCTCCCAACAATGGTCACCATCTCTCATCGGCTTCAATTGGGTAGTATTGTGCTCACCCTTGAGGCTACTGACAGAGATGTTCATCCTCTTGCACAGTCAGTTAGGTTCTACTTTGTACCTCTAATGGCACAGTATGCTAACATGTACAAGGATGGGTCCGAGTTCTTCGATCTCACCTCTGACACAGGGGACCTGGCCCTGCGCACTTTGCCAAGTGATGGTGGACGTTATCTACTGACAATTGTAGCAACAGACAGAGCAGATGAACCACGATCCTCCACACCATTCAGGCTGGCAGTGGTATTTGAAGAGCCTGAGAATGAAGATGTAATTGAGCTGAACATTGAGGAAGGCTCCAATTCAGGGACGTCTGTAGGCAGGGCCTTGTGTAGTGACCTTGGGGAAGGCCAGACAGTGAGTGTTACTCCAGGGAACAATATTAGTCCGTTACAGTTAACACCTGATGGTCAAGTGTCCCTTGTAGGGACTGTGGATCATGAAACTGCTCCACTGTATGCCTTTGGCATTGATTGTATGGGAGCTGATGGCACGGTAGCATCTGCATCAGTGCTTGTGTACGTTGATGACATCAATGACAATTTCCCAGTGATAATGTACAGTGGGACGGTAATCGAAGTGTCTGAGAATAACATGGTTGATGCCACAATTGGCCAGGTTGAGTTTTCAGATGTAGATTCTGGTGACAATGGTCGTGTTGATGTCACAGTTAGACCAGCTGATACTCCAGTGCGTGTCACACCCAGTGGACAGATGCAACTCACCAAAGTGCTCAGTTATGAAGACCAGAACAGTTACACCTTCACACTTGTAGCACAGGACCGTGGAACACCCTCTCGCTTAGCCACCACACAGGAGATCACCCTCAATGTACTTGATGCCAACAAACCTCCACGGTTTGGAGCTCCTGCCTATGCAGTCCATCTTCCCGGTAATGCTACTGTCACGGGAGTCCCACTGGTGAAGCTTTCAATAACCGATGATGACAGTGGAGTAGATGGTACCATAGTTGAGCTAACAGTGGACATCCCATGGCTGGTGGTTGACCTGAACATGCAACAGATCACACTCAGTCGCACTCCGCAAATTGGGTCAGACGATGTTACTCCCTACCTTACTGCTAGTGTTGACAATGGGGACAGTTCAGTGACGTACCTCAGAGGGACCCTCACTGCTACTGATGGGAGTGGCCTCAAAGCATCTGTTCCACTTTTCATTGTCCTCTTCCCAAAAGAAGCCCTCATCACAGTGGAGGTCTCCACCAACATCAGCCCGGATGACTTTGATGACACTGCAAGTACCATTACTAGAGTTTTCAGTGAGTCACTGAATCAGCGCACTATCAGGTCAGATGCTGAGGATTACCGATTTGCTGTTTTGTACACAAGACGCTCACCAAGTCGTGGAAACAGGTCAGTCATGGTGTGAACTTTGCATGATGTAAAGTGTTGTATATACTATGCTGTGTGTATTCAAGCATCCAAGCGTTCAAGCATTCATACATTTCATATTCTTCATTGTGATTGTATGCTGGTTAGAGGAATTTGCAAGCTGTGTAGTTTGTGCTGAGTCACATGTTATGACGCTGTGTTGAGGATTACCATTAGTTCACCAAAGACCCGGACCTCTTACCCGGCCTCATTCAGCCTGGCGTGTATGAAATGATGAAATGACATGATCCCTAACCACGTTTGCAATCTAAAAAGAATTGGATGCTCGGCAAGGTCTGTGTGCACAGCTCTTTCCACTCTGATAAAGGCGAACCTCCAACTTACACCTCATGGACCTAAATAGTGTGTGGATTCCAGACCTTGCATCAATTCAGGCCTGGCCTCAATCCATTAGACCCAACCTGTATAAAATTGTAGCTAAGCTGACCCCTGGCCTCTTTTTGTACCTGGCTTAATTCTGTATGGACATATTCAGTATTGCTAGAGATCATATAATATTATTCCTTTGCATGTTTTGTACTTGAACAAGACCTGCCATCTTCCTTCCCCTCTAGTTTGCTGCTGGAGGGGTACTACTACAGTGGTGGGTCCATCCCTGGACCTCTCAATGGAACCTTCTTGCAGCAGGACTATCGTTTTGTGTCAGATGATGTGACCAGGGAAGTGCTGGCTGAGCCTTCTACACAAGCAGCACTGTCATCAGACCTTGGATCTGCCCTGGAGTACTCGGTGGATGGAGCTACTCAGCAACCAGGAGGACCAGGTACAAACCATGCATTATTCGTATAGCATTCATAGCCGAGTGTTACAATCACTATATCTGTTGTTGGGAAGTTGTGGTGTTGGTAGCCATAACTGTATTTGATTGTTCCTACTATCTTACCACCGTAGCATCCACACTCATGTTGGATAGGACTATGTTGGTGAGTCCAATTCTCATGTCACACACTAGATGTATTCTTTTGGGTGCCTGCTAACAGCTGCCGCTGTGTCACAGCTGTTGTCGATCTCTGTTCATCTCCTCTCCAGATCCTTCTCATTGTTATCAGTGTTGTGGGCGCATTGTGCCTCTTTGGCTACTGTGAGTATTTGCACACATGTACCAGTTGCAATTAGTGTAATGGCTATAATTGTCCGAGCTCGTACGCAGAGCACACTGAATCTTGATTAAATGGGCCGCACATAAAACTAAAGTGTATTCAGAGACAGCAGCAGCTGTGCCACTGAGCTGCCTAACACTGATAATAACGTATTACTAGGGCTGGGACCAATGTCGACTTTACTATTTTAGCAAAGTGGCTTGAATGCTTTTCAGCTTCATTCGAATTTGTGTATGCAAACAAAATTATGCTATTCACAACTATGATGTCATTAAAATGGCTGCCTGACTGCCTTCACCTTCCTAGAATAGAATTGTATTGAGAAGGGTTAGGGATGTACGGTGAATCGAATAATGAGAAGCAAGATCTGTGTTACTACTGACAATGAAAGAAGTTTGGTAAAAAGCCAAGCCAAAGTTCAAATGGTAAAAAAAGTTTGGTCGGACCATGGCTGGAGCATTTCCTCTGGTCCTGTTGGTGAATGTCATTATAGATTGTTCATGCTTCTTTTCAACCCTTCTTTGTCTACAGTCCTGGTTATCATTCTGTGTTGTACTCTTGGAAGAAGAGCCAGGAGGGGCAGTAGGCACCAGAAAGTGCCAAGTGATGGAGGATATGTTGAAGCTGAGCTGTCCATGAAAATGCCACCCATGGAGCCAGATGTAGAAGAGAGCGCGAAGGGAGGTGATTATGTTCCCATGTTTTCCGTTCACAGTGGTGATGGTGAAGGTTACACCATGCAGAACCTGGCAACTGGGGAAGGAGAGAAGGAGAGTTCTCCCTAGTGTGTATGGACCAGTGCCATCTATCTTTGGCATTAGGCCTATAGGTTTGGATCTTGTTTCATGTAGTTTTTACAATGTGTAGAACTAGTAGGGAACAAGATCTTTCATTCGACTATGCTTTGTTACATACTTTGTATACCAGAGAAATTATAGCTGAGAAGTAGTGCTGTAATGCATTGAATTATTTTTAGAAACACATGTACACAGAAGTTTTAGATCACTTAGACATGTGTTCACTGCATTTATGTAGATGTCAGCCTTGGGCCTCATTCACATTAGAATGTTTTCATTCAAATACGGAGCAATTTTATTCCATATTTGCACCGTTTTTCAGTAATACGAATTCGCAGGAATACGAGGAGAGGCGAAGACAGTGGAAAACGCTAAAACACTGGAAATAAGGCCTAAGACCACTGAAATAGTCTTTACCAATAATTTTGGTTGGTGACATTCTGGTAAGCCTCAAAGACAACAAGAGCCAAAAAGAACCATTTTCATGTACAATATGACACCGTTTTCGAACTTTTTCACTCAGGTCTCTGCTTTTGAAAACATCCATTTTCCAAATCATTTTCGTTGTTTGCATGTAAATAAATGGAAGGAGCAAACTATGCTATGGATACGGACAAAAATGTTTTAGTGTAAACAGGGTCTCAGTTAACTGTTCCTGCATTCATAGCTAACAAATGGCCATGGATCCTTTATTGAAGTTTACCTCTAACTAAAACTAGCATTATACAGTTGATTGACAGTTAATCCTCATGTGATCACTTTTGCTGCAAGTGAGATGAATGTGGATATTCCGTTGAGTAACAATTTTCATGACAATGCTGGTGAAGAATTCCAAGTTTGTTTGTTTGTTTGTTTCGGGACTTGCTACTTACTCAGTACAGCTGACTCAATGACTTGTGTTGTGCAATGCTTGCACTGCAGCTACTGCTGGAGAAGGAGTCATACCAGCAAACATGTATTATACGATGCTGCCCTTTTACATCATGCTTTATGTTAATCATTTTCTGTAATATATCATCAGGGGGTGGGTAGGTGAAGGGGAGTGACTTCAATGTGAGACTATGGCTGTACCTCACTGACACCCTTTCACAGCTATAGCAAGTACCGTCATTTATATCAGCCTCAGACTTATAGTGTTTGCCCAACTGGTGCTTATGTTGTATACAATGCACCACTGATCTTGTAGTATAATAGGCTGCAGGGTATGTATGATATTCATGAGTAGACAGCTGTTTGTATTGTATCTCCTTGACAACTGTCTGTTTTCCTGTAGAGTTGTTTATTTGCATGATAGCACAGTCTAGCTAGATTGAGCTCTAGCTGTCAACATAACTGTGTATTCACATCAAGCTGTTTCATTTGCCTCTAAGTGAGTCAATCAAACACAGCCAATGTCACTGTCAGCTAGTGTTGATGATGCATGCAGCTAAACCTACGTATACTGTTGTCACTGTCGTCTAGGCTGCAGGGTACTTATGTATAATGATATTCATGAGTATAGATGGGACTGCCTGCTGTTTGTATAGTATTTCCTTGACAACTGTCTGTGATGTGTTGTTATTTACTTGACAACTGGGATTATTCATGGACCTGTGTGGATTCTTTCACATGATTGTTTAGTGCTGCTTGACCTACAGAGAACAATGCTAATATGCACTAGCTGAAGAAGGCAAGAGCGTGTATGCGTGAAACATGAGAAAACCTGCACGTTCACTGGTTGGAGTGAACCTCATATGCATCTTGCAGTGCTATTTTGAATGTGCATCTGTTCATCTTGCATTTTGCATGACACATACTAATGCTCTTCAAGCTGTCCTACTCAAATGTGGCCATCCAATTGGTAAGTTGCCGAAAATCTTGCCATTGGCAGGAATCTCAACGTGATGTAATCACAGCCACCATTTTGCTCACAGTTTCTCATTGATCTCAGTAGACCATGAAGATGATGATGCTGCATTATACTCTTCAAAATAATTATCTGTTTACCCATATATGCATGCCACATGCCTATGTACTAGATGCACATACAATGCATTACAAGAAGTCCAGTGTAATGACCAGCAACATGCATATGAGCATACCATTAATAAATTAAATATAATATATTGCACACAAGCTAGGCCAGCAAGCAAATTTTCTGGCCATGCATGGGTCAGTAGACCCAGTTGAGTCACACGCAAATTGCCACTAAAGAGTGTACATGTACATGTGGGTTACAGGATGAGTGAAGGGATTGTATTTTGTACTGTTATCCCAAATGCTAACAGTGTTTCGACAATATATACTGTGGTTTGCAAATTGGATGTTGTGAATGTCATTTGATTGACCCACAATTGATCATGATTAACTCCAAACTTTCCCTCCGTTTTGACTAGTCTTGTTAACCCTAATAGCTGAATGGTTTAAGTCCCTGCTAGATCAAGGTTCTGAGGTGAGCTGTGAGCTAGTTGAATGATATCATTAAACATGTTTACAATATAGCTAAACTTCTGTATACTTGCTCTCATTATTTGTGGGAATATGTAAGATGCGTGACATGTACAGATCGAGTCCTATAGCGCTCCCAACTGGTATGTCACCTGATGTTTTTATAATAAGTGCACATAGGTGTAACAGCATTATTCATAATTTTGATAAGGATATGTGTCTATATAGTAGGAAGTCTGGCCCCTGGGCAGAACAAAGGTGCATGTTAGTGGATAGCTGGACCTCAGATTCACTGCAGATCTAGAGAGAGAACAATGAAGAGGAAGCTACTTTTTCTCTTCGGACTACTGGCCCTGGGCACTGCTTCTGCCGGTTAGTGTTGGTAGAATAGGCAACGCATCAACCTATAGTAAGGGATGATTGTACGATTTGTCTTAGGAGGCTGAGAAGCTATAGTTTGCCATTTGCTAGCCTCTCATGCATGGACGTTCCTGCTGTAGCTATATAAATACATATACTAGGTCTTTACTTTGCTACGGATCAGACGCATATTGGTAGCTACGTAGCTATTCGTTTCGCGTTCAAGTTGCACGAAACCTGCGCAACGATGTAGTTACCGTCCATCGCACGCCGGTTCTTCACCAGAAACGTTACACATTAAAATTAACGGTACGGATATATGTCTGTTTAGAGGCCGGGCTCAAAAAAATGCATTTAATGTACGTAGTTGGTGCCGTACATGGGACTGCGCACGTCGATCGATCACTGTTAGAGAGGAGTCCATCACATGACTATCTATAATTATGGCCTACAGCACACTCAGGAGATCGATGTAAAAGGTTAATGATGTATACTTCTTCTTCTATTACTAATGCACTTCTGCTGGAAGCTGACACAACTTCTAGCTTCAGTGCAGTCGTTGAGGACACTCCCACGTTTCTGGTGCCAACATCTTCGATATCATCATCCGCTGGCACTGATTCCTCAGCAACCGAAACTGCAACTTCAAGCCTTTCAGCCCTGAATGGTGTCACTGCAATGTCATTGCTGCCATCATCTTCATCTGTTGCATCCACATCAGGTAAGCAAGCTCAAAGAATGCTGTTATACATGTTATAGTATTCAAATGCATAGTACCGCTGTCTATAGTGCCAACAATTGCATCCGATGAGCCAACAGCTGTGGCATCATTATCCAGTCTGACTTCTCACCCTCAGAGACCACAGCAGCAACTCAAGTTGAGGCATCTTCAAGCTTAGTCAATGCAGATATTCCGGCCACTCCTGTGTCACTGCAGCCGGCATCTACTTCTATTGAGCCAATACTTGCTGTGGTATCATCATCCATGTACATCTCCCCCTCAGGGAGTGCAGTAGTGTCACAAACAGATGAAATATCTTCCACCTTCTGTGCTGGCATTGAGGCCACTACCAGGTTTTTGCTGCCAACATTGTCACCTTCTCCAACTGCATCAGGTAATTGATCCTGCACAACCTAAATCGTTTGTTGTGTATATATATATACACTCCCCTTGTCACAAGTATTATAATGTATGTAGCAGCTAGCTGTTTATACATAGCACTGTGTTGTCCAGTGTGTATATCAACTCTTGGGTCTGTGCTTTAGGGAACATTTATGCACCAAAAACCATATGGAATGCTATTGTATGATTGTGCTTTCAGTGGGATGGAGCTTAAGTGTTTGACATACTCACATCATATATGGCAATTGTAGCTGTTTTGCATGATTCAGTGACCCCATTATTTTCTCTTGCAATGTATACACACGTACACACACAGGGGATCGTGGAAATGACTGCTCTGTGGAATTTGATCCAATTTACCAAAAAGATGATGGCATGGTATTATGCAACCAACTCAGTGCTACCATCAATGCTGCATCTGATGAAATCAACTACTTTGGTTTTAATCCTGAAAATAACCTATTCCTACTGAGACTAGACATCCTAGGCTCAAGGGGTCTGCTGCCTTTTGGACGTGAGTATGGAGGAATGGAGTATGAGTATTCTTATAGTTACTCCTCCTACTACGGGTTGCAGTACACTCTTCCCAAGCCACTGCCTTTCTTTGGTAAAGATCACTCCATTCTGTACATTAATGCTCGTGGCTTTATTTCCATTGGCAAGCCTTACCTCAACCCGTGGTCAAGAACTCCTTTCCCCCTCACTGGTGATGTCCCAATGGTGGCTGCCTTCTGGTGGTGGTATTACACCAGAGCCCACATCCACAGCTACCAACAGGGCTCTAGTGAGTTTGACAACGCTGTGATCCGTGTGGTGGGAGATAGACTGCGGCAGTTCAATTCAGTGAACAGCACCTTCCGACCAGAAACTGTGGTTTCCATCACTTGGAGTCTGGTGAGTGTGCTATAGTAACACCATTCATTTTATCATACTGTTCGTTGTTTTTAGTGCATTTGGTATTGTTGGGGTTGACACTCATTCACTGTATTAGCACAATGTCCAAACTGTCCCTTATATTTACCTTGCAGGACACCTATTATCTACATTACACTACTCAAATGTGGATTGTGTCCAGTGGCATTAGAACATTTGTGGTCACCCTGTATGATGATGAGAACTGGGAATTTCCCTACTGGTACAGGTTTTACACTTTCTACCAACCAGTGATTGGGTATTCTGGTGGTGATTTCATCAACTTTGCCACTCTGAACACAAACTTCTGGGAACTGAATGACACTGTGGGTAACACAGGGGTGAGAGGTACATGGATCTTCCCCATGTTCGACCAGGGTGCTAACTACGATGCTGAGGAGAGGTGCATGGAGTGGTATGAGGAAGAGAGACTGACCCCACCGGTTAACCTTGTTTCTGAATCATCTCTTAATGCCTGCCCTTGTACCTATCGACAAGCACGGCGTAACTGGCGGTGGAGGCGAGGCTTCAGGTATGGTATTCGAGAGCGCTGCACATTTCTTTGGTGGCCACGTCGTAATCGCTTTAGATGGGGAAGGGATCCTTTGGGCACCATTGAGTGCTGCTATGATGATTTTGGTAGCCTAATTGTTGGCAGTCCGAATGGTGGGACCTCAAAGAAGTTCCACTTTTACTATGAAGCTGTGGACCACATCAACAGTGACTTGGTGCCTTATCAGGATTGCTGCATCAGAAGCTCCAGGACTGAACTTTGTAACAGATACTACAAACTGAGAGTTTCAGATGACTGTTCTCTGTTTGATGAAAGGGCATGTAAGTGCATTGAACTGCAGCATACATGTGCAGTAAGTTGTTATTTCCCATCAATTATTCCTCTTCTTCTTGCACTTACAGCTCGAATGTTTGGTGATCCTCACTTTGACACATTTGATGGCCTCCGCTACACCTTCAATGGCAAGGGGGAGTTTTGGCTGGTACAGACCACAGATGACTCTGTCAACATCCAGGTCAGACTGACTCCAGTGCAGGATGGAGGAGCCACCATCATTTCTGCTGTAGCAGTGCAGTTTGAGAACAACTCCAATCCTGCTGCCCAAGCTCGCATTTCAGGTGGCAATGTAGAGGTGGAGATAGGAGGTGTTGCGTACACAGCTGATGATGTGGAGAACACAACAAACATCGATACAAATGGCAATATTGTGGATATGGGAGATGATGTTACAGCTCTCCAGAATGTGGTATTTCAGTTGCAGAAGGACAATGCTACTTCTGGTATTGTGATTTCCTCTCTAAATGGCATCTCTGTCACTGTACGGCTGCAGGGCAGTACTGCCCTCTCTGTGTCTGCCAGTTTGAACATCAAGGCAGCAGAGAATACCACCAGGGGGCTCCTCGGTGTCATCAATGGTGATGAAAGTGATGACTTTACCCTACCAGATGGTACCTCCATTGACATTAACTCCACGGAACAGGACATTTACAACAACTTTGGATTGCAATGTTAGTACCTGAACATATGTACGTAACTGAATGTACATATATATTAGTACTGTAAATCTTGCTTGAATATTTTCCTTGCCTTTCGCTGTCCAGGGCGCACACAGGTTGCTGAGAGCCTCTTCACGTATGGTGCTGGTGAAAGCCATGCTGACTTTAATGATGACAGCAGTTACACTCCAGTGTTTGCGGTAGATCCAGACAGTGTGCCTGACAGTGTGAGGGCTGCCTGTGGCGACAATAGGGAGTGTCTGTTTGATTTTGCTCAGACTCAAGACATGGATTTTGCCATGTCTACAATGAGTGAGGTGGAAGACCAAGAGGAGTTAAAAATAATTCTCAGTGAGTTGCACTGCACTGATTTGTAACCAGTGTCTTCCACCAGAATAAGCTACAGTATGTCCATCTTCTGCCATGCTCCCCCCACATCTCTATAACCTCTTCTCCCCCCACAGGTGCTGTTCCTCCAAGGATTATCGGTCCTACCACTATTCGGGTCACAGCTGGTGAGCCAGTCACAGTGGAGTACAACAGCAATGGAACACTCTCATTACAAGTAAACTCCACAATAGTCACTCTCCTTACAAGTACTGTATATAAACTCCACAAAACTGCAATTGCTTACTAGCTTTGTATTAGCTTACATGACGAATGTTTGTTGTTTGATGGCTTGTGAGGTGCAGTATGATGCGTACCTACAGGCCCCTTACCCTCCCAACCTGTCTATGGTGGATGGCATGCTGGTGTGGAACACACCTCCCAGAAGGGCCCCCACTGAACCAATCCAAATTCTGGCCTATGACGCTGCAGCCAACACAACCACCACTCTGTCCCTCTCTGTTATTGTCTGTGGGTGTGCTGAGGGCGGGTCATGTGTGCAAGTGACCACACCCAACTTTGATGTAAACAACTACTACCAGGAGCAGTGCATGTGCAGTGCTGCCTACGAGGGAGACTTCTGTGAGGAGGATGTCGATGGCTGCAGAGACAACCCCTGCCAGGACCCATCCCTCTGTGAAGACTCGCCAGCTCCTGCTGTGGGGTTTGTCTGCACTGGATGCCTGGAGGGATACAGTCTGAATGGGAGCATATGTGAAGGTGTGTGTGTGTGTGTGTGTGTGTGTGTGTGTGTGTGTGACATCATGAAGGTGGCGGCAGGGAAGCTGCGTGGTTGCAGCAAGGGACCAAAGTAGCTGCCTTTCGTGTGGAGGTGCCACTATTTTTTGCTGCTGGACAGTAGCCGACCAACGCAAAGAAGACTCAGAGTGCGCGCGCTGTGGTTTGTTTTCAGCAGCAAGTGTCACTTTTGGAACAGGCTGGTAGAACCAGGACCAACGAATCTATCGTGCAGCACACCACGTGGCTTCCAACGCCAACTGCCGCCGAAACCATCATCCACCACACCACCTGGGAGACTGACAGCTTGGACGAATGACAGGCACCCTACTCCAACTGCGCTTACCAGCTCAGTCGCGGCGAACTTGCTGGAACGTCATACTACGATTGCGGGAGCCGAGCGGGACGGCTGCCAGGGTCTCCTTTGACACCAAGGAGCCTGAGTCCAGGGCGTCACCCGATGATGCCACTCGAGGCTACCTCGTACCATTTTCCCTGCAGAGAAATTGCACCTCTCCCAGTGGACTTAGCATCACAGCTACCATCTTTGCACATAGGAGTGAGGCAGGAGATGCAGTCTGCAAAGGCCCAGCTGAATAAGTGAAGATGACCAAGCAACTGAACTCTTGTCTTGCTCCACCCCTTTGGGGGGATTGCATGACCACGCATGTGGGTTATGTCCACTGCTGCCTAATATTGTTTTTATAGAGTTTTCTTAAAGGAGAGTGACAATTCCCAAGTTTTAATCAGACAATTGTAGGGCAAGGATAGGTGTTTACGATGATATCAAACACAAGTTACTCAAATGTGATTAGGAGGAGAAATAAGTTGAAATACGGAAACAAATTTTTTGCCTGCACGGAAGCCACATTGTTTACATAGGACATAACCCACATGCGTGTTGAACGGCAGCGAGAAAGACAGACAGACAGACAGTGCGTGTGTGGTGTGTGTGTGTGTGTGTGTGTGTGTGTGTGTCAGATGGAAGGCACATGTAAGAGATGGGAATGAGTAAGTATATAGCATTGATCAGGTAGCTTTTCTATGTGAATTCCTATGGTTGGAGTTGAACTCAGTGTTCTGGGAACAAAGGCGGTCTTGTATCAAATATGCTGTATAAATTCCTTGGCAACCTCCATTTTGTATTAATCTCCATGAGTGTCTCCACAGACATTGATGAATGTGCTGCCTCAGCCTACTGCCCGGCAAATTCCACCTGTTCCAACCAGCCTGGATCATTTGAGTGCTTCTGTGACTTGGGCTACATCATGCAGAATTCTCTCTGTGTTGGTGAGTACACACCTCTGCCCCACCTCCTTAGTGACTCTTGTCACTTACTATGCAAGGACCCATTTGCAGATGTTGATGAATGTGCGGAGAACCATACTTTATGTGGTGATGCCATGCAGTGTGTCAACACTGATGGAAGCTACCAGTGTGACTGCTACCCAGGGTACATGAAGGATGACACTGGAGTTTGCAGAGGTGAGGCAAGTAACTTGTGGTGATCCTAGAACAGCTGTAATAGTAGCTGTCAAGCACACTTCCACATATGTGACTATCTGTGAGCATTTTGTCAACAGAATGTACCTTTTGCCCTAAGTAGTGCTGCAGTACATTCAGTCAGCACATACTCAGCTGCTCTCTGCGTTTATGTGTATGAAACATTTAGCAAGCTCTTCTGACCATAGTGATACTCTGTGACCATTACTATATGCATAATTATACCAGTTGGACCCCAAGTCCCTTAAATGTACATGCTTCATCTTCATGATCAGCAATGGAGACCTGCTCCGCACAGTGCCCTGGTGGGGAGTGTGTGGTTGGAGAGAATGGGGAAAGCATCTGTGTATGTGCTGTTGGACAATACTTTAATGGATCAGCATGCACATGTGAGTTGAACAGTGTTTGAGGCATGCAATATATGTGCATGTGTATACCCAATAGGCATTCCCTTACAGTTCATTGCTGTCACCTTTGTATGCCAACCATAAACTGCATCCAATTCAATCTTGGTAGATTGAATCTCATGAATCAGATATTGTTCTCTTCCAAGATAAGGCAGGAATAGGGGACACCTCCATGAGAAAGAGGCATGCAAAGTGATATTCAGGGAAATCACTTGGAGTTTTGTGCACTGTGCATTGTGCGATGTGAATTGTGCTATCAGAATAAGAAATTGTGAAAGTACTGTATAAGCCTACAATAGAGGATAGAGTGAACGTTGCCCAGGAGTCATGCCACACGGTGTGGTTTAAACTTGTGGTCATGTGGTGTGGTCATGTATCGAAGTGTTGTTAAGGCATTAATATTTCATTCATTGCAGCATGTTCCTCTGGTCAATATGGGTTTGGCTGTGAGGGTACCTGCAACTGTGTCAATGCTGTTGAGTGTGATCTAGAGGTTGGGTGTATCTGTGAGGCAGGGTGGACTGGACCCAACTGCAACCAAGGTGACTATGTAGTAGGAATCATTGATGTTTCAGTACAACAAACTTTATGCAATATTATACTAGGTATTTTAACCAATACAATTGCAAGTTACTACAGTCTGAATTATATCACAACATGCATCTGTAAAGTACTGAGGCTCTGAACTGTTCTCTCAATTGGTTCTTACTTCACTTGCAGTGATCAACACCTTTCCTCCTGTATTCAATCCATCCCTCCCAACAATGGTCACCATCTCTCATCGTCTTCAACTGGGTAGTATTGTACTCACCCTTGAGGCTACTGACAGAGATGTCCATCCTCTTGCACAGTCAGTTAGGTTCTACTTTGTACCTCTAATGGCACAGTATGCTAACATGTACAAGGATGGGTCGGAGTTCTTCGATCTCACCTCTGACACAGGGGACCTGGCCCTGCGCACTTTGCCAAGTGATAGTGGACATTATCTACTGACAATTGTAGCAACAGACAGAGCAGATGCACCACGATCCTCCACACCATTTAGGCTGGTTATGGTATTTGAACGGCCTGAAAGTGGTGAAGTCATAGAACTGAACATTGTGGAAGGCTCTGGTTCAGGGTCGTTCGTAGGCTGGGTTATGTGCGGTAGTCTCGGGGAAGGTCAGACAGAGAATATAACCACTATGGACAACATTTGGCCCCTATCACTTTCGACTGATGGTCAGGTGACTGTAATAGGAACTGTGGATCATGAAACTGCTCCACTGTATGCCTTCGACATTGAATGTACCAGAGAGGGTACAGTAGCATCTGCATCGGTGCTTGTGTACGTTGGTGACATCAATGACAATTCCCCAGTGATAATGTACAGTGGGATGGTAATTGAAGTGTCTGAGAATAACATGGTTGATGCCACAATTGGCCAGGTTGAGTTTTCAGATGCAGATTCTGGTGACAATGGTCGTGTTGATGTCACAGTTAGACCAGCTGATACTCCAGTGCGTGTCACACCCAGTGGACAGATGCAACTCACCAAGGTGCTCAGTTATGAAGACCAGAACAGCTACGCCTTCACACTTGTAGCACAGGATCGTGGAACACCATCTCGCACAGCCACCACACAGGAGATCACCCTCAATGTACTCAATGCCAACAAACCTCCACGGTTTGGAGCTCCTGCCTATGCAGTCCATCTTCCTGGTAATACTGCTGTCACAGGAGTCCCACTGGTGAAGTTTTCAATAACCGATGATGACAGTGGAGTAGATGGTACCATTGTTGATCTAACACTGGACATCCCATGGCTGGCAGTTGACTTGAACATGCAACAGATCACGCTCAGTCGCACTCCGCAAATTGGGTCAGACGATGTTACTCCCTACCTTACTGCTAGTGTTGACAATGGGGACAGTTCAGTGACGTACCTCAGAGGGACCCTCACTGCTACTGATGGGAGTGGCCTCAAAGCATCTGTTCCCCTTTTCATTGTCCTCTTCCCAAGAGAAGCCCTCATCACAGTGGAGGTCTCCACCAGCATCAGCCCGGATGACTTTGCTGACACAGCAAGTGTAATTACTAGAGTTTTCAGTGAGTCACTGAATCAGCGCACCGTCAGGTCAGATGCTGAGGATTATCGATTTGCTGTTTTGTACACAAGACGCTCACCAAGTCGTGGAAATAGGTCAGTCATGAACTGTGCATGTACTGTATGCTGTGTATATAAGTTCAAGCATACATACATCTCATATTCTTCATTGTGATTGTATGCTGGATTGAGGAATTTGCAATCTGTTTAGTTTGTCCTGAGTTACATGTTATGACACTGTGTTGAGGATTACCATAATACCCGGACCTCTTACCTGGCCTCATTCAGCCCGGCTTGTATGCAATGATGAAATGACATGATCTCTAACCATGTTTGCAATCTAAGAATATTTGTTGTTGGCGAGGCAACACATGGATGCTCAGTAAGGTCTGTGTGCACAGGTCTTTCCACTAGACTTGCTCCAATCAAGTCCAACCTCCAGTACACCTCAGGGACCTACATAGTGTGTGTATTTCAGACCTGGCCTCAATCCATTAGACCCAACCTGTACAAAATAGTAGCTAATCTGACCCCTGGCTTCTTTTTGTACCCAGTTTATTTCTGTACAGCTAGACATATTGAGTACTGCTAGAGATCATATTATGCACCATTGCTTGTTTTGTATGGTATCGAGATTTACCACCTTCCTTCCCTCTAGTTTGTTGCTGGAGGGGTACTACTACAGTGGTGGGTCCATCCCCGGACCTCTAAATGAAACCTTCTTGCAGCAGGACTATCGTTTTGTCTCAAAGGATGTGACCAGTGTAGTGCTGGCTGAGCCTTCTACACAGGTGACACTGTCATCAGAGCTTGGATATGCCCTGGAGTACTCAGTGGATGGAGCCACTCCAGAACCAGGTACAAACCATACATTATTCATATAGCATTCATAGCATAGTGTAACGATCACTATATGTATCTGTTGTTAGGAAGTTATACTTACGTAGTAAAGTAGCCATACAGTAACTACGTATATGATTGTTCCTACTACCTTACCACACAGCATCCAGACCCATGTTGGATATGACTGTGTTGGTGAGTCCTATTCTCATGTCACACGCTAGATGTATACTTGTGGGTGCCTGCTGACGGCTGCCACTGTATATATGTGTCACAGCTGTTGTCGATCTCTGTTCATCTCCTCTCCAGATCCTTGCCATTGTTGTCGGTGTTGTGTGTGCCTTGAGCCTCTTTGGTTTTCGTAAGTATATACGCACATGCACCAGTTGCAAGTAGTGTAATGGCTATAATTGTTCAAGCTCGTACGTAGAGAACACTAAATAGACTGAATGGGCCGCACAATAAACTATAAAGGGTATTCAGAGACAGCAGCAGCTGTGCCAGTGAGCTGCCTAATACTGATAATAACCTATTACTTGGGCTGGGACCAATGTCGACTTTACTACTTGAAGCAAATGCTTGGAACGCTTTGCAGCTACGTTCACGTATGGAAACAGAATGCTATGCACAATTATGATGTTGTTAAAATGGCTGCCTGGCACAAAGGTTGAAGTCTTCACCTTCCTATATATAGATTAGAATCGTATTGAGAACGGTTAGAGACGCACTGTGAAGCAAATAAAGAGAAGCAAGACAAGAACAGTAACTGATTTGATCTGTGTTACTACTGACAATGAAAGAAGTTCAGCAAAAAGCTGAAGCAAAGTTTAAATGGTGAAAAAGTTTGGTCCAACCATGGCCTGAACATTTTCCCTGGCCCTGTTTGTGTAGTGATTTAACACCAAACACCAAATTGGATCATTCATGCCTCCTTTCAACCCTTCTTTGTCTACAGTCCTGGTTATCATCCTGTGTTATTCTCTTGGAAGAAGAGCCGGGAAGGGTAGTAGGCACCAGATACTGCCAAGTGTTGGAGGAGATGATGAAGCTGAAACGTCCATGAAAATGCCACCCATGCACAGTGGCGATGGTGAAGGTTACATTGTGCAGAACCCAGCAACTGGGGTAGGAGAGGAGAGCTCTCTCTAGTATGTATAGACCAGTGCCATCTATGTTTCATGCAGTTTTGAATAGAACTAGTAGGGAACAGGATCTTGCATTCGACTATACACATACAAGGTTATAAAGGAATAAGAAGAAATACTATAGTAGTACTTTTAAAACACATACACCGAGGATGGAAGTGTAACTAGATATGTCCTGTGTGGATTAATGGATTGGAATAATTTAAGTTGAAGGTGCTGCATGTAAAATTAATGGTGATGAATTCCATGTTTGTTATTATTTTCGTTTGGAACTGCTGCTCAGTATGGCCTGCAGTACATGTATGTCATGAATGCATGCACTGCCACTGGAGAATTCGGAGGAGTCATACTGATGCATAATGCTGCCCTTATACTGTACATCATGCCTTATGATAATTCCTTTCTGCATGCAATATAGCAGGGTTCGTTGTGGGTAGGTGAAAGGGAATGACACCAATATGAGAGCATACATAGCTATAGCTATACATTCAGTTTTTTGCTGCAAGACTTTGCGCATTGCACATCATAAGCATGTATACATCAGCTATATGTATACATGCGCAGCTGATCATGATCAACTGCTGCAGCTGTCTCCAACTGCTACATACTGCAGTATATGCCAGAGCTTGAGGCTGCATGATCGCGGCAGTAGAATGTACTGGCGAAATATATAGCCTGATCAAAGAAGGGTGCCTGCAGTACAGCCTCAGGCACATGCATACTTGCACAGCTAGCAAGCTAGGGCAAATGCAACTGCATGCCACGTCACGTATATACATGCATGCAACACTGAATAGATTTGTCCAACAACTGCATGAACAAGTATATAATAATCCAAGAGGAAGATCACTAGAATCAAAGTGCACATATATTATACCGTAGGGTGATATAGCTTTGGAGTTGTAATGTTGACATGCAACATCTCTATATCTGTTGAAATACATACACATCTTATCAAATCAAAACATTTCTGGGCTATTTCAGCTCTTTTGATCTTGTACATTATAGAAATAAAATTGGACTTGTCTTCTGTTACATTGTAAACATTGTACAAGTAACAGCGCTATAGCTGCAAGTGATCACAATCACATGACCCAATTAGACCGTAACCCTAAACCCAGCTACTAAATAAAGTTACAGTAGAATGTGTTATGATAATGTAATTCTATAAGTCTATGCTTTTGCACCAAATTAGCAGATATATAGTGACCATTTACAGCATACAAAATATACTTATTCTTCTAATTAGGCACATACACACATGTGTATATATATACTGCCAGAAAAGACAAAGCAGATAATACACAAGAATTTATATAATATGCAATAATAAACTGAACAACATCAGCCACTATATAGGTAATTGTTCACAGCACGCAGCTGGAGGTGATCAATTCTCAATTGAAACTGTATCTTCTGTGCTAGTTACCGGGCCCTCAATGATGAGTTCATAGATTGGCTGATCGAGACCCATTCTGTGGCATGACATGCATGCAGGCATGATGCATCACATGTACAGTGTCTTCCTGTAAGATTTGTTGCATGGGATTCTTGGCAATACATGCCCGTGATTCAACCAACTGGTGCGCAGCTGTGGATGGCAGTTGCAATCGGTCACAATCAATCTTCCTGCTGTAGTGAGCACCAGTAGCAAGAATTATCCAACGCTCTATAACTTCTTGTTTCAGCTTGATTGGTGTGTACGCCTGTGTGTGTTTGCGTACGCGCGCGCGCACGTGTGTGTGTGCGTGTGTGTGTGTGTGTGTGTGTGTGTGTGTGTGTGTGTGTGTGTGTGTGTGTGTGTGTATGTGTGTGTGTATGTATGTGTGTGTGTATGTGTGTGTGTGCGCATGTATGTGTACCCGTGTGCATGTACGTATCTGTGCATGCCACATGCACCTCACCTTCCATGCCTACTGGGGTGACATAGAACAAGGTCACCACATGTAGCCCATCGGAAGGCTTACCATGGACATACAGTGGAAATGACTAAAAACACGACAAAACACACAAAGAGTCATGTATATCATGTCATGCCATCTGCCATTTTTAGATCAAGTCAAAAGCACACACAAACAACCTTGATCATTGTTGGTCCTCAGAATGTCAGTACTTTCTCATTGACAATCCCAAGCAACACACCGCAAATTTCAGCTCCTTATAATTATAGCATGGATTAAAGTGTGTTAACTGCATCTGGTCTGCTGCACGGAGCTTCAGTCAACATTCAGATAAAATGAACATGTCATGTCACTAACATAATATATCATTATCTGTTTGAGGCATCCATCATGCAATTTGTGGTATCACCTCCACTGAGGAAAGAACGGAGGGTCATGATCATCCTTCTGATTTTCATACACACTGTACTCCTGACTTCACCATACCATTCAGCATCGAGTCTCACACACAACCAGGCCCATTCTTGTGAGCTATATATATACCAGATAGAGCACAGTAACCACATGTACGTAGAACTATATAGAACACAGTGCTGGCCACAAGCTCCTTGCTCAATCACAGCTCAACTGCTTTGTGTAGGCAGTCGACCAGTTCAACTGGACTGTGATGTGTGTTCTTAACTAAGCCAAGCACTACAACTCAGTACCACGTACACTGGTAACCACAATAGCAACTATGCAATCGCCCATTCCTTGCACATGAATTGAGTGTAGCAGTAGAGCCCACACTGCAGCCACTCACAACTCTAGAACAGGACAGCAGACTCAGATGATGACGCACGTGCTAATGTCAGTTCACAAGGGCTCTGGGGGGACAAATGGCAGCTTGCATTTTTGACGTGAGGGTGTTCAACCCACATGCACCTAGCTGCTACAACTCCTCCACATAGACATCCACATACAGACGACATGAGAAGGAGAAGAGGCGTGCCTGAGGTGGAACAAGGATCCTTCACACTTCCAGTTTACTCGGCCACAGGTGCCACAGGTGGCACGGGTCTAGCAGCAGCCATGACGTGTAAGAGAATTGCGTCGACTCTCCTTGCTGAGAAGAGAGCACAGCCATACTCCAAGATCATTGGATGGATTCAGTGTGTCCTGAACTTCTCACTGATTCGATCAGCAATTCAGTGCATTCATTGTGCACGCACTTCCAGACACAGGTCATGCAGACCAACCACTGACTCCACAATTGCACTCACAACTGAGGAAGACAGGATCCCCTTGGGATCCCCTGCTACTAATCAGACTTTGCCCAACATGTTCATGTTGCAGCCTTTGTATTCTTCTTCTTATTAATATTATTGTTATGATTATCATTATGTAAATCATATAATTATAGTCTTTGTACCAGGCAGTGCACATGTGTGCCGTTATTTTATATAGCTAATGATTAGTCTCGCGGGCCCACAGACCCATTTTTCCAGTCTTGCGTAACCGGCCCGCGCTTGCGCAATACCTGAATAGGTGTGCCCCCGCGAGACTAATGAATAAAACTCCTTACTAAAGGGGCGGGTCACCGATCGTAGCTCACGCTTGCTCGACGTGAGCTGGCATCGCCATGGCGGGGATCCTTCACTGTGTGACTGGTGAGATCGCGAAGTGTTTTTAGCAATGTCAAGGCGTGCTGCTCTAGTTCTAGTTCTGCAACTGCAGATGCACGCACTGTGTGATCAACTGCGTCCCGTACGACCTTCCACTGCAGTACTGTTAGCTCTTGCCTTGCTCGTCACCGGACAGCCGGAGTTTTCTAATTTTGTCCAGCCTCCTGTGCTGAGAGAAGCGCAGATTGTTGGGGTTCAGGTGCGTGTGAGTTGGGATTTCTGGGAAAATTGGAGAAGTTGCTCCGGGGGGATATTCGAGCTGGCCTACATGGAAGGATGCGACTCGCAGCCGTCGATTAATGGCTCGACTAATGGCACTTACGCATGCACCTTACCTTGCTGGGAGAGCTCCGCCATTGTTCCTCTAATGGGGCTGGAGGTGGAAAGTAACGGCTCCTACAGCCTTTTCCTTCGAGTCCGGTGTAACGTGCGGGGGGATGACAGGTATTCTTATTCTTATTCTTACTCCTAGTACAGTGAAAATTCGAAACCGTTGAACTTACAACCAACTACTCTGCACCACTATGCAACCACGGCAACTCTTATCTTATTGGCACTTACATTGAACTAGGGGTATCCACCATCTTCGCTGGATTTAGTCCACCTTTCCGTGACTGCTTCACAGACAGCCACTACAATATATCAATTTCTCCAGGCTGCAGATTTGGTACAGAGACAATGCTATACATGCAGATGAGCTTGATTTTGTTATCACTGACTTGGAGCCCGACACTTATTACCTGGTCAACGTGCAGGGCTACTGTGATGGCAGGTGGATTGACTCGAAGCCTTTGTGCAGCAAAACTTTCAGTGTGCCCCTTGAAGTTGTTGCTATAACTACTACTTCTACCTCTGTGACTGTCCGGTGGAATACCTATGAACACATGCCGAGTGAATGCGGATTTGTGGCATCCTATACCGTTAACCTTTTCACTGACTCCTTTTTTTTGGCGTCTTTGACAGGCCAGTCTCCACTTCATATGGTGACAGTTGCTGCCAACTCCACAATGGCAACGGTGGAAAATCTAGAAGAGAACACTGATTATTTCGTGTATCTGCGTGCATTTTGTCTCTACCAGGCAAGAAATGTGTTTGCAGAACAGGTTTACAGTTTTAACACTTTTGTTCCCCTGTTTGAGATTTACAGTGTCACACCCAGTGGGAATGATGCTTCCCTCACATGGACAGTACCTCCATGCAGTGAACCAACGTATGATGTTATAGCTCAGGTTGGCTGCAAGGCCGGTGGATCAGATGCAGCAGAAGTGGTAGACAGAAGCATCAGGAACTATACCACAATCAGTTCCCTCCTTCCTTACACCTTGTATGATTTCACTGTCATAGCTCACTGCAATGCCACATACCAAACTTGTTCTCATAGTGTTTGCGCTAGAACTGATAGTGCTCCTCCAAGTATCACCAATTCCTCAGCAGGAATTACCACAGTGTCCATCTCATTTGAGAGGTCAACCTGCAACTCCTTCGTATACGAGTTCAACGTCACCACCGGATGTGAGACGATGCCTGACAGCAATGTTGAAGAATACAGGGTGTTCAACATGACTTTAGATGATGGGACAGCACAGCAACCAGCAAGTGATCCAGAGAGACAGGACATTTTTGGACTTTCACCTGACACATTGTATGGTGTGAAAATCCGTTCTTATTGTGCAGGGGAGCCTTACGCTACCCAATACTCTGATGTCACTTGTGCTATGACAATGGAGCCTGACATTGAGTGCAATTCGTCTGTGCCATTTTTTGCACTTTCTCAGAATAGTGACAGCCAGGTAGTGAGTGACCGACTTATTGCTGCCATTTTTGACCCAGTATCAAATGGTAACACCTATTTTGGGGTAGATCCAGAGGAACAGTTGTTTCTACTCAAAGTTAATGTCCTTGGCTCCAGGGGTCTGCTGCCTTTTGGAAGCGATTATGGAGGAATGGAGTATGAGTATTCTTATAGAGATTCCTCTTATTACGGGTTGCAGTACACACTTCCTAGGCCACTGCCTTTCTTTGATGAAGATCACTCTATTCTGTACATTAATGCTCGTGGTTTCATTTCCATTGGCGAGCCTTACCTCAACCCGTGGTCATTAACTCCTTTCCCCCTCACTGGTGATGTCCCAATGGTGGCCACTTTCTGGTGATGGTATTACACCAGAGCCCACATCTACAGCTACCGACAGGGCTCTAGTGAGTTTGACAACGCTGTGATCCGTGTGGTGGGAGATAGACTGCAGCAGTTCAATTCAGTGAACAGCACCTTCCGACCAGAAACTGTGGTATCCATCACTTGGAGTCTGGTGAGTGTGCTGTAGTACCTCCATTCATTTATCATACTGTACATTGTCTTAGTGCATTCACTATTGGTGGGGCTGACACTCATTCACTGTAATAGCACAATGTCCACACTGTTTCTTATATTTACCTTACAGGATAACGCTTATGGAAGTTATCTGGTGCAGTACACTACTCAAATGTGAATTGTGTCCAATGGCATCAGAACATTTGCAGTCGCCCTCTATGATGAAGAGAACTGGGAACTCCCGCATTGGTATGGTACATACACCTTCAACCAACCAGTGATTGGGTATTCTGGTGGTGATTTCATCAACTTTGCCACTCTGAATACAAACTTCTGGGAACTGAATGACACTGTGGGTAACACAGGGGTGAGAGGTGCATGGATCTTCCCCATGTTCGACCAGGGTGCTAACTATGATGCTGAGGAGAGGTGCATGGAGTGGTACAATATAGAGCGATTCACCTCACCTGCTAATCTTGTTTCTGAATCATCTCTTAATTCCTGCCCTTGTACCTATCAACAAGCATTGAGAAACTGGCGGTGGAGGCGAGGCTTCAGGTCTGGAACTCGAGACCGCTGCACATTTGTATGGTGGCCACGTCGTAATCGCTTTAGATGGGGAAGGGATCCTTTGGGCACCATTGAGTGCTGCTATGATGATTTTGGAAGCCTAATTGTTGGCGGACCAAATGGTGGGACCTCAAAGAAGTCCCACTTCTCCTATGAAGGTGTGCGCTACATCAACAGTGACTTGGTGCCTTATCAGGATTGCTGTGTCAGGAGCTCCAGGACTGAACTTTGTAACAGATGCTACAAACTGAGAATTTCGGATGACTGTTCTCTCTTTAATGAGGCAGCATGTAAGTACGATGTGTACAGTACAAATGTAGTGTGACTGTGATTGTGAGTTCTTTGTTCCCTTCACTTGAGTTGTATTGTTGATGCATGCTTTCAATTGCTCTTCCTCTTGCACTTACAGCTCGCAATTTTGGTGATCCTCACTTTGATACATTTGATGGCCTCCGCTACACCTTCAATGGCAAGGGGGAGTTCTGGCTGGTACAGACCACAGATGACTCTGTCAACATCCAGGTCAGACTGACTCCAGTGCAGGATGGAGGAGCCACCATCATTTCTGCAGTGGCTGTTCAGTTTGAGAACAGCTCCAACCCTGCTGCCCAAGCTCGCATTTCAGGTGGCAATGTAGAGGTAGAGATAGGAGGCATTGCATACACGGCAGATGATGTGGAGAACACAACGAACATTGATGCAAATGGCAATATTGTAGAAGTGGGAGATGATGTTACAGCCCTCCAGAATGTGGTCTTCCTGCTGCAGAAGGACAGTGATTCATCTGGTATAGTGATCTCCTCTCTGAATGGCATCTCTGTCACTGTACGGCTGCAGGGCAGTACTGCCCTCTCTGTGTCTGCCAGTTTGAACATCAGGGCAGCAGAGAACACCACCAGGGGACTCCTCGGTGTCATCAATGGTGATAAAAATGATGACTTCACCTTGCCTGACAGTACATCCATTGACATTAACTCCACTGAAGAGGAAGTGTACAACAATTTTGGACTGGAATGTTAGTCCATGGTGCTGCATGAATAATACTTTTATAGTAACTTCTACTCAAAATGTTGTCTTTGCTATTGCTGTCCAGGGCGAACTCAGGCTGCTGAGATCCTCTTCACGTATGGTACTGGTGAAAGCCATGCTGTCTTCAATGATGACAGCAGTTACACTCCCATGTTTGGAGTTGATCCAGACAGTGTTCCTGGAAATGTCAAGGCTGCCTGTGGTGACAATAGGGAGTGTCTGTTTGATTTTGCTCAGACTCAAGACATGGATTTTGCGATGTCCACAATGACTGAGGTAGAAGACCAAGAGGAGTTGAAAAAGATTCTTAGTGAGTGTAGCACCAGTTTATAGCCAGCATCTTCAGTCTTCTGCTGAAATATGCTACAAGCATGTGTAGTTCATCTCTATTACCTCTTCTCCACCCACAGGTGCTGTTCCTCCAAAGATTGTTGGTCCTACTACTATTCGGGTCACAGCTGGTGAACCAGTCACAGCGGAGTACAACAGCAATGGAACACTCTCATTACAAGTAAACTTCACTAGACCAAATTAATCCATTTCTGTTTGCTCATGTTGTGTTCTTTGATGGCTTGTGAGGTACAAATGTGCCCTATCTACTTCTACTGCTTACAGTTCCCCTACCCTCCCGACCTGTCCATGGTGAATGGCATGCTGGTGTGGAACACACCTTCCAGAAGGGTCCCCACTGAACCAATTCGAATTCTGGCCTACGATGCTGCAGCCAACACGACCACCACTCTGTCCCTTTTTGTCATTGTCTGTGGGTGTGCTGAGGGTGGGTCATGTGTAGAAGTGACCACACCCAACTTTGATGTGAACAACTACTACCAGGAGCAGTGCATGTGCAGTGCTGCCTACGAGGGAGACTTCTGTGAGGAGGATGTCGATGGCTGCAGACAGAACCCCTGCCAGGACCCATCCCTCTGTGAAGATTCACCAGCACCTGCTGTGGGGTTTGTCTGCACTGGATGCCTGGAGGGATACAGTCTGAATGGGAGCATATGTGAAGTGTGTGTGTGTGTGTGTGTGTGTGTGTGTGTGTGTGTGTGTGTGTGTGTGTGTGTGTGTGTGTGTGTGTGTGTGTGTGTGTGTGTGTGTGTGTGTGTGTGTGTCTGAGCTTGCAAATTCATGCTAGGGGTGCCTCTGGACAGGGATCATAATGTTGCTTGTGTGTTTGGTATGGGTGTGGTGTGTTTACAGTACCTGCAAGTGTAGAATTCTAATCCAACTTGCCCTTACTTCCTTGATAACTTCTTTGTGTACTTAACAACTGATGATATTCATTGACTAGTGTGTCAGTATGCATGACATTCATGAGTGGGGTGGGATCACAGTTGGTGGCCAAGGATTTGTGCAGTTTGTGATCAGACTTCATGTCAGCTGTCAAAGTCTGCTAGATAGTCACTATATAGTAAGGTTCCAATGTCAGGTGACAGAGTCAGTCAGTCATCTACTTTTCAGTCCCTAGTATTTATATGTAGTAGGCACCAAGTCCATGAGGAGAAGAGTAACATTGCAAGTACCGTATATGTACAAATTTTCGCGGGATGTATATTTCGCAAATGCCCCTTTCCTGACAATTTTCGCGATTTTAATTTTGCGAATGGCTCCCTTTGTGTGCAAGAGCAGGAGCAGTCCTTCAGCGTGAATGGAGAAGCGGAAGCAGCCAAGATCCTTGCGTGGTGGCAGTCCAGAAAAACGGCCTGACTGTGGGACATGTTCTGCGCAGCATATCCCTGCCTTTGCTCTGTGTTTGCTCGGCGTGGTGGCTCGATAGTATGCACAATTACTGGAGCGTTGATTACTTGAACTGGCAAGTCCTCCGTAAAGACATCTACGGTCTTGAAGTAATCTTTGATCGTCTTCTTGGCCATTCCGCACAATAGAAACGTGTGTTTACTACACACTTATCCATTTAAGGCCTTTCCTACATGCATATTGCCCTGGGAAATTGTAAGAATCTTCGCGATTTTAATTTCGCGAACCTTCACAGATTCGCAAAATTTGCAAAAATAGCATCCCATGAAAATTTGTATGTATACGGTATCATTGTTCAGGTACACACACAGGTAGTCCTCTGGGTGTACTAATGTGATTGGAGACGTACTCAGTGTGCAAATAATTATAGGAGGAAATGGAAGAATAGATTCAAGGATGTTGCATTCATTCTCAGCATCCTCCATTTTGTATTAACCCCATCCTCCTGCAGACATTGATGAATGTGCTTCCTCAGCCTACTGCCCGGCAAATTCCACCTGTGCCAACCAGCCTGGATCCTTTGAGTGCTTCTGTGACTTGGGCTACATCTTGCAGAATGGACTATGTGTTGGTGAGCTAATACACACCTCTGCCTCAACTCTTTAGTGACTCTCATCACTTACCATGTATCCCTGTTTGCAGATGTTGATGAATGTGCCGAGAGCCGTTCTCTATGTGGTGATACTATGAGATGTATCAACACTGATGGAGGCTACCGGTGTGACTGCTATCCAGGGTTCACAGAGAATGATGCTGGGATGTGCACAGGTGAGATGCATAAACTTGCTCTAAGGCGTTAAACAAAGCAGTGTTGATAGTCTATGATTATCTCTGCCCTCGAGTATGGGGGCACTTAACCTTCGATCAGTAAGCTCTTCAGTATGACACAGTGATACCTTGTGGCCAGTGGTATGTTATACCATTTGGGCCCCATGCCTCTTACATGCTCCCTATATAATTATCTTCAGCTATGGAGACGTGCTCCATGCAGTGCCCCGGTGGAGAGTGTGTGGTTGGAGAGAATGGGGAAAGCACTTGTGTCTGTGCCGTTGGGCAGTTCTTTGATGAATCAGCATGCACATGTGAGTAGTACCATGTTGTATGTTGTATGTTGTATGTTGTATGTTGTATGCGTGCTTGTTGGTGTGCAGGCGTGTGTGCTCTTACACTACTGTGCATGTACTAGTTATAACATGGCTGCGAGGGCGCTGGCTGATTTATCACACAAAGGTGCGAAGTGCCAAGTGCGATAAATTAGCTAAGCATCCATGCAGCCATGTTATAACTCAGGGGGAGTTCGGACACGTCCTAGGATTGTGCAATACCATGGCAAGCGTACCTTAATTGCATTACTGACATTCCACTTGCGTCCCTATGTATTAGCTCATTGTGCTCTAAGGCCGAGTGTATCTACCCTGAGCCATGGCAGGGCCTTGTACTGCATCCATGCCCCTGGTATGACTCGTATGTACGTAGCCGAGGAGCCATAAGGTCGATTGGGCTTAGTTGTTGGACCACTTTCAAGATTAAGTTGTTACAAGTTATCACAATGTTTCTTGGGGATTGCCAGCACACTTCAGCAATTTCTAGCATCCTTAGCTGCTGTAGAACGTGATAAATTGTGTACAGAACCAAAATAATTGTATGGACGTGGTTGCCAATTGCACTCCTATTCATGATTGCAGAAGGAGTCAACCTATCAGTCTTGCAGTCCTGAAGTTGTCAATGTGGACTCACTACCAGCTTCTAAGGAGTCACTTCCACAGCAGCACTTGCTCAGTACTCCAGATTAGACTCAATCTGTCTCGTAGCCGGCATTAGTGAACACTCGTAGACCAGTGTTGTATAATGCTTGCAAAACCTACCTAGATGCTGGGGTACAGTGGGGAATGGACCATTTTCTGAAAGTCCTTGTCCAACTGTGTGCTCAGAAATAGAGAAACAAGTGATGGAACATGTTTCTCGCAATATACTGCTCTTAGCTAGTATAGGTAAAATATACAGTAAGAGCAGCTACTGTAATCATAGAATTTTTGTGGGGCAAAAAATTTGTGTGTCAAATTTTGTGGGGCATAAATTTCATGGCCAGGGCTACCCACAAAATTGAAACCTCACGAAATGTAACTGTGTACATTGTTATACTTAAACACAGCAGAATACAGAGTACCACACTTTGCCAAGTGAAGATCTTCTATATCTTTTCTCATTCTCCAACATTACTCTAGGCCTTCCTGACCAAACACACTGTAGTCTTGTTGACCCAATGATTCAGCTCCCTGGGAAAAAAAAGAAGTGCATTGCTGCAACCATGCCATGACGCAAACAGTTCTTGCCTATTTATGGTCCAAACCTAGGACTAGCATTGGCGCTGTAGTGCTGGTAAGGTTGGTGCTTCCCCTTCGCACTCTGTGCAGCGCAGACCTCCGGCCATGTTCTCTTTTGCGATGGCCATGAAGGTAGTATAGCAGACGCTAGTGAGCTGCGTGAATCTGGAAGTCATTAGCTTCTTTCCGCTGTAGGAACCTCAGGAGAACCATCCCTCGCAGCTCCTACCAACACAAATGCCCCACGATTTCAGATGCAGACATACGTATCGTTTCAATATATTAGACGTATTATATTAGTTACTACTGTGTTCTTTGTGCATAAATGTTCGTGGCCATAATTTTCATGGATGGAGGCAACCACAAAAATTCCACACAACAAAACTTTCAACGATTACGGTATGTTGGCCTTTTTTTTGAATGCATGTGACCTTGACCAACCCCCTTGGCTAGAAAAGGGATGGGGATTTCTTGTTACTTTGGCACTGATGTTCATCTCTATATTTCATTGCAGTGTGCCCTGTTGGTCAATATGGGTTTAGCTGTGAGGGTACCTGCAACTGTGTCAATGCTGTTACTTGTGATCTAGAGGTTGGGTGCATCTGTGAGGCAGGGTGGACTGGACCCAACTGCAACCAAGGTGACTCACATGATACGTTGACATTGCAATGAATGATACTGTAAATACTGAGTAAAAGCAGTCTCAATTAGACAACACAACTTAGTAGGATGCATCTGTACAGTACATACGTAGGTAAGTTATATGCATGGACAGGTCCTTCACTTCTCATTGTCTCCTCTTGCAGTGATCAACAACTTTCCTCCTGTATTCAATCCATCCCTCCCAACAATGGTCACCATCTCTCATCGTCTTCAACTGGGTAGTATTGTACTCACCCTTGAGGCTACTGACAGAGATGTTCATCCTCTTGCACAGTCAGTTAGGTTCTACTTTGTACCTCTAATGGCACAGTATACTAACATGTACAAGGATGGGTCGGAGTTATTCAATCTCACCTCTGACACAGGGGACCTGCATGGTCCTGCGAACTTTGCCAAGTGATGGTGGACGTTATCTACTGACAATTGTAGCAACAGACAGAGCAGATGCACCACGATCCTCCACACCATTCAGGCTGGCAGTGGTATTTGAAGAGCCTGAGAATGAAGATGTAATTGAGCTGAACATTGAGGAAGGCTCCACTTCAGGGACATCTGTAGGCAGGGCCTTGTGTAGTGATCTTGGGGAAGGCCAGATAGTGACGATTAATCAAGGGAACAACATTAGTCCATTACAGTTAACACCTGATGGTCAAGTGTCCCTTGTAGGGACTGTGGATCATGAAACTACTCCACTGTATGCCTTCGGCATTGATTGTATGGGAGCTGATGGCACGGTAGCATCTGCTGCAGTGCTTGTGTACATTGATGACATCAATGACAATTCCCCAGTGATAATGTACAGTGGGACGATGATTGAAGTGTCTGAGAATAACATGGTTGATGCCACAATTGGCCAGGTTGAGTTTTCAGATGCAGATTCTGGTGACAATGGTCGTGTTGATGTCACAGTTAGACCAGCTGATACTCCAGTGCGTGTCACACCCAGTGGACAGATGCAACTCATCAAGGTGCTCAGTTTTGAAGACCAGAACAGTTACACCTTCACACTTGTAGCACAGGATCGAGGAACACCATCTCGCACAGCCACCACACAGGAGATCACCCTCAATGTACTCAATGCCAACAAACCTCCACGGTTTGGAGCTCCTGCCTATGCAGTCCATCTTCCAGGTAATGCTACTGTCACAGGAGTTCCACTGGTGAAGTTTTCAATAACTGATGATGACAGTGGAGTGGATGGCACCATTGTTGATCTTACAGTGGACATCCCATGGCTGATTGCTGACCTGAACACACAACAGATCACACTCAGTCGCACTCCGCAAGTTGGGTCAGACGATGTTACTCCTTACCTTACTGCTAGTGTTGACAATGGGGACAGTTCAGTGACCTACCTCAGAGGGACCCTCACTGCTACTGACGGGAGTGGCCTCAAAGCATCTGTTCCCCTTTTCATTGTCCTCTTCCCAAGAAAAGCCCTCATCACAGTGGAGGTCTCCACCAGCATTAGCCCAGATGACTTTGCTGACACTGCTGGTGCCGTTACTAGAGTTTTCAGTGAGTCACTGCATCAGCGCACTATCAGGTCAGATGCTGAGGATTATCGATTTGCTGTTTTGTACACAAGACGCTCACCAAGTCGTGGCAACAGGTCAGTCTTGGTGTGAACTGTGCATGATGTAAAGTGTTGTACAGTATGCTGTGTGTATTCAAGCATCCAAGCATTCAAGCATTCATACATTTCATATTATTCATTGTATGCTGGTTAGAGGAATTTGCAAGCTGTGTAGTTTGTGCTGAGTCACATGTTGTGACGCTGTGTTGAGGATTACCATTATTTTGCGAAAGACCAGGGCCTCTTACACAGTCTCGTTCAATCCGGCCCATATGAAATACTTCTATGAAATGACATGATCTATAACCATGTTCGCAATCTAAGAAAATTTGTTGTTGCCAAGGCAACCCTGGACCTGGCTGCTCAGCAAGGTCTGTGTGCACAGCCCTTTTCACTGGTCTTGCTCTGATTAAGTTCAACCTCCAGCCTACACCTCAGTGACTAGACCTCGCATCAATCCATTTGACCCAACCTGAATTTAGCTGACCCCTGGTCTCTGTTTGTACCTGGTTTAACTCTGTATGGACATATTCAGTATTGCTAGAGATTATATAATAATTATTCCATTGCCTTTTTGTACTTGAGCAAGACCTGCCATCTTTTTTCCCTCTAGTTTGCTGCTGGAGGGGTACTACTACAGTGGTGGGTCCATCCCTGGACCTCGAAATGAAACCTTCTTGCAGCAGGACTATCGTTTTGTCTCGGATGATGTGACCAGGGAAGTGCTGGCTGAGCCATCTACACAGGCAGCACTGTCATCAGAGCTTGGATATGCCCTGGAGTACTCGGTGAATGGAGCCACTCAGCAAGGACCAGGTACAAACCATACATTATTCATATATCACTCATAGCATAGCGTAACCATCACTATATCTGTTAACGTTGTTGGGAAGTGATACTTACGTAGTGTATTATGCTGGTAGCCATAACAGCATATGATTGTTCCTACCATCTTACCGCCACAGCACCCACTGACATGTTGGATATGACTGTGTTGGTAAGTCCGATTCTCATATCACACGCTAGATGTATACATGTGGGTGCCTGCTAACGGCTGCCACTGTGTCATAGCTGTTGTCAATCTCTGTTCATCCTCTCCAGATCTTTGCCATTGTTGTCGGTGTTGTGGGTGCCTTGAGCCTCTTCAGCTGTTGTGAGTGTTTACACACATAGTACCAGTTGCAATTAGGGAAATGGCTATAATTGTTCAAGCTCGTACGTAGAGACACTGAATTTTAATTGAATAGGATGCACATAAAACTAAAGGGTATTCAGAGACAGCAGCAGCTGTGCCACTGAGCTGCCTAACACTGATAATAACCCATTACTTGGGCTGGGACCAATGTCGACTTTACTATTTGAATCAAATGCCTGAAACGCTTTACAGCTTCGTTCACGTACAGAAACAAAATGCTATTCACAGTTATGATGTTGTTAAAATGGCTGCCTCACACAAAGGTTGAAGTATTCACCTTCCTAGATTAGAATCATATTTAAAAGGGTTAGAGATGTACTGTAAAGCAAATAAAGAGAAGCAAGACAAGAACTGACTTGATCTGTGTTACTACTGACATGAAAGAAGTTTAGCAAAAAGCTGAAATGAAGTTCAAAATGATGCAAATACTTTGGTCCAACCAGGGCGGGAGCATTTCCCCTGGTCCTGTTAGTGACCACCAAATTAGATCAGTCATGCCTCCTTTCAACCCTTCTTTGTCTACAGTCCTGGTTATCATCCTGTGTTACTCTCTTGGAAGAAGAGCTGGGAAGGGTAGTAGGCACCAGATACTGCCAAGTGTTGGAATAGATGGTGAAGCTGAAACGTCCATGAAGATGCCCCCCATGGAGCCAGACGTAGAAGAGAGTGCGAAGGGAGGTGATTCTGTTCCCATGTTTTCCGCTCACAGTGGTGATGGCGAAGGCTACATCATGCAGAACCTGGCAACTGGGGAAGGAGAAAAGGAGAGCTCTCCCTAGTGTGTATGGACCAGTGCCATCTATCTTTGGCATTAGGCCTATAGGTTTGGATCTTGTTTCATGTAGATTTTACAATGTGTAGAACTAGTAGGGAACAGGATCTTGCATTCGACTATGCTTCGCTACATATTACTCATACTAGAGAAATTAGCTGAGAAGTATAATGCTGTAATATATATGCTTTTGAATATTTTTTAGAATCGCATGTACACAGAAGTTGGAGGTCAACTTGACATGTGTGCACTGCATTTATGTAGATGTCAGCCGTTAACTGTTCCTGCATACATAGCTAACAAATGGCCATGGATTCTATAGTGAAGTTCACCTCTAACTAAAGCCTGCATTATTTTATTATTTTAGCAGTAATCCTCATGTGATCACTTTTGCTGCAAGTGTGAGGATATTCTGTTAAATAACAATGTTCGTGACAATGCTGGTGAAGAATTCCAAGTTTTTTTGTTTGTTTGGGGACTTGCTACGTACTCAGTACGTAGAGCTGACTCAATGACTTGTGTGTGCAATGCTTGCACTGCAGCTACTGCTGGAGAAGGAGTCATACCGGCAAACATGTATTATACGATAAATGCCCTTTTACATCATGCTTTGTGTTACCTGTAATAATATAATCAGGGGATGGGTAGGTGAAGGGGAATGACTTCAGTGTGAGACTATGGCTACATACCTCACGGACACCACTTTCACAGCTATAGTAAATACTGTCATTTATATCAGCCTCAGACTGATATGTTTGCTCAACTGGTGCTTATGTTCTATACAATGCACCACTGATCTTGTAGTATAATAGGCTGCAGGGTATGTATGATATTCATGAGTAGACAGCTGTTTGTATTGTATCTCCTTGACAACTGTCTGTGATGTGTATTTATTTACTTGACAACTGGCAATATTCGTAGGTCTGTGTGGATTCTTTCACATCATTGTTTAGTGCTGTTTGACTACAGACAACAATGCTGTTATATATGTCCTAGCTGAAGAAGGTGAATGCCCATAGGCACGAAACGTCAGATTACCTGTACATATGTGGGTTAAAGTGATCCTCATCTTGCAATACTACTGTGTACATGTGCACACAGTGTGTACATGTGCAGCTGTTCATCTTGCATTTGCATGACACATACAATATTCATTCTGTCGTGCTTCTAGTAATGTATAGCAGGTGTCAGTAGGTTAAGGGGATGAGAATTCAATGTGAGACGATGACTGTATAACTCAGCATTATAAGTTCTATAACAATATATTGCACAAATGCAGAGACAGCACTACGGGCACCCCTCATCACAGCTATATATAATTATATTATTATAATTTACATTGATTAGCCTCAGACCAAGCAGAGTTGGAGACTGTAATTGCTGACTTGGTGCTTATTTATGATGTATACAATGAGAGTAGCATTAATAGACTAGCGCTGCAGGGTATGTATGATAGTAGATAGTACAGCTGTTTGCATCACCTTGGAACTGTCTGTTCAATGTACAGTTGTTGTATTTGCCACTTTTAAGTTTTAACTGATAGCATGCATTTTTAAAGCTTGAGCTCTGTCATTGTATGTACGTATCCGTATTTATTTGATCACATCAAGCCATTCCATTTGCCTTTCTAAGCGAGTATTGCTGGGCTGACATACCAGTTAGGAATGTGTATTGAAATATGATGTGTTATTGCATCAATATGTGTAGTGCGACATGGGGTGTACTACTGCAGGTATATAGGGTCACCTATGTACGATCTCTTGTGCAAACAACACTGATACATACTCTGTTGCTGACGGCACCCCTTGCTATCACACTAGCCCACTTCAAAACTCAAGGTTGACTACTGCATATTGAATGCATCAAGCTGTGCACTTGTAGTATATAATATAATAAGCTGCAGGGTATGTATTATATTCATGAGTATAGGTGGGATAGTTTGTATTGTATTTCCTAGACTATTTGTGTGCATTTGTTTACTAGACAACGGAGGATGGTATTCATATACCTGTGTGTATACATTGACAAGAGTACTCCAAACAGTTACTGTAGATAGATATACACTTGTTGTGTGTTCCCAGCTGCAGCTGGTTTCTTTGATTCCTGAATTTCTACTATTTACACACATGCATACACCGCCAGGGTTTTATGTATAGGATGTAATGTCTGGGGAGGATCATGTAGTGCCCAAGATTGCGTATATACCCCCAGGTTTAGTGTAGATGTGAGTTATACAGTATTATTAGAACACACAATGTGTGCATCTTCTTCTTGAGAGGGAACTTGATTGCACTGTATGTTACAGCTGTACATGGGCAGTTCGAACGAGTTTGTTTGCTATTATACACATGCAAACACACCAAGTTTCAACATCTGGGTTGACTTTCAAGCATGTACAAGCCCTACAGCTACTTCCTGTTGCCTCATGATTATATGAATAGATATATTATGTGGGCAAAACAGTGTCCTCCCAATGGCGGGCCACCTGATGTTTGGTCATACTCTGGTGTAAACATTACACCATTATTCATAGTTTTGGTAAAGGAATGTCTAGTAGGAAATCAGTTCTCTAGGACTACAACTAAGGCCACCCAAATTGAACCAGGTGTGTGTGCAAGGCAATCACAGCATGGCACTGGTGTCCTCATGATCAACTCCTTGTTTAGCTGTCATTTTACATACATGTTCTGGAACCAGTGACATGGCTTGCACATCCATTGAGTGATAATGACTGGAAGTATAGAGATTAACAAATTCATTATGGTCAAATAGCAAGTAGACAAATGTTAAGATAAGTGTATGATATTGCTGCTGGACTTTCTACTTGCTATTGTGAGCATGCATGTAATTACTTGGAACTTCTTAATTCATGGGATGTAGCTGGCTACAAGTAGCAGTCTGTTAACATTTGCCCATTGAAAGTGGATCTTCATTTTACTGCATGCAGCCGTTTCTTTTCTGATGATTGTGAGATATGTTTGCGTGTAGATGTACATATATAGCTTAATCTGTCTATTATGTGATGTTACATGTATAGCTATAGGCGCATGACGGATTTTCGGCCTATCTGTGATCATAGACCCTGTATGCTGTGACTTCCCTCCCAAGCGCCCGCGCCAGCGCTTACTGGGCGCTTACTGTGACGGGCTATCGAGCTACTATATAAATGTGGAAGAACAAACTCGGCCCACGATTGAAGGGTCTATATAAACGTAACCGAACGTATACAAGTTGTATTCCAGGACTCTGGCAGGAGTGTTTGTTAATATTGTATTCCGTGAAGCAAACACACTAAATGAGACGATTTCAAGGTGCAGCTACCTAGAAGAAGACGCTCGCCCGATTCCTTCTCAGACTTGTTTAGAATTGGTGAGTCCTATATAGCCGTATCACCACAAACAGTTACAGTGTTTTGCTCTACTTCATAGCTACAGCAATTCATTTGTTACAGTACGTATTATGCGCCTTAAGTTAGCGTTTTCACACCGCGAATGCCTATCCTCTTCCCGCTTCTGCAGCACCGACTGAAGTCCACAGATGACATTATGCCATCCATTCTGCCACAATCTGTTGCGTGCCTGATCCTTATCCTGGCGTCTCCCGTCCGCGGTCATAACAACGGTGCCCGGAACGAATCTTGCGACTCACTCACTGTTATGCATTCGCATTTAGGGGCACCAGTGCAAGGAGCAGAGTGCGGCCAGGATCCTTGTCGCTCCCACCAACTGCGTCTGATAGGCAGTGATGCCGACACTTTCGTCTACAATTGCAATCAGACTTACCAGTGTGAGTTGAAAATTTATGTATTCATGTCAGTCTGCATGATTGCAAACGATTATCGAGGCAGTGATTTCTACAGCTGTACAACTAGCTATATACACTTTTACTGAACAGTATTTGAACTGCATCAACTCTCCTTGAAACAACGGAGTATAATTATCTTATCTCAGAGATATTTGATCCATTGAAGGAAGCTACTTTATTTTTCAACAGAGAGCTGCATCCACTGAAGTGGATTTTCATGCAGGCCCTGGGAATACATCCCAAGAAAGACAAACATAAGATCATAAGATGAAGCATGCAAATTGTCAGTGAATGGTAATAATGTATGCATAATAAAGCATCCTATTTGCTTTAGCTAGAGAATGTTCACTTTACATAGTACTCCATATGTCAGGAAGCTGAGACTAAGTACTTGAAAGCATCATATGCATGATCCGTATGATTAGATAAGGCAATAGAAGGCTTAAGTTGCTTTGAACAAGGTTGTGTGTGTGTGTGTGTGTGTGTGTGTGTGTGTGTGTTTGTGTGTTTGTGTGTGTGTTGTGTGTGTGTGTGTGTGTGTGTGTGTGTGTGTGTGTGTGTGTGTGTGTGTGTGTGTGTGTGTGTGTGTGTGTGTGTGTGTGTGTGTGTGTGTGTTGTGTGTGTGTGTGTGTGTGTGTGTGTGTGTGTGTGTGTGTTGTGTGTGTGTGTGTGTGTGTGTGTGTGCGTGCGTGCGTGTGTGCATGTTTATGGGTGTGTGTTCGTGACTATGTGTATACTTGATATTAGAATTAGCCCTGAAATGACCTTTTTCCAATTATTTCAGTGCAGCTTACCCTCAACCGGACAGTGTCAGGTAACCTTGGTGAGTCCCTGAATGGGTACATGGTTGCACCCCGAGAGGATACGGGAACCCTCCTTAGTGGAGATGTGCCCTATGTGGGCAGCTGGGTGCTGGATGGAGCTGACCAAAAGCACGTGTGTGGTGATGTGAGTACCTTTATGCCTTCCATGCTGATATGTCTTTGAATCTGCCCAAATTTGTTTATCTACATCAAACATGGCACCAAATTGTTGCCACAAACTTAGTTAGCAAAATAGAATCACATGCCTTGATAATTATAATTTAGGATCCATGTTCTTCTTCCACTTGTGACATGTTCTATATGCAGGCACAGTACCTGCCATATTCTAACAATAAAGCGAGTCTCATTCCTGTACTTCTTGTTCAGCAAGCTGTGACTCAGTCTAGAGTTCTGGTTGACACTGTGGCTGTGAATATGACCTGGAAGGCTCCTGTGAGGGGATTGAAGAATGTTTCATTTTGGTGAGACCTTAAACTAAAGCATATATAATAGGAGGTGTGTACAAAACTTCTCCCCCCCTCCTCCCGCTGGCCTATCAAACCCATGTGTATTCATGTGCCTGCTGCATTATGCTTATGCCCTTGCCCTTGTTGTCATGATGCATGCGGCTGTTAAATAATGGAGCAGCATGTTACCCAAGTATTAACAAATATATGATTAAGGTAGTCAGCAAATTGGCCACAACACTAGACATTAGACTTAAGACTGCACTACCGAATAAATTTTAATGTACGTACTCATGTTTATTGCTTGTTACGGCAATGTTCAGACTGTATCAAAACAATAATGCTCTTTGTATTTGAATTCTCCCCCCAATCCTGTACTGTAGTTGTGCATGCATATGCCTCTAAGTACTGCTTTCACTGTGGCATTAAATCGTTGCTGGAAAGCCACCAAATTCTTCCCGACTGCATGCATGGGTTAGCAAATACGTATTGTCAGCACTAATCCATTTGTGGGATGTGTGTGTGTGTGTGTGTGTGTGCGTGTGTGTGTGTGTGTGTGTGTGTGTGTGGCGTGCGTGTGTGTGTGTGTGTGTGGTGGAGTTGAGTGTGGTGGAGTTGTGATACCAGGTCTTTTATTCACTGATGATACTTCGCTGCTTGCGTCTGATGGGCCAGGGATCAAGAATAGCTTGGATGTTTTGGTCAGATGGTGTGATGAATGGGGCGTGAAGATGAATGTACAGAAATCTGGGATTATGCACATATGACAGAAGAAGATGGAGAGAGCAGATGTGCGGTATGTAATTGACAATGTAGAGATTCCAGTAGTGAGCCAGTACAAGTACTTAGGATGTGTAATTGACGAACATCTAGAGTTAATTAAATGACATGGTTGAAGAGAAGGCTATGGTAGGGAAGAAAGCATTGGGAGCTTGGTTCAGTCGATGTAGAGTAGAATTAGGTGACATAGGTGTAGGGAGTGCTAAGCTGCAGTGTATGTTGTTCTGGGTCAGGGTATTGTCAAGTGAGACATATGATGGTCGTTTGATAAGGCGAGTGGCTACAGAAGCTGTTACGTTTGGCAGAGGCAGCTGGCTGCGTAAGATAAGTATGTGTTGCAACGAATTTGGGTGGCAAGATATAAGTATGAAGGATGTGAGAGGTTTGTCAAACACAGAGGTGAAGGAGATGCTGGAATCTATTGCTTGGAGGAAGACTCGGGAGGAATGGAGCCGTGAAACGGAAGTGAAGCCTAAGCTGAGTATGTTAAAGAGAATCACCAATCTGGATGGATGGTCGGACTGTGCAGGACTAATCAGAGAGCTGACAGAAGGATGATGATAAAACTGAGAGGATGGACGGCCGCTTTTCAAATTGAGACAGGAAGATGGCATGGAGTGGCCAGAGGAAGACAGAATATGCAGAGTGTGGAAAAGGCGAGGTAGAGGATGTGGAGCATTGGTTGCTGAGGTGTGAAACATGGAAGACCCACAGAGAGCCATTAATAGCAATTGTGCAAGAACACTATGAAGTTGACCAGGATGACTTGGCTGCTGCCATATTATCTCTTGCATGCAGAAACTATAAAGTGTTATCTTTTATCTCTCATATGTGGCGTGCGAGATTTAACTGAGTTATTAGTACAATATACCTTTAGGATTTATGGCTGACCTTCACATTCGTTTCTTTTATGCTGATATATGCTCTCATGTGTTGGTGCTACATTGGGCCAACTTGGTCCTAGTACCTTTGGGCATGGTGCACCTTAATCACTGAATTGAATTGAATTGAATTGAATTGTGTGTGTGATCAAAATGGTGGCATGGAGGCCATGTGGTCTCAGAAGGCACTCACCCAAATGAAAACAGCAAGGTGGTGGCACCTTTTCTGTGCTTGACGGACTTTCCAACAAGAACGGGAACCACAGTAACAACGTTGTGGTTCCTCGTCGGCAGCGAATGCCACTTCCGGATGCAAGACCATCAAGCACCTCTGGTGACAATGTAATGTGGCATCCTAAAGACCGCGGACATTCTTCCACCATACCAACTACTGGAGGAGGCTGGGTTTGGGGCATCGACTGTTAGTGCCACTCAGCTCTTTCCATCGTCCCTCCAGCCTCTCCTGACTACCCACGGTGAATTTGCACCTCCCTGGGAGATAGTCTTCCATCTTTTGTGCACTAAAAGTGAGGCAACTGCTCAGTTTAGTCCACAGCACGCACACCACCCAACAATGGGCTTCTGTGCCCGCCCATGTAGCAGAGAGCCTAGTTCAGGATCAGATTGCATTGGTGACTGAGTGACTGGGCTGCAGACTTGTCTGCCACTGGGATCAGGGGATCATTATTTAGACTGGGTAGCCTTTAGCCATAGGCTATTCTCCCAGGCACCCAGTAATATAGGCATAGCAGAAAGGCATTACCCGCCAGGATAACCTTCTTTTCAAGTTCAAATTTAAGCGTATGTGTGTGTGTGTGTGTGTGTGTGTGTGTGTGTGTGTGTGTGTGTGTGTGTGTGTGTGTGTGTGTGTGTGTGTGTGTGTGTTTCAGTATTGATCACTGATAGGCTTTCAAGCTGATTACACTTAGCAGGATTGCATAAATCAGGACGTTTCGGCTATGTAGGCCTTCATGATGAATGTAACAATGAGTCTCTATTCTATCCATTTGTTTATAGGTGGATGCTTGCAATTGGGTGTGTGGGTGTAAGTGCAGTATGTAGCTTTCCTGTCAGTTTACATAATAAAATGATACACTTATGGTGGAACGTATGATATTATATGGATGCATGTATATACAATTAAAAATGGAAGTATGAAACCATTTATCATAAGTGCAATAATTATGAATACAATACAAAAGATGCCACATGCAATTCCTGACATCTTATGTACTTAAAATTTATTTTACACATTATGTCTGCTAAATGTTACAGCTCTCTCTGTCCCCATTTGTATACTTTTCAGGTTTGTTGTTGTGCCATCCACTGCATTCTACTATCTCCCTGTGAGATCTCTTCTTGCTGTAAGTACCACCTGGAGAGTACTCGTGCACCAAATCACACATGGAGTTGTATAATTATGGAGTATTGATGTACTAATTGATGTGTGCTAATTATCACTCATCTTATGTCTTTCTTGCATTACTAGACCTCCAACCCAGACACCTGCTCAGGCATTTCCTGTGAGTACATGCATGTAGCTACATATATATCATGCACACTCCAATGATCAATTGAATTATGTATTCATGATGTTAAAATTTCATATTGCTATGACTTAATGATACAGCCTGTGCTTGTTCAGACATTGAGTTATGCTTGTTAGGTCTATTGAGAATCCTTCAATCTAACTTTCCAATTTCACAACATAACATTCAAGACATAACCTGCTGTATTGCAGCAGCCAAACTCATGTATGACTGTATTGAGTCAACATTGATGTATGTGATAATGTCATGTACGTACATGGTACTGTACACCTCTCTCTGCACAGTCTGCACTGACAATAGCACTTTCTATGAGATAGGAGACAGTATTCCATTTACTGACCCTTGTTTGGTAAATTGGTAAGTCTATACAGGTAGCAATGCAGTATAAATGCATGCAGACAATATGTTGTATAATATATTATGTATCATTTAGTTGTGCTGCAGAAGTATGTAAGTTACAATTGGGGGTTTTCGAACTGGTCAATTTCTGCCTGTACTTGAAGGAACAGCTTATTATCATGTCAGTCAGAACATTAACTTCTTTGCTAACTTTGTACAAAAAGGAAGATGTTTTACTGCATATACAGGCAAACGAGGTGCCACTTTGGAAACAAAATCTTGTTCGGAATCCCCCTACCCTATATACCTTATCCACAGCTTGCCTTTGCCCAGAGTGCCATACATACAGTACGTAAATCCCACATATAAGTGACTTCTTACCAACATTAAGTGTTTTATTGTGGCTTGCAAAAATTGATATGGAGCTAGAGTTCTGCCATATTTGGGTCACACTGAATGAAGTCATTTGACAGGCTATCCTACAATACCTGAATCCTATTGGCCAATTGTGTATTTTTGCTGTATTTTGGTGATAGATGTCTGTACCTAGCCACACAGGACTTTGTGCATTCTAAGCACTTATTGTCCTGTGATTCTGGAGCTTTTGTATATAAGGACCTGTGAACCATGAGGAGGCTACTGTTTGTACATGAAAATGACTCTCCACCACAGAAAGGCTGTAGCTTTCTTTCCTCTTTTTGCATCTCTGACACAAAGAGACATAGACACTTGCACCCCTAGCTTCTGGACAAGATGTACTTTCTCTGGAACTTTCTCATCTCTGTTCTGACTCTTCATCCAGTTGTGTGGATTACAGATCTAGAGTACCAGCTCATTTAAAATACTTTGTGTTCTGTGGAATGAACTTTTTATAGCACATCACAAGTCTACATCACTCATTCGGATAGCTGAATTGTTGTGACGAATTCTGTAGCTGTGTAGCAGTTCATGTATTGTATGTACAAGTACATAGAAATTTGAACCAATTCATTTGTTACTTCTATGTGTACGAGTGTTGCTATATATCTTCATGCAAGCCTCTATTGTGATGAGCTTTATAGCTAGTAGTCATTGTATCCATAATATCTTGTTCTTTATGGAGATTCTAAACTTTTGCTCTTTCATTCTTCATCATCTCTGCAGCACATGTGCTGCACATGAGGACATACAGTGCATTGTGAGTGGATGAGATGTGGGGAAGAGAATGATGTGGCTACATATATACCTAGAGATGTTGTGATGTAGCTGATTAGCAGACATTGCTTAATTTATAGCAGGGTGTAATTGGTGTTGATGCAGTCATCTATAATTATGTTATTATGCGTAATAATTTTGGTACTTAACATAGTTCTCCACCTGACGATGTCATCATTATCACAACATGCACACACAAACACAACCAAATGCATACAAACTGACACACACATCCACATGCCAATAGATTGCAAATGTCAATACACAGCTAGTTACTGAGTTGCCTTTGCTTTTGGATTCACACACACACACACACACACACACACACACACACACACACACACACACACACACACACACACACACACACACACACACACTCACACACACACACACACACACACACACACACACACACACACACACACACACACACACACACACACACACTCACACACACACACACACACACACACACACACACACACACACACACACACACACACACACACACACACACTCACACACACACACACACTCACACACACACACACATAGGACATCTCTGGTGACTGCCCCTCTCCTCCACTTTGTCCAAATGGTACTAATCTTGAGACAGTTAATGTGACTGGCCAGTGTTGTCCAATGCACAGCTGTACTGGATGTGAGTTGAGACCATTTTGGAGTGATATACCAGTATACTAATTTAAAATTACACGCGTTGTCACATGCATGGGCCCCCACCTGCTGTCAATTTGTGCCCTTCTTCTCAGTTTGTACACCAAATGATCCATGCCGGAATGGGGGGACATGTGATGAGGTTGCTGACACCTGTATGTGTCCTACTGGCTGCACAGGAAGCCTGTGTGATGAGTGTGAGTTATTTTAACTTGTCTTAGAATATGTCTCCCACCACAACTGTCTCTATAATCTACACACACGTATTATAGGTTGTGCTTTGAATTCACTTGCCTCTATGAGCTGTAGGTCTCTTCACTATGTACAGGAATTCTTGCACAACTTGGCATAATTAGCAACGTTTGTTGGGTCCTTTATTGGTCCTACAGTCTTCACCCTTATTCCCTTGCACACTGTGAGATGATCCTACCCTGTCATCCACTGCAGTGCTAGGGAATGCCTACTCTGCGGTGAGCCTGACTGCCGGACCCAGGTACATTGTTGTGCAATGGTTTCCTCCAATGGTTGAAGTCTGTGGCAACATCACTGGCTACCTCCTGACGTGGGAGGGGGCAGGAGAAAGTGGCAACAGGACAGTTAATGGAACTGACCCACTTGGAGATCCGGTGAGTGACCAGGGTAGTAAGATTGACAGAGTACACCCCCCCCCCCCCCCCATGCCCACTTGCTAACTGTTGTATTAAATTGTGTAGAGTGAAGACATGTTGGAGTACGAGCTGACTGGACTCCACCCCTTTACTTATTACACCATACATGTGCGAGTCGTCGCAGTGGGTGGCCTTGGTGCAGAGGGCACTCCCACCACCGCCCGCACAGATGAGTCAGGTACATGCTCCAAGTGATTGTTGCTAGGTGGCAGTAGCACAGTGTGGACCTGTGTAACTCTCTCTCTCTCTCTCCCCTCCCACCCTTTCCCACCCGCTCCTGTAGAACCTTCAGCCCCTCAGAATGTATCAGCAGAAGTAAGTGGTGATGTAGTAAGGTTGTCATGGCAACCACCTGAGTGTCCCAATGGACTACTGATGCAGTACGAGTACCAAGTGGTGGCAGAAGGGGGCATGGTCACTGGAGGCAATGTATCAAACAACACACTGAATGTCATTTCTCAACTTGGTGAGTGATTCACACACCAAATCCGCACTGCAGTGTGTATGCATGTGTATATGTGTGTACATGAATGTGAGAGCTTGTTGGTGTGTGCAGATTTCTTCACAGACTACACAGTCTCTGTGCGGGCATGGACCAGCATTGGCCGGGGCCCTCCGGAATATACCTCCTTCTTGACAGAGCAGGATCCACCGAGTGAACCACCCTCCAATGTAACAGTGGTCCCTGGGGAGTGCAATATAGGGTGTCTGGCCACTGTCATCTGGTCCCCCCCACCCATGGCATCTTGGAACGGCATCATCACAGGCTATCGGGTGAAGGTGAGCAATGGTCACAGAGAGGAGGTTGCCCCCAACTCCACCCAGCTGGAACTGACGGGACTCACTCCCTACACTAACTATACTGTGATGGTTGCTGCCGTTACAGTGGGTGTTGGAAACTTCAGTGACCCAACACACTTCACTACAAACATCGACGGTGAGTTGGGTGGTGCCATAACCCTCACCAACACCTTCCCATGCACAACCCTCACAGCCTCCCACTCATCCTCCTGCTCATGCCCTCCTACTGCAGACATTGGGGATGCCCCACAGAACGTAACTGTTGAGAGGCAGCCAAACAATACTTCATTTCTTGTTTCATGGCAGCCGCCGACAATGCCCAATGGTCCAATACAAGAGTACCGGGTGTCCTGGACTCCCTACCCTTTCACTGACCCCATGCCTCATAATATCTCCACCATGAACACTTCACACCTCATAGCTAACTTGCAGGAGTCCACTGAATACAGAGTTGTAGTGTGGGCACATAGTGCCGAGTTTGGTGAAGGACCTACTGCAACAGTGGAGGAGTTCACCTCAGAAACTGGTGAGTGGGGTGTGATGTGAGGGCCTATACTGTTGGCCAACACGCATGTATGTACATATATACACGAATACTATTATACTTTCCATACATAACCATAAACAATCACAATACCAATATTCACAATTACATATACTCTGCTTGCGAACTTTGCAAACTCTTGACACTTAGTGGACATAGTTGATCCATTTGCTCATGTTATTAGCAGGATTGCTTAATTAGTCGCAAATTGGCGGAGAGGTTTTGAACAATCACAAATTGTCACCAATTGCAGGCATTTGTCATCTTTGCAGGAGCAGGCATCACCCACATGTACACCTGCTCACTCACAACTACCCAACCACAACATACAACTACTATACCACCACATAGATATATGCACTCGCCACCACCACAGTGCAAGTTGTAATATGCACTAGAGCTGCAAGAGAAACGACCACCACATCAAGCACTGCTAGCACATACTACCACCACCACCACACAGTGCAAGTTACAATAATGTATATTACGGCCACCAAATGCATGCCAGTAGAGTATACCGTATTGTCCCCAATTTTTTGGCAGAACAAAATGCAGATCCAAGTTGGCACTTAGGGAATGGAAAACGATCGCCACCAACACAGCTGGGCTCTTAGACTTTTCATAGAAGTCGCGCTCACCTAATTCACGTTCGAAGTAGAGTCTGTATTCGTGGCAGTCGTTATCATGGTCACAGCAGCCAACAATTTATTAGACTCCGCAGCAGACGACAACTTATTAGAGTTCGAGACAAACAGTAAGGGGCAGCCACTTTTTGTCAAAAATTCGAGCATGATCCGACCCTATTTAGGCGGGTGCCGAACAATTAGGGAGCCAAAAAATTAGAGACAATACGATAAGACCCCATTTAAATTAAAATGTTTTCACCCATATCCATAGCAAATCTGCTGCATTTGCACCTTGCGTTTACATACAAATGAGAAATCATTTGGTAAACAGTGGTTTCAAATACAGAGACCTAAGAGGAGCTGTTTGAAAATGGTGTCTTATCGTATGTGTGTAAATGGGTGAAAATGGTTCTTTTTGGCTTTGGTTGTCTTCGAGGCTTACCAGAATGTCGCTAACTGAAAATGAGAAAGACTGTATTTCAGTGATCTTAGGCCTTACATCCAGTGTTTTAGCGTTTTTCGTCCCTTTTGCTTCCTTATATTTCTACGAATTTGTATTAATGTAAGCAGTAGCAAGCAATTGTAACTTCCCTAAGGGCATGCCATTACATTTCTCCCCGTACTCTCAATTCAATGGCATGCCCTTAGGCAAGCTTATACGTAATTACATTTGCTTGCTGCAGCGTGGACTCCAATGGCGGCGGCGCAGGTTCTGACCATCTGAAACTTGTGCTGGTAGTCCTTTTCTTCAACCATACATCCCCACTGTAACTTGCAATTGCACTGGTGGTCTTTTTTATGACCAACAGCGCAGATACTTTACTGGCACACAGGTGGTGGCTTTGATGTTGTAACTAGCACTGTGTGGCGGTGGTCTATACATAAACATAAACAATCACAATACTAATCTTCACAATTGTACTCTGCTTGCAAAATTTGCAAACATGTTACTGTGTCCTTTGATATCTAGTTGTTATGTGTGAGGTGGATAGGGGGAGAGAGTGGGGGAGAGAGAGAGGCGAGGGGGAGGGGGAGGGGGAGGGAGAGGGGAGGTGGGTTGTGTGGCAGCTAATGAGTACACTCTGGACCTCCTCACATGCAGTGCCAGACCCTGTGGGGATGATCCAGGTGCTAACCTATGCTAACGAGGTCCAGCTGAGCTGGACTCCACCCACCAGTCCTGTAGGCCGATTGCATGGCTATAGTGTCTCATGTTCAAAGAATTCCCCAATGGAGTCCCTCCTTAAAAATGTGACTGAGCACACCTGTGAAGGCTTGTTCCCCAACACCACCTACGAGGTTGTCATCACTGCTAGCAACAAGTTTGGGAAGGGGTCTCCTGCCATGGAGACAGTTTCAACTGCCTGTGGATGTGAGTGTGTCCTTCCCTTCACTGGAGTGTAGCATTGCCTTTCAGTGTCTGTTTTTCTCTTGTCCCAGACCAAACACCACAAGTGACTGGACTTCAGTTTGATGTCCCATTTTGTGGGTCCAGTCCAAGGTGCTCCCACTCTCACACACAATGTCCCACATCCTCCCACTACACTAACTGTCAATCACATTCTTCCCCTCTCCTCGCCTTCCCCTTCCATTCCCTCCTCTCCCCACTCACTTTGCATTAGTTTCAAGTACATTATTGTAGTTGTACGAAGGTTGCTGGGCAACAGTTTCCTGCGTCCCCTCAACAATTACCACTTGACTGAGCTTCTTGCTCCCTCACGGACCCAGCACCAGTCCACCTCCAGTGACACCAGCCAGCCATATGTGGCAGCCAACCTCACCTGGGGGGACCTGGAGACCTTCCAACTGGGTGATAATAGGTTGTACGGTGCCTTTAACAACACACCGCTGGTAGCTGGGGCAGTGTACGACACTACCCTCTTTGGGGAGAGGTTTGACGGTATGAAAGTTGCCTTCACACCTCAGACATTTGGTGAGTCAAACATGTTTACCATGTGTACCCTTCACCCACCCTCACACCTCTACCCATCCCAACCTGCCCCCCTTTGTCCCCTTCCCCCACCTGTCCCCACTTGTTCCCCTTCCCCCACCTGTCCCCACTTGTTCCCCTCTCCCACCTGTTCTCCCCACCTGTCCCCCCACTTGTCTTGCTTCCCCTAACCCGTTCCCACTTGTCCCCTTCACCCCACCTGTTCCCCTCCCCACCTGTCCCCCCTCCCACTAGTCTTGCTTCCCCCAACCTGTCCCCACTTATCCTCCTCCCCCCACCTGTTCCCCTCCCCACCAGTCCCCCCCCCATTTGTCTTGATTCCCTCCACCATTGAAATTGTAGATTTCTTTTGTTTAACACCATACAATGTGTAACTAACATCTTCATGGTAGTGCAAGTGTGAGGGAATGGCCGCGAGAGAAGAACCTGTGTTGTATCAGTGTGACTTCTGTATCAAAAGCTATATACCATATTTGCAAAGCCATTTGGAGCTCAACATTTGGAACTCAAGAAGATTCTATATAGGCTGCATGTAGGAGTTCAGCAACCCCTATGACAGGAATTTCGTTACGTGCAGCTTCTGGTCCTGTGTCAGAGCGTGCATTTGGCATGGACCTCTTAATTGGTTGCTGTTTCCTTTCCTTAGAAAAGTGTTCATAACTTAGCACTTAGCTTGCATAATAGCCGACGATGGCACATCTCTGGAAAGAAGTCCAGACAGATCTGGATGGTAGGCTGCGGCCAGTCTTTCTGTAGTCTTCAGAACCAGGCTGAAATATCACCGTAGATCAGACATCACTGGAGTTCTAGCAATGGTTTTTCCAAAATTGACTTGTCTTGAATGAATTGTTATTCTAATATACACATTAGTCCTATTGTTCTCTTCTTCTAGCCCATTGTTCTATTATCCTATTGAGCTTTGCCTAGAAGAGAAAAAGAGCTCCATTCATAATGTGGCATCAATACTGGCAGTTATACTTTATGTAATAGTATGTATACTCTAATGCAGTGCATGTATGCGAACATAAATGTTCGCAATAATAATATTCATGAATGTGCTCCATTCACTGAATATGCTAAAATTGTTGATGGCAAAAATTTTATGATATATGATATCCGCCTTGTATTCTATTGAATTGTATTATTAAGGTTGCCCCTTCAGCACAAGGCTGGTGTCAATGGGGGACCTGACACATGATACAAAGAAGGCAACAAGTAAACTAGTGATTCAGTTGTAGCTAGTAATGATTGAATGATTGATGAATGATCAAACAATTGGAGACAATTAAGAAAAGCAATTAAGAGTAAGATAAAGATTAAACAAGAGTCCGGAAAGGTAGCTATACGAGTTAATCCATATATTAGGCTGATCTTAAACTTGTGGTGACTAGCCTCCCTAATCACAACAGGAATATGATTCTAGTCCTTTCCTGCACAGTAGATGAATGACGTTTCGAGCCAACTAGTCTTGTGGGATGGTAAGTAGATGTCCTTCAAACGTTGAGCACTGCACACACCCCATGTCTCCTACCACCTCTTTCGCAGTCTTTACTGACAGTGACGCTCCATATGCAGTGCAAGACAGTGTTCCATCTACTGACATCTGTGTTACTTTCAATTGAAAGTGTGTGTACCCATAGAATTATACCTCATCATTTCAGCATGAAAGTAGCTTATAATTCGGCTGACTGCCAGATTTGGTGAAACTACCATGGAGTGCATAGAGAATTTGAATAGGTAATGAGTTTATGCTATGATGAGTTGCCATTGAATAGTTTGGTATACATTTACTGCATATTTTGTGAAGTTTTGCATAATGGTAAACAATGGATGCAGAACAAACAGGAAGAACGCCTTTGCAGTATTTGTGAGAACAAATATGGCCAGCACTTAATTGTATATCAGTTTATCCGTTGGTTATTGCTGAGATAGTGATGATTGGTAGGCACCAAGGTAGTTTATGAAGGACACTCTAGTGGTATGGCTGAAACAACGCATACAATTAATGCAGTGAACCTGTCTAAGACAACCATCTGCGGGCTAGTTCTAACTGATTTTCGAGGTGGCTGCTCTACAGAGGCACACATTAATGCTTTAGTGCTATTCACACACTTTACTGCACGATAGCATTATATTACATTTAGGGCAAATTTGGTGAAACTAGCATCGATCTGTGAAAGTAAAACAGCAAACGTTTTGAAACTCTATCCTTAGAAGTCCACAAATAACTTAAGTGCATACTGCAACAAGTCAAGGAAATATTTATTGTGTCTCTAGTTCCATCAGACATATAATATTGTATACTTGGCAAAACTGATGATGGGTGAAACAGTACTAGTGCATGTATGCATACTTGTATGTGGAAGCAACATCTCTACAATGTATATGTATAGCTTTGACAGTGCATGGGCATTGTCTTCATTAGAGAGGTGTCCAAATTCCTTGGCCCCTTGGAGATTTGTAAATGTTGCATGCATCTTCTCCATTTATTGCAGGTGTGAATGAGGTTACTATGTGTGCATTGGAATCTAGTACTCCTCTGCCACTGGCCACATCATGTGTGTGTTTTTCTATTCAGCCGGTATCAAGTTCAGAATCTATGCCTACCTTCAGCATACCCTATGCAGACAGCATGGCAGATTTTCAAGTTGAGACAACTTCGAGCTTCATTGCAGACATTGATCCCACTCCTGTGTCACTGCTGTCATCGTCCTCACCCACGGAGCCTACAACTGTTGTGCTAGTGCCATCCATGGAAATCTCCTCAGAGAACACAGCAGTGACTCAGCTGGAGGAATCTTCAAGCTTTAATCCAGATACTCAGCCAACTCCTGTATTACTGCAGCAATCATCTGCATCTGTTGAGCCAACATTCACTGTGGTATTGTCATCCACTAACATCTCATCCTCAGAGAGCACGACAGTGACTCAGATTGAAACATCTTCAAGCTTCAGGGCAGATACACAGGTGTCTCATGCATCATTACTGCCCACATCTGTATCTATTGAGCCAACAGTTGTTGCAGTATCATCATCCATTGACATCTCCTCCTCAAAGAGTGCATCACAAACTCTAATTGAGTCATCTTCAAGCTTCAATGCAGATACTCAAGTGTCTTCTGTGCCATTGCAACTAACATCTGCATCTATTGAGTCAACACCTGTGGTATCAGCATCCATTGACATCTCCCCCACAGGTAGTACAGTAATGCCGCAGACAGTTGAAATATCTTCCACCTTGTATGCAGGCATTGAGGACACTACCGGGTTTTTGCTGCCATCATTGTCACCTTCTCCAACTGCATCAGGTAAGTAACCTCTGCACAGCCTAAATCAGTTTGTTGTGTACATTCCCCTTGTCACTAGTATTATACGTAATATACGTAGCAGCTGTTTACATAGCCCTTGGTGGTTCAGTGTAGCAAATCTTGGGTCTGTACTGTAGGGGACAATTATGCACAGAAAACCATGGAAAGCTATTGAATGTGTTTTCATTAGGAATCGAATTAGTGTTAGATGCAGTGAAGTATTGTTAGCAGGGTAGGACTGATGGTGACATGACCACCCATACTCATATTATCATTAGTGTATAAAATTTCCTTTAGAATTAAAAGGGATTTAGGAATGGCCAGCAGAAAAAGCATATAAACAAGCAACAGTAACGAACTACATTGCCACGAAGTTCACTATGCATTCCTAATTTCCTTGTACAACATGGGCCCAAATGTCTGGCTATAGCTAGTCCCATGTAGCTACAAGGAAATTAGGAATGCATAGTGGCACATTCCTAAATAGTTGTCACAAGCGTGACGTCTCATATTATAATTAGCTGTTTTGCATGATTCACTGGCCCCATTTTATTCTCTTGCAATTCACACACATGTGCACATACAGGGGATCGTGGAAATGACTGCTCTTTGGAATTTAATCCAATTTTAAAGAAAGCTGACAGCATGGTGTTATGCGATCAACTCAGAGCTACCATCAATGCTGCTTCTGATGGCATCAACTACTTTGGCTTTGATCCTGAAAACAACCTCTTCCTGCTGAGACTGGATGTCCGTGGCTTCAATGGTCTGCTGCCTTTTGGAAGTGATTATGGAGGATTGGAGTATGAGTATTCTTATAGGGATTACTCCTACTACGGGTTGCAGTACACTCTTCCCAAGCCACTGCCTTTCTTTGGTAAAGATCACTCTATTCTGTACATTAATGCTCGCGGTTTCATTTCCATTGGTGAGCCTTACCTCAACCCGTGGTCATTAACTCCTTTCCCCCTCACTGGTGATGTCCCAATGGTGGCTGCCTTCTGGTGGTGGTATTACACCAGAGCCCACATCCACAGCTATCAACAGGGCTCTAGTGAGTTTGACAACGCTGTGATCCGTGTGGTGGGAGATAGACTGCGGCAGTTCAATTCAGTGAACAACACCTTCCGACCAGAAACTGTGGTATCCATCACTTGGAATCTGGTGAGTGTGCTGTAGTAACAGCATTCATTTATCACACTGTTCATTGTTAGGGGCTGCCGCAGGCAGCCCCTATATTGTTTTCAAATTGAGGTTTTCATATGGCTTCATGTTACGGATATATATATATATATATATATATATATATATATATATAATACGCGAACCTACGGTTGAACGTCAATGCTTACATTTATATTGAATGTATTGGGCGAAGTATTGGGTATAGGGAATTTATATTGTCAGCCATTTTATTCGGCCGGAAGTGGACCGTGTGTGAGGCCAAGGGACTTTGAAAACCGGCTTCTAAACGACGTCTTAGCGAACTTTGGACGTTCTCTTCCGCCTCTGATCCTGGAACAGACTCCTACAGCACTTCTGGTTGACGGGCAAAGGCACAGCTTCAATACAGCGCCCAACAGGTCATCGAATTCGCCCCGCGCCTTCTTCGATAATGGCCGCGCCGCCTCGGAGGACTTCACTCCGCCGCCTGGAACACATGACAGGAGTAACGTAGAAACTTCTAAGCGCCGTGATATGTACACGCTAACATTCTTCAACCGTTTCTAGCGTTGAAAAGCTTAACTCGCACGGTTGCCCTTGTAAATGCTCTTCCGAACCTGGCCCACGCGTACTGCGCTGTAGCAAACGTACGTAGCTTTTGCCACCACAGACCACTAGCTACTCTGGCGACTGTGGGTTCCTTGGTACATTATGTTTATGTAATTACTCACTGTAAATGCATATGCTATAAGCAGTCATGTGTCTGTCTTCGCTGGAAATTTGTCTGTGCATGTGGTGTGTGTGTGTGTGTGTGGTGTGTGTGTGTGTGTGTGTGTGTGTGTGTGTGTGTGTGTGTGTGTGTGTGTGTGTGTGTGTGTGTGTGTGTGCGTGTGTGTGCGTGTGTGTCTCATGTGTCTGGTGATAGTGGTGTGTGTGTGTGCTGAGGTTACTGAGGTATGACACGATGTCATGTTTACCTATTGTGAGTGACAGCTGCGACCGAAGGGAGCAAGTATTTCGAGTTGGGGCGGCAGCCCCACGAGTTTTTAACTCGAAATACTTGTTATATAGCGCATTTGTTATTGGTGGGGCTGACACTCATTCACTGTATTAGCACAATGTCCAAACTGTCCCTTATATTTACCTCGCAGGACACTTCCTATTATGTGCGCTACACTACTCAAATGTGGATTGTGTCCAATGGCATCAGAACATTTGCAGTCACCCTCTATGATGAAGAGAACTGGGAATTTCCCTACTGGTACAGATTTTACACATTCAACCAACCAGTGATTGGGTATTCTGGTGGCGATTTCATCAACTTTGCCACTCTGAATATAAACTTCTGGGAACTGAATGACACTATGGGTAACACAGGGGTGAGAGGTACATGGATCTTCCCCATGTTCGACCAAGGTGCTAACTATGATGCTGAGGAGAGGTGCATGGAGTGGTATGAGGAAGAGAGACTGACCGAACCTGCTAATCTTGTTTCTGAATCATTTCTCAATGCCTGCCCTTGTACCTATCAACAAGCATTGAGAAACTGGCGGTGGAGGCGAGGCTTCAGGTCTGGTACCCGAGAGCACTGCACAGTTCTTTGGTGGCCACGTCGTACTGGCTTTTGGTGGGGAAGAGATCCTTTGGGCACTATTGAGTGCTGCTATGATGATTTTGGTAGCCTAATTGTTGGCAGTCCAAATGGTGGGACCTCAAAGAAGTTCCACTTTTACTATGAAGCTGTGGACCACATCAACAGTGACTTGGTGCCTTATCAGGATTGCTGCATCAGAAGCTCCAGGACTGAACTTTGTAACAGATACTACGAACTGAGAATTTCAGATGACTGTTCTCTGTTTGATGAAAGGGCATGTAAGTGCACTGGCAGCATACATGTGCAGTAGGTTGTTAATTTCCATCAATCACTCTTCCTCCTGCCCTTATAGCTCGCATGTTTGGTGATCCTCACTTTGACACATTTGATGGCCTCCGCTACACTTTCAATGGCAAGGGAGAGTTCTGGCTGGTGCAGACCACAGATGACTCTGTCAACATCCAGGTCAGACTGACTCCAGTGCAGGATGGAGGAGCCACCATCATTTCTGCTGTAGCAGTGCAGTTTGAGAACAGCTCCAATCCAGCTGCCCAAGCTCGCATTGTAGGGCACAATGTGGAGGTAGAGATAGGAGGTATTACATACACAGCAGATGATGTGGAGAACACAACAAACATTGATGCAAATGGCAGTATTGTGGATGTGGGAGATGATGCTACAGCCCTCCAGAATGCGGTCTTCCAGTTGCAGAAGGACAATGCTACTTCTGGTATAGTGATCTCCTCTCTGAATGGCATCTCTGTCACTGTACGGCTGCAGGGCAGTACTGCCCTCTCTGTGTCTGCCAGTTTGAACATCAAGGCAGCAGAGAATACCACCAGGGGACTCCTCGGTGTCATCAATGGGGATGAAAGTGATGACTTTACCCTACCAGATGACACCACCATTGACATTAACTCCACAGAAGAGGACGTTTACAACAACTTTGGATTGCAATGTTAGTACCTGAACATATCTTCATGTACGTATATATTAGTACTGTAAATCCTGCTTGACTATTGTCCTTGTCTTTCGCTGTCCAGGGCGCACACAGGTTGATGAGAGCCTCTTCACATATGGTGTTGGTGAAAGCCATGCTGACTTCAATGATGACAGCACTTACACTCCTGTGTTTGCGGTTGATCCAGACAGTGTGCCTGACAGTGTGAAGGCTGCCTGTGGCGACAATAGGGAGTGTTTGTTTGATTTTGCTCAGACTCAAGACATGGATTTTGCCATGTCCACAGTGAGTGAGGTGGAAAGCCAAGAGGACCTGAGAAAGATTCTGAGTAAGTAACACCAGTTTGCAGCCATGTTCTGCAAGATTAGCTGGTCTATGTCTGTCCGTCTTCTGCCATGCTCCCCCCACATGCAGGTGCTGTTCCTCCAAAGATTGTTGGTCCTACTACTATTCAGGTCACAGCTGGTGAACCAGTCACTGTGGAGTACAACAGCAATGGAACACTCTCGTTACAAGTAAACTTCATAATAGTCACTCTCATTAGAAGTACTGTATATAACCTCCACAAAACTGCAATTGCTTACTAGCTTTGTATTAGCTTACACGACCAATGAATGTTCGTTGTTTGATGGCCTGTGAGGTACAGTATGATGCGTCCAAACTGGTCATACTACCTACAGGCCCCTTACCCTCCCAACCTGTCCATGGTGGATGGCATGCTGGTGTGGAACACACCTCCCAGAAAGGCCCCCACTGAACCAATCCATATTCTAGCCTACGACGCTGCAGCCAACACGACCACCACTCTGTCCCTCTCTGTCATTGTCTGTGGGTGTGCTGAGGGTGGGTCATGTGTGCAAGTGACCACACCCAACTTTGATGTGAACAACTACTACCAGGAGCAGTGCATGTGCAGTGCTGCCTACGAGGGAGACTTCTGTGAGGAGGATGTCGATGGCTGCAGAGATAACCCCTGCCAGGACCCATCCCTCTGTGAAGACTCCCCAGCTCCTGCTGTGGGGTTTGTGTGCACTGGATGCCTGGATGGGTACAGTCTGAATGGGAGCATGTGTGAAGGTGTGTGTATGTGTATGTGTGTGTGTGTGTGTGTGTGTGTGTGTGTGTGTGTGTGTGTGTGTGTGTGTGTGTGTGTGTGACATCCTGAAGATTGTGGCAGGGAAGCCACATGGTTGCAGCAAGGGACCAAAGAAGCTGCCTTTCTGTGTGGAGGTGCCACCGGCCATCTTGTGCTGCTGGACAGTAGCCGACGCAAAGCGTGCACTGTGGTTTGTTTTCAGCAGCAAGTGTCCTTTTGGAACAGTCGATCTGGCAGAAGTAGGACCAACAAATCTATCGCACAGCACACCACTTGGCTTCCAACGTTGACTGCCACCGAAACTATCATCCACCACACAACCTGGGAGACTGACAGCTTGGATGAATGACAGGCACCCTACTCCAACTGCGTCTACCAGCTCAGTCGCAGCGAACTTGCTGGAACGTCATACTACGATCTAGGGAGCTGAGCAGAATGGCTGCCAGGGTCTCCTTGGACACCGAGGAGCCTGAGTCCAGGGCGTTGTCCAATGGCGCCACTTGAGGCTACCTTGTACCATTTTCCTTGTGGAGAATTCGCATCTCTCCCAGTGGACTTACCATCACAAATACCATCTTTGCACATAGGAGTGAGGCAGGAGATGCAGTCTGCAAAGGCCCAGCTGAATATAGCAAAGACGACCAAGCAACTGAACTCTTGTCTTGCTCCCTGCCTTTGGGGGGGTTGTATGACTGTGCATGTGGGTTATGTCCGCTACTGCCAAAAATTGTTTTAAATAGAGTTTTTCTTAAAAGAGACTGACTATTCCCAAATTTTAATCATACAATTGTAGGGCAAGGATAGGTGTTTACAATGATACCAAACATGAGTTCCTCAAATGTGATTAGGAAGAGAAAACAGTGGAAATCGGAAACAAATTTTTCGCCCGCACGGAAGCCCCATTGTTTACATAGGACATACCCCACATGCGTGTTGAACGGCAGCGAGAAAGACAGACAGTGTGTGTGTGTGTGTGTGTGTGTGTGTGTGTGTGTGTGTGTGTGTGTGTGTGTGTGTGTGTGTCAGATGGAAGACACATGTACGAGATAGGAATGAGTAAGTATATAGCATTGATCTGGTGTGTGCACACACAGGTAGCTTTTCTATGTGAATTCCTATGGTTGGAGATGCACTCAGTGTTGTGGGAACCAAGGCGGTCTTGTCTGGTCTATATATAATATAAAGAGAAGTGCAAAGTGGTTGTCCGCGAAGTTCTCCCGCATGCAGCCACCAATTGAGATCAAACTTTCCCAGATTATGGATGCCACACCCGGTCTCAATCTAAGGGCAGTGAAAAACCTCAAATTGATTGTCCGCCATCTTGGATCTACTGAGAAAATATATGGTTTTCCGGATACACTCCTATGCTGCCAATACAAAAGAAGAGTCCCAACCGTTGTCTGCGAACTCCTCCCGTGAGCGTCGACGAATAGTGCCCAAATGTTCCCATCTGTCACACTCTGTACCCCATCTCAATACAAGGTGGTAGACATGCCAAAATAAGCTGCTGCCAAGGAGCGTGTGGCGAAAACCCATGATGAACCGACTGTTGGCCATCTTGGATCATGGAAGAAAGTATGCCATATCCTAGGCGTTCCGTTTGTTTTGCCATGTCAATCAGCAAAGCCCAAGGCCAAAGTGTGATAGTCGCTGGGCTGTACTTTGAACCACCCTGCTTTGCTCATGGTCAATTCTACGTGGGTTGCTCAAGAGTTGGCTGTCCTAGCTAACAACCTTTATATTTATGCACCTGGTGGTGAGACCAAGAATGTTGTTTACAGAGAAGTACTATAGCTATAAACATCAGCATGTAGCTACACAGTAACATCTATTGATGTCTTTGTACACATAGAGTTTTCCTTTGTACATATAATTATAGCATTCCTCTGTACATTATATAGCTTTCTATTGCAGAAAGTCTGCATATATATATACACACAGAAACCATCAGCTTCTTGCAACTATTTGTTGTTTGTCTACGGTGATCTTCCATGTAAATTGCATGCACACATGGTAGGCCAGTCACATTGACATCACCAGGCCAGCCTGGACTATCCTTTGCCAGAGCATGCATGACCAGCCAGTGCATTACTAGCTGGGGCCTGAGTAGCAATGGCATTACCAGCCTGTGTCCAACCAGCTGGCATACGCCGAGCACGCGGAGAGACCTGCCCAACGGGCAGGTCTGTCCACTAATATCAAGTATGCTGTATTAATTCCTTGGCATCCTCCATGTTGTATTAATCTCCATGAGTGTCTCCGCAGACATTGATGAATGTGCTGTCTCAGTCTACTGCCCGGCAAATTCTACTTGTTCCAACCAGCCTGGATCATTTGAGTGCTTCTGTGACTTGGGCTACATCATGCAGAATTCACTCTGTGTTGGTGAGTACACACCTCTGCCCCACTTCTGTTGTGGGCTCTCATCACTTACTATGTAAGGACCCATTTGCAGATGTTGATGAATGTGCGGAGAACCATACTTTATGTGGTGATGCCACGCTGTGTGTCAACACTGACGGAAGCTACCGGTGTGACTGCTACCCAGGGTACATGAAGGATGACACTGGAGTTTGCAGAGGTGAGGCAAGTAACTTGTGGTGACCCTAGAGCAGCTGTAATAGTAGCTGTCAAGCACACTTCAACATATGTGACTATCTGTGAGCATTTTGTCAACAGGCCAGGGCCTGCATGAGAATCCACTCCAGTGGATGCAGCTCCCTGTTGACAAATAATAATTAATCAATCAATCAATCAATCAATAGAATGTACCTTTTGCTGCTGTACATTCAGTCAGCACATGATAAGCTGCTCTCTGCATTTATGTGTATGAAACATTTAGCAAGCTTTTCTGACCATAGTAATACTCTGTGACCATTACTATATGCATAATTATACCAGTTGGACCCCAAGTCCCTTACATGTACATGCTTCATCTTCATGGTCAGCTATGGAGACCTGCTCCACACAGTGCCCCGGTGGGGAGTGTGTGGTTAGAGAGAATGGGGAAAGCACCTGTGTGTGTGCTGTTGGGCAATACTTTAATGGATCAGCATGCACATGTGAGTTGAACAGTGTTTGAGTCATGCAATGTATGTGCATGTGTACACCCAATAGGCGTTTCCTTACAGCACATTGCTATCACCTTTGTATGCCAACCATGAACTGCATCCAATTCAATCTTGGTAGATTGAATCTCATGATATTGTTCTCTCCCAAGATAAGGCGGGAATAGGGGACACCTCTGTGAGAAAGAGGCATGCAAAGTGATATTTAGGGAAATCACTTGGAGTTTTGTGCATTGTGCATTGTGCGATGTGAATTGTGCAATCAGAATAAGAAATTGTGAAAGTACTGTATAAGCCTACAATAGAAGACGTAGTGAACATTGCCCAGCAGTCATGCAGTTTTGTCATGCATCAAAATAGTTAAGGCATTAATATTTCATTCATTGCAGCATGTCCTTCTGGTCAATATGGGTTTGGCTGTGAGGGTACCTGCAACTGTGTCAATGCTGTTGAGTGTGATCTAGAGGTTGGGTGTATCTGTGAGGCAGGGTGGACTGGACCCAACTGCAACCAAGGTGACTATGTAGTAGGTATCATTGATGTTTCAGTACAACAAACTTTATGTAATATTTTAGGTATTATAACTGATGCAATTGCACGCTACTACAGCCTGAATTATACTGCAGCATGCATCTGTAAAGTACTGAAGTTCTGAACTGTTCTCTCAGTTGCTTCTTACTTCACTTGCAGTGATCAACAACTTTGCTCCTGTATTCAATCCATCCCTCCCAACAATGGTCACCATCTCTCATCGTCTTCGACTGGGTAGTATTGTACTCACCCTTGAGGCTACTGACAGAGATGTCCATCCTCTTGCACAGTCAGTTAGGTTCTACTTTGTACCTCTAATGGCACAGTATGCTAACATGTACAAGGATGGGTCGGAGTTCTTCAATCTCACCTCTGACACAGGGGACCTGGCCCTGCGCACTTTGCCAAGTGATGGTGGCCGTTATCTTCTGACAATTGTAGCAACAGACAGAGCAGATGCGCCACGATCCTCCACACCATTCAGGCTGGCAGTGATATTTGAACGGCCTGAAAGTGGTGAAGTCATAGAACTGAACATTGTGGAAGGCTCTGGTTCAGGGTCGTTTGTAGGCTGGGTTATGTGCGGTAGTCTCGGTGAAGGTCAGACAGAGAATATAACCACTATGGACAACATATGGCCCCTATCACTATCGACTGATGGTCAGGTGACTGTAATAGGAACTGTGGATCATGAAACTGCTCCACTGTATGCCTTCGACATCGAATGTACCAGAGAGGGTACAGTAGCATCTGCATCAGTGCTTGTGTACGTTGGTGACATCAACGACAATTCCCCAGTGATAATGTACAGTGGGATGGTGATTGAAGTGTCTGAGAATAACATGGTTGATGCCACAATTGGCCAGGTTGAGTTTTCAGATGCGGATTCTGGTGACAATGGTCGTGTTGATGTCACAGTTAGACCAGCTGATACTCCAGTGCGTGTCACACCCAGTGGACAGATGCAACTCACCAAGGTGCTCAGTTTTGAAGACCAGAACAGTTACACCTTCACACTTGTAGCACAGGATCGTGGAACACCATCTCGCACAGCCACCACACAGGAGATCACCCTCAATGTACTCAATGCCAACAAACCTCCACAGTTTGGAGCTCCTGCCTATGCAGTCCATCTTCCTGGTAATGCTACTGTCACAGGAGTCCCACTGCTAAAGTTTTCAATAACTGATGATGACAGTGGAGTGGATGGTACCATTGTTGAGCTAGCAGTGGACATCCCATGGCTGGCGGTTGATCTGAACATGCAACATATCACGCTCAGTCGCACTCCACAAGTTGGGTCAGATGATGTTGTTTCCTACCTTACTGCTAGTGTTGTCAATGTAGACAGTTCAGTGACGTACCTCAGAGGGACCCTCACTGCTACTGATGGGAGTGGCCTTAAAGCATCTGTTCCACTTTTCATTGTCCTCTTCCGAAGGGAAGCCCTCATCTCAGTGGAGGTCTCCACCAGCATCAGCCCGGATGACTTTGCTGACACTGCAAGTGCCATTACTAGAGTTTTCAGTGAGTCACTGAATCAGCGCACCATCAGATCAGATGCTGAGGATTATCAATTTGCTGTTTTGTACACAAGACGCTCACCAAGTAATGGAAACAGGTCAGTCAGTGTGTGCTCTTTGATATACAGTATTATACGAGGCCACATAAGCTAGTGGCAGACATACTGCATGAGTACAATATTCCCAGGATATTGTATGAATGCAGATTATACCTTTCCTTTATGTACTATACACTATTATAATCCTATTTTCATGAATGTGTTCACATTATGCCTGATTGTGTTTGTGTGATAGATTGAGGAAGTTGCAAGCAGAATAATACATTAAATGATTGCTGAATTCACAAAATCTCTTGATTTGAGGAAACATTCAATCATGTACTTGAAGACTTGCATGATTGTATTCATACAGTTCCTAAGTCATTGCATGTTTTGTACATTAACAAGACCTGCCATCTTCCTTCCCCTCTAGTTTGCTGCTGGAGGGGTACTACTACAGTGGTGGGTCCATCCCCGGACCTCTAAATGAAACCTTCTTGCAGCAGGACTATCGTTTTGTCTCGGATGATGTGACCAGGGAAGTGCTGGCTGAGCCTTCTACACAAGCAGCACTGTCATCAGAGCTTGGATATACCCTGGAGTACTCGGTGGATGGAGCCACTCAACAAGCACCAGGTACAAACCAGTATATAGCATTTGAAGATCAATATGTACACTCATACCTGTATAAGTTGTCTAATAACATTAGTTGATGAAATTGCAAGCAATGAATACTTCTATGTACATATTTCCTTCTTCTTTACCACCTTAGCACCCACGGCCACGTTGGATATGACTGTGATAGTAAGTTTATAGCTCATACATACATAAGGTAATTGTATTAGTGAAATTACAGTACGCTCGATGTACGTATGCCTGTGGTGCCTGCTAGCAACTGCTCTGAATTGCAGCCCTTCAGTGGAAACTTGTTCATCTCCAGATACTTTGCATTGTCATTGGTGTTGTGGGCGGCTTCTGCCTCTTTGGCTGTCGTGAGTGCATGCATGACATTTTTATGACTACGATTATGTACCTATGTGTATAGTGATCTACACTAATGCCAGCAATGAAATCAATGTATTTATCTTTTCCTGTAGTTCTAGTCATCATCTTGGGTTGTGCTCTTGGTAGAAGAGCCAGGAGAGGCAGAGAACATCAGAAAGCACCAAGTCATAGGAAACCTGATGAAGCTGAAACCTACATGGGCAACTGGCAGTTGGCACCTAGGGAGACAGAACAGGAAGGCAGTTTGAATGTTGAAGAGTATTTTTCCATGTTTTCTGCTCATGGTAGCAACGGTGAGGGTAATGTTATGCAGAACCAGGCAAATGGGGAAGACAACTGGGAAAGGCGAGACGGAGGTCTCTTCATGACATTTTACTAACATGGTAGAATTTATTGTAGATTTACTTGTGAGCACTGGCCACTGGCCATGTAGATTGTATCGATACTTATAAAGGTATAAATTATTATTTATTATTGCGTCATAATTACTATTATACTCACTTTGAACATGTAAGTGCTGTAATTAGTGCAGCATAGTTTTGACAGGAAATAATTTATGATTATGTTTAGGAAATTCTCTCTAATTATGCACATACTGAACTTTGGTATGTAATTTTGGGGTCAAAATGCATGTGCATGGTGACCATAAAGCAGTTACAGTGAGACAATTATGTCTTGAATTTTGCAACTTTACAAATGTGCAATGACACATGTACATTGTGCTAATTTGCACCTCCTAAGATACAAAATAATAATAATCACTTGTGCTTTGGCCCTGGGTTGGTATATAGAGTATTCCATCCCTACACCTCCCGGCCCCACGGCCCATTATTGCTGAGTGATCAACACCAGGCAATTGCAACAGAGACCTATACTACTGGTATATGGTAATAGACTGTCTAATGCATACCCAGGTTCTCAGACTGCCCAGTGCCATCATCAGACTGTTATGTATACAATGTTATTGTGTTGCCAGGTTACATCTTAGAATCATCTGTACGTTCTTCTGAAGTCTTGGACTAATAGGAATGAGGTGAAATGTAACACTGGTACATACAAGAGATGAAAGGCATGAAGTAGTGAAAGGAACAAACTTGCACAATCCATGTGTTCCCTACCCATATGTGCAGTACACTGCAAGTCACGTCCTGCACAGCTGCGTGCAGCTGTCACACACACACACACCAGCAGTTAGCAGCAGTAGCAGCAGGAGGAGAGGCCGGGGAGTCCTTCCTCACAGTCTCTGTATCAATCAATTAATCAATCAATCAATATATACGCCCACAAAACGCACGGCATCGTCCTGCACGCTATTATAAACGCACAAGTTGTGGATTTCAACCATGTGTGATATTCGCTCTATACACTTTCATTGCAATTGGAATCCCTGAAATATCCTGAGCTGAACCGGAGTCTTCTACCCCATGGCATCTTTGACAGCAGAAGTATACCTCAGCAGGAGCTGTAGCCATTTTATTCATGACATTTTACTAACATGGTAGAATTTATTGTAGATTTACTTGTGAGCACTGGCCACTGGCCATGTAGATTGTATCAATACTAATTAAGGTATAAATTATTATTTATTTTTGTATCATAATTACTATTATACTAAATTTGAACATGAAAGTGCTGTAAGTAGTGTAGCATAGTTTTAAGGTGGTAGTAGGGGCTCAAGTGACCTGTTTTGTTTGGCTCCATTCTTTGACCAGGCATACAGTTGTAAGACAATCAATCAATCAATCAATCATACACAGCTTTATCTCCAATGCTGGAGGTCGCTGGAATTATTTTCTAAATTCTGTACAAGAAATAGTTCACATCATGCTGTACTAAATAGTTCAATAATTAACTGTTCAATTTACTTTCAGATCATCAGCCCATCTTTTCCTTGGTCTTCCCCTCGGTCGCTTTCCGGGCACATTCTCCATATACACCTTCTTTACCATCCTGTCATCTGTCATTTCTTCCATCTTCTTTAATCATTCTGTCTTCTTGTTCTCTACTCTTGATACCACTGCCACCTGTCCCAGTCTTGATCTAATATCAACATTCCTCACTTCGTCCAACATAGTCACTCCTTCCACTCTCCTCAGGCATCTCATTTCAAGGGCTTGTATTCTGCTCTTGTGTCTCTCTAGCAGGGTCCAGGTCTCACATGCATACAACAGATTTGGCATCACCGTGGCATTGATCACTCTAAGTTTTGTTGCCTTGCTGAGTTCTCTTTGATCAATTATCTCTTTTCTCATAGCTCCAATCACTTTGGATGCTGCACCTATTCTGTGGTCTACCTCTGCTTCACATGATCCCTCTTCATCTAACATGGCTCCTAGATACTTCATTGTCTTCACATTTTCTATCTCCACTCCATTTACTGTAATGTTGCATGTGCTTCCTCCTCTCTTCACCACCATTACCTTTGTCTTTCCCCAATTGATTGTCATTCTCCATTTCATCATCACTTCATCCAGCACCTTCACATTTCTTTCTGCATCCTCATCTCTTTCTGTCACTAACATTAGGTCATCGGCAAACAAGAGAAGCTGTATTGTGCCTGTTTCCATCTCAACTCCTCCTTCAAACCTCTGTTTTGCCTCCCTCACAATGTTGTCCATAAAGATGTTAAATAGCCATGGTGACATAGTGCATCCCTGTCTCACTCCTTGTCCTACTCCAAACCAGTCTGATTTCTGACCTTGAACCCTGACACACGCCTTACCATCATCATATAGTGACCTCACTGCTCTTATCAGCTCACCATTCACTCCATATGCCCTAAGCACTCTCCACAATAACTCCCTGTCTACCCTGTCGTATGCTTTCACGCAAACCATCAGCATCCTCTTGTTCTTTTCAATTATCTTTTCTCCTAACTGCCTGACAGTAAACAACTGGTCTACACAGCTCCTCCCTCTTCGGAATGCCCCCTGCTCTTCCAACACTTTCCCTTCGGTGATTGTCCTCATCCTCTTCTCCAACACACTGGCATACACCTTGCCAGGTATACTCAGCAAACTGATGCCCCGGTAATTCTCGCATTGGGTTCTGCTTCCTTTCTTGTGGATCGGGACAATCAGTGCCCTTCGCCAGTCCATTGGGACACTCCCACTCCTCCATGCCAGGTCCATGATTTTGTGCAGCCACTCTACCACTACCCCTCCACCTGCTTTCAGCATTTCTCCAGTGACCCCACATACTCCACGTGCTTTCCTATTCTTCAGTCTCAAGATGCTTGAGCACACTTCCTCCATACTTATCCTCTCATGTCTAGTCCCCTCTACTCGTTCCTCTTCTCTGCTTGCAATTTTGCATTCATTCTGTTGAACTCCTTCACTCTGTAACAGTGATGCAAAGTACTCTTTCCACCTATTCCTAATCTCTTCCTCCTCACACAGTACCTGTCCACTTTCATCACATACTCTTCCCACTTCACTGCTACCCTTTGTCTTATCTCTTATCTTCGCCCAAAACCTCCTCTGATTGTGTTGGAAATCTCCCTGCAATGTCTCACCAATTTTCTTCCATTCCTCATTTTTCGCTTTCCTCACTGTATGACTTGCTGCCCTTTTGGCCTTCAGGTAAACTTCCTTTGCATCCTCAGTCTTCACTTGTAGCCACCTCTTATATGCCTCCTTCTTGCTTTTCACTGCCACTTCAACCTCCTTGCTCCACCATGCAGCCCTCTTCTCTTTTCTGACTTTCTTTCTTCCACACACTACTTCAGCTACCTCCTTAATGTCACTCTTAAATTCGTTCCATGCTGCTTCCACATCATCCCCATTCACACACTTTGCTTCCCTCATTTTTTGGCTCAGTTTTGCACAATATTTCGTCTTTCCCTCTTTAGTTCGCAGTCTCTCACTTCTCAGCTGACTCTTCTTTTCTGTCTTCTTAGTCTGCTTTCTTCCCCTCACTGTCATCTTCATCAGCACCAGGTGGTGATCACTACCAATCTCAGCCCCACGTACCACTCTCACATCATTCACATCTTTTCTCAGATCTGATCTTACTAAAAAGTAGTCTATGATGGACCGAAGTTGTCTTCCTGGACACTTCCAGGTGAACTTATGAATTTCTTTGTGCTCAAAGTGGGTATTCATTATGCTGAATTCATTTTCTGCACTAAACCTGAGTAACCTGCTTCCACTATCATTCTTCACCCTTTCACCATGCTTCCCAATCACACCAATCCATTCTTCCACATCATTGCCAACCCTTGCATTAAAATCTCCCAGTACTACCACCTTGTCCCCTCTAGGTACTCTACCTACCACTTACTGAAGTTGTGCATAGAACCCATCTCTGGTTTCGTTGTCCCTATCATCCGCTGGGGCATACACCTGCACGAGCGTCACCCACACTCCCGCGACCCGTAGCCTAATCATTACGCACCTTTCACTTACGCACCTCCAGCTTCTGACGCAGTCCGCCAAGCGCTCTGCTACGATTATCCCCACACCGCACTTCGCTCGCCCTTCTGTCACTCCAGCGTAAACATACCTCGCTCCATCTATTTCTGTCATGCCATTTCCTCTCGCTTTAGTTTCACTGAGACCGAGGACATCGATGTTGTAACGCGCCATCTCCCGAACCACTTCTTCTTCTCTCCATCTTAATGTTCTAACGTTCCAGGTACCTATTCTATAGATATTACTTGCCTCCTTAGTTGGCGATACCATCATTGGTGCTTCGGTGGGTTGTCAAATCGTAGACAAGGAGCCCGACGCGAAGGCTAATCTGCCGCCATTTTCTCTCATTCTCACTCATTCACTCTCATTCTCTCTGATTACAACCGTGTCATGCATACCCAGGTTTCAGATTGCCCTGTGACATCATAAGACTGTTATGAATACAATGTTATTGTGTTGCCCGGTTACATTTTAGAATCATTTGTACATTCTTCTGAAGTCTTGGAATAATAGGAATGAGGTGAAATGTGAAATTGGTACATAGAAGAGATGAAAGGTGTGATGTTATGAAAGGAACAAACTTGCACAATCCATGTGTTCCCTGCAGCTGACCACATGTGAAGTACAATGCAAGTCACATCCTGCACAACTACACATCACACATTGTTCAGGCAAAACTAGCTATGATGAAGAAGTAGCTAGCTAGCATGATTTCTCACAGACATTAATTGCTGCAGCAGTCACACATGTGTTACATGTACACACCACACCATGCACACATATGATAATAGACCCATTGCAGTAGGCTTGGTTATGATGCAAAATATGCTGTCAGCCATTTTGGAGACCGGCTTGTGGAATTTCAAAGACTTTTTGATCTTTAGTTATTAAATATATGAAAGCTTCATGTGTCCAGAAATGATAGCCCTGTTCTAGCTTGATTCTTCTTTGAATGATCGGGCACACCATGAGCACTTGACAATTCAATGCAATGTTTCACCCATCACGGCCTTCGTCAGACATACAAAACTGAGAATAGAAGAAAAGGTGACAACTTTTATGTAAGCACAGTGAGCAATAATTGCTCAGTTTTTGTTCAACAAAAACTAACCAATCAACTGTTTCAACAAATACCGACCAATCATTGCTCACTGTGCTTGCATAAAAGTTGTCACATTTTCTTTTATTCTCAGTTTTGTATGCCCATGATGGGTGAAACATTGCATTGAATTGTCAAGTGTTCATGGTGTGCTTGATTGTCCAAAAAAGACTCACGCTAGTATATTATTATACATCCTCATGCATGTGGTTACTCATATAGCAGCTACTATTCTGAAATCACTATGTAAGTATGTAAATCTATTTGTTACATGAGGAAGCCATACATCAAAGCAAGCTGCAGTGTGCTAATTTTGCCTAACGCCACTGTTTACGCTTTCACACCTCATAACACACTGCGTCAACGGGGGCTCTTATTTGCTAACCCAATCACTTTCAAGCCTTAAACAAACGTTTTGTTTACCACTTTAGCAAAATGCCTTTGATATTCATCACCTTGTGGACTTTCTCATGACCATTGGCTCTGGAATGATGAGTGCTTGGCACTTGGAAGCATGGTCATCAACATAAATTTATGCCTAGCACAGCACTGCACGTGTACTTTTATGGCAGTGACATGTAATTGTGCAACACAGTAATGCTGTCTCTGTGGGGATAGTAGTGCAGCTTGCAGTCTTTACTGATAGAGAAACTCAGGTCCCTTTCCCGAGTTCACTTGATGGATCAACTTGAAGGTAGGTCTCGCCACTCCCAAGTTCTCGAGTCCTTTAAATCCTAGTACACTCTCTAAAAAGAAAGTTCTCCCTTCATACGCTGCTTGTAGGACTTCTAATCATCTGCCGTAGTGCCGACTCAAGCGGCGCCGACGCTTTATTCAGTACGAGAGGCCGCTGACAGCCTTTTTCTTGCGACGCTTCTCGCCTTTCGCCTTGTGCTCCGAGAAGAGCGTGTTCTCTGGTTTCTATAGTAACTTCAGCCAGGTTCGTTCGGTAAATTCATTCGACAGCGAACGAATTCAAACGCTATTCACCGCAGTTTGAATCGTAACAAGTCAGTTATAACATGGCCGCTCGGGCGCTTAGCTGATTTATCGCACTCGGGCGCTTCGCGCCCTCGTGTGATAAATCAGCCAGCGCCCTCGCGGCCATGTTATAACTAGTACTTGTAGCACACACAGGTATTAGATTCCAATGGACTGGGAGGGGGAGTAAGCACTCCTCCATAATGTCATGAATAGATATGGAATATCAGACAACACAGTAATGCTGTCTCTGTGGGGATAGTAGTGCAGCTTGCACATGGACAAGCAGCAAGACATACAGTCACAATGAATAGGATCACATGTAGCCTGTTCCATTACTGTGTAGCTACACTGCCATGAACAGCGGATTTGTGCAATTGCAAAACAATTCCCATACCGTGCATGTGGGTAGTCGTTTCCTAAGATACAAACTGGTGCTGTGCACTATCATAGCATATATGTCACCCTGTTTCAAATTCTGCAATGTTATCCGATACATTAGGTTTCTAAGTCTGCTTCCTTTGTAGGCAGGATGTCACCACACGAAGAGAGGATGATGAATTCTTAGTTTGAATGGTAGAATTCACTACCTGGTCATTACTGGGACTAAGCAGCAGTGGCTTATCAAACTGCTCAACAGTGCATGCTGTCTGTATAGTACTGGGGTTCCATGGCTGTGGTTGATTTGGTAGGCTAAGCTATTAAAGTAGTGCTACAGTACTGGTACTCAATCCAATTCACAATAAATGATGCACTAACTCCTGTAAAATATGCCTGCAAATGGATACAAATGACATAGACATCAATCCTCGACACAACACAACTGTACGATGAACACACAAACACTACAGTTGTCACACACACATACACACACACACACACACACACACACACACACACACCAGCAGCTACAGTGCTAGCAGCTAGCAGCAGGAGGAGTGGCTAGGGAGTCCTTCCTCACAGTCTCTATACGTCCACAAAACGCACACCATCGTCCTGCACGCTGTTATAAGCGCACAAGTTGTGGATTTCGACCATGCATGATATTCGCTCTATACACTTTCATTCGAATCCCTGAAATATCCTGAGCTCAGAATCGAACCGAAGACTTCTCCCCATGGGATCTATAACAGCAGAAGTATACCACAGCAGGACTGACCTTAGCTGTAGCCATTTTGTCGACTTCGTACACTTTCGAATCAAAACCGCACCGCGGTGGTACCCAATGCATAGCTAGCTAGCTACAATAGAAACACATCCAAATAGGCTAACTTCGACTACACGCAACGCGGGCCAGGTCCTATATTATACATACAATAAACATGGCTACAGGTGTCAGGTAATCTAAAGAGTTCAGAAGCAAGTTTAAAGAGGAACGGGGCTCAAATTATTATAGGTCCGAGAAAGCAAAAAAAGTAAGAGAGGCTGGGCCTCATTTGCCCGCAATCGTGGGAGGACAGTCCGCAGAGGAGGAAGCTACAAAACAGGAAATACCTGTATGTACCAGACCTATATAAAATGCAATATTGTGTTCATGTCTAGTCAGTGTATTCTCTCGCCTCTTGGCTGAGAGTAGCTTCTTCCGTTGGAGAATGGAGAGGACTAGAGGTCCAGCAAGGCTTGCCCTGTGCCTCTTCACGTTGGTGTTTGCGGGAGTGATCAAACAGAGTCTGCAGTTTAGTCTTGTAGGTAAGAACCATAGCTATAGACAAAGAGTGGGATTACACAGGGATTTGGTTAGTTGATCTGCTGGTGTTTGTTGCATGGGGCTTACTACAAGTTGCAAACTGAGCGCCAAGAAGTCAGTGCAATAGTTATAGAAACCAGCCAATAAACATGTACTAAGGATTTTTCCAGAAAACGGGGAAGATGTGGGGAAGTTTCAGTGTTACCAAGCGGCAACCATGCATGCACTCTGCATACTGGCACAAACCACTCAGAAACAAGGAGCTCGAGGGTGTAGTAGTGCATGACACGTTTCCAGAATTTCCCCACATGTAGCTACATCTGCATGGCAACTTCTGTACAACAGTCCTCTGAAGTGACTGTACCTGGTATGTAATGAAAACTGTCGGACCACACTAAGGTAGGATGATGGATTTCGTAGTTCAAATGGTAGATTTCATGCATTATGGAAGCACCATCTGTATGCTGTAGCATGGTAAAGTCACATTATATTAGTTGACCAAACTCTGGGTCACTTGCAGTTGTATAAACTGCATGAATGGAAACAAGTAAAAATTTGCAGAAGAGCTGCAATGATCCATAGGCTGGAAATAGTATAAGGAATTGTGACTGACAGTAGAGCTGCGTTCATGCAACTGTCTCCAGTTGGTAGCCGCAACCAGATATGCTTGTACTGGTGTGGGCGAAATGCATGGGAGTGTCTTGATGAAAGGTGGAGTATGGCTGTATAAAGATCAAAGGTATAGCAGAGACACTGAAAGTGGTATAGCATCTCAATGTAAGGAAATGTGGCACTGTCTCACCATACTTGCTTCTGATCATTTTCAGCCAGAATACAGGGTGCTTGCATGCTTTTGGAGACACGTGCAGCACCAAATCCCAAGGAAACACTAATTTAGAGTCAACTACATAAGCATGGTCAAAAATATAGCGCTACAGGCTTTTATACTATTTCCAATGACTTGTGAGATTTGGCTGCAATGCATGGTAGCTAGCTAATGGCAGGATTGTGAGTTCGCATCAAGCTGCCTGAATGCTACACGTACACGATGTTGTTGCAAATAGTAGAAATAGCATCAACACTCTCCAGTAGGAAGTAGGAAGATGTTCGTATACAGCGGAGTAAAGGAATTCACAACACGCCAAGCATCACCAAAACAACATGCTGTCACTGCGTCACTAGCCCCTATAGGAATTCGAAAACAGTAGAAACGGTGTCTGGAATATCCGGCGCATGCAGTATAGTAAAACATTCGTCGTTTGAAGCTCATGGGCGTGGTGGGTTACATTTCGCCCTCATCTAGGCATGGCCACACCTCCGCACTGTAACCCTATCGCGTGTGCTGCCTAGGACGAACTGAGGAGTCAATCATTACATTAGTCTATTATTAGTAAGTAAACGAGTTCTCGGCATTTCTGTTCTTGAAATTCCAGCGATCTAAGCACCTGGATTCAGCGTCTACTCATAGCCATGCTGAACATCTGTAGCCATGACTATGTGCAGACGAAAGACAATAAAATTCTTGAACTATATAGCATGACATTGTGCATGCCGCTGAATGTAACCGTAAAAACTATGTAGGCCCATGCAATGCTGTGAATTATTCCGCCACTCCACCTTCGTGAACTACAACTCATGAATAAGACGACGGCGAAATCCACATAACTTTTAAGGTCGAGGCGCGCTTTAGCCCGGAAGTAAGGTTAGCTCTGCATAGTGTTGAGGCAGCCCATGTATACGGTTCCTCATGAGAGGCTTCGTTCCGCGTCGGATTCTTTAGACTGTGGCAATAGCACTACTTTAATAGCTTAGCGTACCAAATCAACCACAGCCATGGAACCCCAGTACTATACAGACAGCATGCACTGTTGAGCAGTTTGATAAGCCACTGCTGCTTAGTCCCAGTAATGACCAGGTAGTGAATTCTACCATTCAAACTAAGAATTCATCATCCTCTCTTCGTGTGGTGACATCCTGTCTACAAAGGAAGCAGACTTAGAAACCTAATGTATCGGCTAACATTGCAGAATTTGAAACAGGGTGACATATATGCTATGATAGTGCACAGCACCAGTTTGTATCCTAGGAAACGACTACCCACATGCACGGTATGGGAATTGTTTTGCAATTGCACAAATCCGCTGTTCATGGCAGTGTAGCTACACAGTAATGGAACAGGCTACATGTGATCCTATTCATTGTGACTGTATGTCTTGCTGCTTGTCCATGTGCAAGCTGCACTACTATCCCCACAGAGACAGCATTACTGTGTTGTCTGATATCCCATATCTATTCATGACATTGTGGAGGAGTGCTTACTCCCCCTCCCAGTCCATTGGAATCTAATACCTGTGTGTGCTACAAATAGATTTACATACTTACATAGTGATTTCAGAATAGTAGCTGCTATATGAGTAACCACATGCATGAGGATGTATAATAATATACTAGCGTGAGTCTTTTTTGGACAATCGAGCACACCATGAACACTGACAATTCAATGCAATGTTTCACCCATCATGGGCATATAAAAGTGAGAATAAGAGAAAAGGTGACAACTTTTATGCAAGCACAGTGAGCAATGATTGGTCGGTATTTGTTGAAACAGTTGATTGGTTAGTTTTTGTTGAACAAAAACTGAGCAACTATTGCCCACTGTGCTTACATAAAAGTTGTCACCTTTTCTTCTATTCTCAGTTTTGTATGTCTGACAAAGGCCATGATGGGTGAAACATTGCTATGAATTGTCAAGTGCTCATGGTGTGCTCGATCGTCCAAAGAAGAATCAAGCTATATATTATCCTCAGCATGCCTAACAACTTCCATGAAATGCATAATATATTGTTGTATGCATGCAGAGGGCCATCATTGACAAATACATCTCCCAGGTCGTACTTCTGTAGTTACATCCAAGGTCCCTACAACTCCAGATGTTTCTAGCCTTCAATGCATCTCCTACATGGCCTTTTTCAGTAGTGAAAAGGTTATTCTTTCTGTCAGCCAGGCACTGAGCTGAAGTGGTAAAATAGCAGTCAATATTAATGAACGGTCATGCCACATGCAGCCATGCACCCCAGAAAACAATGAGAAGATCTCTTAAGCTTTGTGATAAGATATTATACAACCACATTTTTCTTTGTAGCTGTATTTTGTTCATATAATATGTGGTTATATATGCATCCCCTCCCAGACCCTGATGGGTTTACAGTTACGATAGTGGACCCCTCAACCGACTCTGACCCTGTCACTGCCACCTTCTCCTGGACTGCACTGGACAATGTCACCTTTGATCGCCGAGACATCACCTACACCATCATTGTGACTTCTGAGAGTGGCACTGTGGTTGCAAATGCATCCATCAGCCATCCAAATGACATCCTGGAGATCTCTAATCTCCCTGCTTGTGTCAACCTCACAGCCACACTGACAGCAGAGAGAGGCAATGAAAGTAGTAATGGAACTGTTCGTGAATTCACAACTTCAGAGACAAATGGTGCTTGAGTTAGCTGTAATTATATGTACTTGTAGGAATAACTGCAGTATTTAAATAATATTATTATATATCTTTCATTCCATCTGTTGTACAGAGGCAGTTAATGTTGGAGTATTCAGCATGATGTCCGACTATCCAGCTGGCAGTAGCATCTCTCTGCGGTGCTTATGGAACACCTCAGTGTACTATTTGGCATGGTACAATAATGGTGCTCTTGTCTATGAGGAAGACCTGGCTGTCCCCTCTGTCCTGATGGGACCCCCACAAGGGATCAGTGTTAATAGTAACTTCACAATGATGGGGTCCATCCTAACCATCGACAATGCTACATTGGATGACAGTGGCAACTACACCTGTGCTGTGACCTGTGGGGCCAGGGGAGTGGAGTTTGGTATGATTGCAGGGAATCTGCAGGAAACATCAATGGTCCGTATCTTTGGTAAGAGTATTATTTACTTGTTACAGGCATACATTTTTGAACAGCCAATAATTCTTATCTGCAAAACATGATCTCTAAATTAAATGAGTACCCATCAAATCCATGACCTTTCAAAACACTCACTGTAGTTGCCGCAAAAATGTGTAGCCTTAATTATAAGTATGCTAAAGGAAAATGTGCACACAGTGCACACTCAGTGGTGTAGCGAAGCTGCCATGGAGTGGATGATTAAGCACAACCATGCAATGCAAAACTTTAACTGTGATTGTGTGCAAGTGTACTCTTGGTGGATTTATGTTAGTTGCTGGGATCATGGACATTGACTTCTCTTGGGTGATGTACTTTTTGACACACTCTGTCGGTGATCTAGATCTACTGTAGTAGATGAAGCATTTGTATGAACTCAAACTCTCTCTGCTGCAGGTCTGACTGAGACACCTTCAAACGTTAATGCAGTCATTGAGCCCACTCCCATGTCATCACTGGCATCATCCCAGTCTATTGAGCCAACATTAGATATGGTTTCATCATCCAGTGACATCACCTTCTTGGAGAGCACAACATTGCCTGAAAATGAGACCTCTTCAAGCATCAGTGCTGATACTCAGGCTACTCTTGTGTCATTGCTGCCAACATCTGCATCTGTTGAACCAACATTTGTTGTGTTATCATCATCCACTGGCATCTCCTCCTCAGAGAGTGCGGCACTGACTACAGTTGAGACATCTTCTAGTTTCAACTCTGTAGTATTGCTGCCAATGTCTGCATCTGTTGAGCCAACAATCACTGTGCTATTGTCAGCCATTAGCATCTTCTCCTCAGAGAGTACACCAGTGACTCAACTTGTGGCATCTTCAAGCTTCAGTGAAGGTGCACAGGCTACTCCTGTGTCATTGCTGCTAACATCTGCATTTGTTGAGCCAATACGTACGGTTGTTGCGACATCATCATCCATTGAAATATCTTCCTCGGAGAGCACAACACCTTCAAGCTTCAGTCCAGACAGTCAGGTTTCTCCTGTTTTACTGCTGCCCACATCTGCATCTATTGAACCAACGTTTGTTGTGGTTATGTCAACCTCCTCAGAGAACACGGCAGTTTCTCAGACTGAGACATCTCCAAGCTTCAGTGCAGATACTCAAGTTTCTCCTGTATCATCACTGCCATCATCTGCATCTATTGAACCAATGTTTGTTGTGGTTATGTCAACCTCCTCAGAGAACACGGCAGTGTCTCAGACTGAGACATCTCCAAGCTTCAGTGCAGATACTCAAGTTTCTCCTGCATCACCACTGCCATCATCTGCATCTATTGAACCAATGTTTGTTGTGGTTATGTCAACCTCCTCAGAGAACACGGCAGTGTCTCAGACTGAGACATCTCCAAGCTTCAGTGTAGATACTCAAGTTTCTCCTGTATCATCACTGCCATCATCTGCATCTATTGAACCAACGTTTGTTGTGGTTATGTCAACCTCCTCAGAGAACATGGCAGTGTCTCAGACTGAGACATCTCCAAGCTTCAGTGTAGATACTCAAGTTTCTCCTGCATCATCACTGCCATCATCTGCATCTATTGAACCAACGTTTGTTGTGGTTATGTCAACCTCCTCAGAGAACACGGCAGTGTCTCAGACTGAGACATCTCCAAGCTTCAGTGTAGATACTCAAGTTTCTCCTGTATCATCACTGCCAACATCTGCATCTATTGAACCAATGTTTGTTGTGGTTATGTCAACCTCCTCAGAGAACACGGCAGTGTCTCAGACTGAGACATCTCCAAGCTTCAGTGTAGATACTCAAGTTTCTCCTGTATCATCACTGCCAACATCTGCATCTATTGAACCAACAGTTGTTGTGGCACCAGCATCCATAGTCATCACCTCCTCAGAGAGCTCACTAGCTGTAACATCTTCAAGCTCCATCCATGTGTCATTACTGCCCATGTCTGCTTCTGTTGAGCCAACATTCATTGTGGTATCACCATCCACTGACGTCTCCTCCTCAGAGCGTTCACTGTTGACTCTAACTGAGACGTCTTCAGCTGTTATTACAGGTATTGAGGCCACTACCATATCATCGCTGCCATTACCTTTGCCTATACCTCGAACATCAGGTAATCCAGCACAAGGCTTCTTGTCACACTGCACATGCAATTAGCATGCATCATTTTAAAGTATATACGTATAGCTGATCATGAGGTACGTACATGCTGTCATTTGTACTTGGTGTTAGGAATTATATGAGTAATTGAGTGTTGTTATACTATGTACGTGTCCTGTGTGTGTGTGCGCGCACTGTCTATGGGACAATCATGTAATGAAACCATGCAATCCTATATCGTAGTTTTGAATTCTCAATTGGTGCTATATATTGGCTGGAACAGTGGAGTCATAGAGTGCTGCTTTTGGTTAGGGCAGTCCGGAGCTATGCATCAGAAAGACTAGCATTGTTATCCTTTGTTTGCTACGTATACTGTGTGTATATAGCGGAAAGTAAGTGCACATTGGCACATGTACAGTGAAAAAGCAACGGAGTGGGCAGCTAAGCTTGTACTGTGTTTTCTGTGGTATGTACACTTGGATAGCTTAATATCCACTTCTCTCTGCATCATACTGAATTTTATAAACAATTTTGTACCTACATACTGTAGGACAATGGGCATTGCTCTCAATATAGAGGTGTTATTACATATTTCTGAGGACCCAGGACAGCTGCTGCATATACCTCTTGCTTTAGCTACTGCAGGTTTGACTGAGGCTATTACGTCTACTGTTGATGTACAACAATCCTCCACTCCTCTGCCATTGGCCACGTCATGCGTATGCTTTCCTATTCAGTCAGCATCAAGTTTGGAGCTTACACCTTCCTCCAGCATATCCACTGAAGAGAATGTGGCAGTGACTCAATCTGAGACATTTTCAAACTTCACTGAGGACATTGAGCCCACTTCTGTGTCCCTGCTACCAACTTTGCTGTCCATTGAGCCAACTACAGTTGTGACATCTGCATCCCTTGACTTCTCTTCTGTGAGTTCAACCACAGAAGTCACTACCACATCACTTCTGGCATCAGTGTCTCCTACTCCAGCCATAACAGGTGATCACACACAAAACGCTTTAATTGTTTACATGCAATACACCAACTATAGCACATTAAAATAAGTTAATTGTATACATTCTTGTCTGTATCCATTCTGTTCAACAAAATCATCGCCAAATATAATTCCAGACTATCCTATAGCATTCTGAGTCTCATGATCTGAAAGCTCTTGGCATTGCCAACAATAATAAAGACAGTGAACTAGGAGGACAACATGAATATTATACTGTGTGGCCAGAAATTTTGGTGCGGAAATATATTTTGTGGCTGATTGGCAGTTTTGACAATAATTTACCAGTATTCCAACTGCCAAATTGTTTACACAGATATACTGTTATAGCAGAAGGTTTGCCCAACTGACAAAGAAAATCTGACAAATGCCAACATTGTGCAATTCGCCATAATTCGAAGTTTTTGTTGTATTTGAATTATTTGTGGCCATAAGGTATAGCTACCAAATCTTGTGTTAATTTTATTACTTTGCCAGCCCAAATCAAGTAAACTCAAAGTTCAAGCCTCCATCTACTGTATGACTATATATGCCTGTGGAAAAAGTATAGGAACTGAGATTTGCTGCTTGGTTCACTCACAATTGATGTTCTCTTACATCTACACAACACATATGCAGTGGCTCCTGAAAGTGCCTGCAGCTCCAGTGTAGCATTCACTGCTATTTCCCAGAGAGCTGACAGCCAGGTGTTGTGTAGCCAACTGAATGCTACCATTCACAACCCAGTGTCTGACGGCAGCAATTATTTTGGAATTGGTTCTACAAACAGCTTATTCCTACTGAGATTAGATGTCCTTGGTGCTAGGGGTCTGCTGCCTTTTGGAAATGATTATGGAGGAGTGGAGTATGCATTCACTTACAGCAGTTCTTCTTACTACGGGTTGCAGTACACCCTTCCCAAGCCACTGCCTTTCTTTGATGAAGATCACTCTATTCTGTACATTAATGCTCGTGGTTTTGTTTCCATTGGTGAGCCTTACCTCAACCCATGGTCATTAACTCCTTTCCCCCTCACTGGTGATGTCCCAATGGTGGCTGCCTTCTGGTGGTGGTATTACACCAGAGCCCACATCCACAGCTATCAACAGGGCTCTAGTGAGTTTGATGATGCAGTGGTCCGTGTGGTGGGAGATAGACTGCGGCAGTTCAATTCAGTGAACAGCACCTTCCGACCAGAAACTGTGGTATCCATCACTTGGAGTCTGGTGAGTGCAAGCTTAAGCCTCAAGAGCATACACCCAGTTCCTTTAGTCCATTTCATGTTGGAGTATAGGTACATATATATATCCTGTATGAACAGTATATTATATTAAATTTTCCTTTAGAGAAACTTGAGAATCCTAATATTATAATATGATTATATGAACTGTCCGTTAGATGAGTAGCCAATAACTATAGCATGTTGCATATTGTATTCTTGTGCACTGTAGGATACTTCTTTCTTTTTACGCTACACCACTCAAATGTGGATTGTGTCCAATGGCATTAGAACATTTGCAGTCACCCTCTATGATGATGAGAACTGGGAATTTCCCTACTGGTACAGATTTTACACATTCAACCAACCAGTGATTGGGTATTCTGGTGGTGATTTCATCAACTTTGCCACTCTGAGCACAAACTTCTGGGAACTGAATGACACTGTGGGTAACACAGGGGTGAGAGGTGCATGGATCTTCCCCATGTTCGACCAGAGTGCTAACTATGATGCTGAGGAGAAGTGCATGGAGTGGTATGAGGAAGAGAGAATGACCCCACCTGTTAACCTTGTTAATGAATCATCTCTCAATGCCTGCCCCTGTACCTATCAACAAGCATTGAGAAACTGGCGCTGGAGACGAGGCTTTAATTTGCGAAGGCGAGGCTTCAACTTTGACAATCGAGAACGTTGCACATTTCTATGGTGGCCACGACGTAATAGCTTTAGATGGGGAGTAGACCCACTGGGCACCATTGAGTGCTGCTATGATCCTTTTGATAGCCTAATTGTTGGCAGACCAGATGGTGGAACCTCAAAGAAGTTCCACTTCTACTATGAAGCTGTGGACCACATCAACAGAGACCTGCTGCCTTATCAGGATTGTTGCGTCAGGAGCAACAGGACAGATCTTTGTGACAGCTACTACGAACTGAGAATTTCAGATGACTGTTCTCAGTTTGATGAGTCAGCATGTAAGTGTAAAATTATATGAATTGATAAAACCTTGCATGATTTTACATTCTATGTAGGTTGTTCCTGGCGCATCAGTAATTACTCTTTCTCTTGACAGCTCGCATGTTTGGTGATCCTCATTTTGACACATTTGATGGCCTCCGCTACACCTTCAACGGCAAGGGGGAGTTCTGGCTGGTGCAGACCACAGATGACTCTGTCAACATCCAGGTCAGATTGACTCCAGTGCAGGATGGAGGAGCCACCATCATTTCTGCAGTGGCTGTGCAGTTTGAGAACAGCTCCAACCCTGCTGCCCAGGCTCGCATTTCAGGTGGCAATGTGGAGGTAGAGATTGGAGGTGTTGCATACATGGCAGATGATGTGGAGAACACAACGAACATTGATGCTAGTGGCAGAATCGTTGAGGTAGACGACAATGTTGCAGCCCTCCAGAATGTGGTCTTCCTGTTGCAGCAGGACAGTGATTCATCTGGTATAGTGATCTCCTCTCTGAATGGCATCTCTGTCACTGTACGGCTGCAGGGCAGTACTGCCCTCTCTGTGTCTGCCAGTTTGAACATCAGGGCAGCAGAGAATACCACCAGGGGACTTCTCGGCGTGATCAATGGTGATACAAATGATGACTTCACCTTGCCTGATAGTACCTTGATTGACACTAATTCCACTGAAGAGGATATCTACAACAACTTTGGACAGCGATGTTAGTCACTTAGCTGCAGATACATAGCTATATAGCTGTTGGCAAACTTTAGTAGTACACTTCCCCATTCTCGTTTGTTAATGTCCAGGGCGAACACAAGTATCGGACAGTCTCTTCATTTATGCCAGCAATGAAAGTCATGCTGATTTCAATGATGACAGCAGTTACACTCCTGTGTTTGCGGTTGATCCTGACAGTGTGCCCGACAGTGTGAAGGCTGCCTGTGGCGACAATAGAGAGTGTTTGTTTGATTTTGCTCAGACTCAAGACATGGATTTTGCCATGTCCACAATGAGTGAGGTGGAAGACCAAGAGGACTTGAGAAGGATTCTCAGTGAGTGGCCCCACTGCTTCTTTTGCTGTTACAACCTGCATGGTTTGGTTTTAGTTTACAATTGGTATACTTCCAATGTATTTGTGAACGGACTATTGAATTTCTCAACTCTGTCGCTTTAATCAGCATAATTGATTTGGCAATTAAATATTGGTATACTATTTGATTGTTATGCCACTTTAAGCCTGGGCAATGTTCAGTATGGCATATTCATGTTGTAGAGAGCCATTAGTATCATACCACCCAGACTATATGTGAAAGACATTGTATAATTGTGCTATCTTATAGCTACATGTTCGTATATATGTACAATATATGTCCAGTTTCTAGCCATTTGCTGCTGTTTACCAAAATTACAGCCTGTTGCTACTCTTGTACAATGACTGATCCTCCATAGGTGCTGTTCCTCCAAGTATTCTTGGTCCTAATACCATTCGTGTCACAGCAGGGGAATCCTTCAGTGTAGATTACCAAAGCAATGGAACACTTTCCCTCCAAGTAAGCCAACTGATGGGTGAACAAGGCCTCCAAGCTTACTGGACCTGCAATAATTATCGATGCAGTGTCATCACAGTCTTTCATTAATGTAAAGTAACTCTGTGTCATAGCTAAACCCATATGCGTACATTGCACATTTTATACTTGTTTCTTATCTTTACTGTCTTCTCCAGGCCCCCTACCCTCCCAACCTGTCCATGGTGGATGGCATGCTGGTGTGGAACACACCTTCCAGAAGGGCCCCCACTGAACCAATTCGTATTCTGGCCTATGACGCTGCAGCCAACACGACCACCACTCTGTCCCTCTCTGTCATTGTCTGTGGGTGTGCTGAGGGCGGGTCATGTGTGCAAGTGACCACACCCAACTTTGATGTGAACAACTACTACCAGGAGCAGTGCATGTGCAGTGCTGCCTATGAGGGAGACTTCTGTGAGGAGGATGTCAATGGCTGCAGAGAGAACCCCTGTCAGGACCCATCCCTCTGTGAAGACTCCCCAGCACCTGCTGTGGGGTTTGTTTGCACTGGATGCCTAGAAGGATACATCCTGAATGGGACACTTTGTGAAGGTGTGTGTGTGTGTGTGTGTGTGTGTGTGTGTGTGTGTGTGTGTGTGTGTGTGTGTGTGTGTGTGTGTGTGTTCGTATGTTGTGTGTGTCTGTGTATATGTGTGCAACTGTCCTCACTTCCAAGACACCATGTAAACTGTACTTTCATGAGACAACATGTCATAAAGACGTACATAACAGTACACGGTATGTAAACTCATGAATTAGTAAGTGTTTGCAAGTTGGCTGTATTATGTTAGTGAAGGCAATGGGTGCAAAGTACCATGGCTGCGATCGGTGGCTCCCGTGACTGAACCTTCATGATAGAGCGTAACTCCAAGTTTGAACTCAAACAGTCACGGCTCCTCTTGTTGCCTCCTTTCTTTGAGCTATGAAGTTGTATATCTTTGACACAAACTCATGAACTAGTTGCCAAATCCAAGCAGAGTAATTTATGGACAATGTTCTGTACCGTACGTCAGCTCAGCCGTTCATATTTATACTATATGTCCTATTTGCAGGATGTTTGTGTGTACGTGGTATACATTATTATATTTATGGTATTGCTCTCAGTTACCCATTTTGTATTTCCTTTATTTATGTATGTTCACTTCCATGAGTGCCTGTATTCCTCCTGCAGACATTGATGAATGTGCTTCCTCAGCCTACTGCCCAGCAAATTCCACCTGTGCCAATCAGCAAGGATCATTTGAGTGCTTCTGTGACTTGGGCTACATCATGCAGAATTCACTCTGTGTTGGTGAGTACACACCTCTGCTCTGGATCTGCCTCTCTTGTGGCTGTCATCACTTACCACATGTCCCTCTTTCACAGATGTTGATGAATGTATGGAGAACAATTCTCTATGTGGCGATGCCATGAGGTGTGTCAACACTGATGGAGGCTACCGGTGTGACTGCTACCCAGGGTTCACAGAGAATGATGATGGAATGTGCACAGGTAAGACAATGCATGTGGTATACAGGCAGTTCAAATGAGGTTTTCACATTATTTTACAGTCTACATATCTTAGTCTCAAATACAGATCAATACTGTACAATTGTTTTGAATCCTTCTTGCTCATCTAATTATAGAATAAACATCGTTTTAAAAGGTCTTTTAAACTTCATATTTATAGACGTGTGGTAATGCAATCAGTTGTGATGCAGAGATGCTCTGAATATGCTTCATGTTATCTACTGTGAAGCTGAAATGCTGGAATAATTTTTCTGTTATCAGGCATCCTGATCAAAGGCATTAGAGCATCCTTATCAAAAGACTTCCCATTTGTGTATCTAAATGTACAAATGTAGTGAAATGCTTTAATCATAATTCTAACCTTAATACATGCACACACATCAATCTTTATATGCCCATTATACCACTTGTACTGGCTGTATAGTTAGGTCTAGTGAAGTCACCTGTTTTACATCTGATGGCATGATGTATTGCAAGCTCAACATCAGATTTAGTGGTGTTCTAATTACAAATATAATGTATACAATGTCATGAGGCATTTGACATGGCATCACTCCTGCATCATCCTATATGTATATATTCTCTCTCATGCCTTCCCACAGCTATGGAGACCTGCTCCAGGGAGTGCCCCGGTGGGGAGTGTGTAGTTGGAGAGAATGGGAACGAGACTTGTGTCTGCCTTGTTGGGCAGTTTTTTAATGGATCAGCTTGCATATGTGAGTAGCAGAATATTGATCTGTCATGTACTGTATGCGTATGCATGATTGTACTCATATGTTGTAAAGTACATGTGCAAAGAATTATGTATGGGACTTAATAATATGACTTGTATGAGCATGTGTGACTGTCTGCAAGGAGGTTCATGTGGTAATGACATTGGTTTGCAAGCGTCCTGATGTATTACGCTCAATGCCATCTAATCTCTAATTCAATGCAGCATGTCCCTCTGGTCAATTTGGGTTTGGCTGCGAGGGTACCTGCAACTGTGTCAATGCTGTTGAGTGTGATCGGCAGGTTGGGTGTATCTGTGAGGCAGGGTGGACTGGACCCAACTGCAACCAAGGTGACCTATCAGATTCATTGGCATTGCAAAGAACCATGTTTTAACAGAGTTAGAGATGATTGTGAATTAAGCAATAACATGCATGCAACTCTAATGTAGTCATGTGAATTGGACTGATCCTTCAGTTCTCACATTCTCCTCTTGCAGTGATCAACAACTTTGCTCCTGTGTTTAATCCATCCCTCACAACAATGGTGACGGTTTCTTACCGTCTTCCACTGGGTAGTCTTGTACTCACTCTTGATGCTTCAGACATGGACATCCACCCTCTCGCAGGTGCTGTGAGGTTCCTTTCTGTGCCACTCACAGCACAGTCTGCTGCCCTGTATGAGGATGGATCGGAATTCTTCAATCTCACCTCTGAAACTGGGGAGTTAGGCCTACGCACTTTGCCGAGCGATGGTGGCCGTTATCTACTTACTATTGTAGCAACAGACAGAGCAGACGAACCACGATCCTCCACACCATTCATGCTGGTTGTGGTATTTGAACGGCCTGAAAGTGGTGAAGTCATAGAACTGAACATTGTGGAAGGCTCTGGTTCAGGGTCGTTTGTAGGCTGGGTTATGTGTGGTAGTCTCGGGGAAGGTCAGACAGAGAATATAACCACTATGGACAACATTTGGCCCCTATCACTATTGACTGATGGTCAGGTGACTGTAATAGGAACTGTGGATCATGAAACTGCTCCACTGTATGCCTTCGATATCGAATGTACCAGAGAGGGTACAGTAGCCTCTGCATCGGTGCTTGTGTATGTTGGTGACATCAACGACAATTCCCCAGTGATAATGTACAGTGGGACGATGATTGAAGTGTCTGAGAATAACATGGTTGATGCCACAATTGGCCAGGTTGAGTTTTCAGATGCAGATTCTGGTGACAATGGTCGTGTTGATGTCACAGTTAGACCAGCTGATACTCCAGTGCGTGTCACACCCAGTGGACAGATGCAACTCACCAAAGTGCTCAGTTTTGAAGACCAGAGCAGTTACACCTTCACACTTGTAGCACAGGACCGTGGAACACCCTCTCGCTTAGCCACCACACCGGAGATCACCCTCAATGTGCTCAATGCCAACAAACCTCCACGGTTTGGAGCTCCTGCCTATGCAGTCCATCTTCCAGGTAATGCTACTGTCACAGGAGTCCCACTGGTGAAGTTTTCAATAACTGATGATGATAGTGGAGTGGACGGCACTATTGTTGATCTAACCGTGAACATCCCATGGCTGATTGCTGACCTGAACACACAGCAGATCACACTCAGTCGCATTCCACAGGTTGGGTCAAATGATGTTACTCCCTACATTACAGCAGGTGACATTGTCAATGGGGACAGTTCAGTGACGTACCTCAGAGGGACCCTCACTGCTACTGATGGGAGTGGCCTCAAAGCATCTGTTCCCCTTTTCATTGTCTTCTTCCCAAGAGAAGCCCTCATCACAGTGGAGGTCTCCACCAGCATCAGCCCGGATGACTTCACTGACACTGCAAGTGCCATTACTAGAGTTTTTAGTGAGTCACTGAATCAGCGCACCATCAGGTCAGATGCTGAGGATTACCGATTTGCTGTTTTGTACACAAGACGTTCACCAAGTGGTGTAAACAGGTAAGTTACTGTGTGCCATGTGTTAACATGGTATAGTATCGTAGAAAGCAAGTGGCCATTTATGCCCATTTGTTTAATATTACATAAGTATATACTGTACCTCGTGCATATCTATTTGAGCCTAGTTTCTGTACTGACATATTAAGTATTGTATAGAGTTTATTCAATATTATACCCTTATTAAGTACTAGCTGCAAGGCCCCCGCCTTCGGCAGGCCCTATAGGAGGGTAAACTGTAAAGTGGTCGAGTGCTTCCTGTATGGGGGTCTAGTGCGTCCTGTAGAGGGGTCCTGTCCGTTTATCCCAGATCCAAGATGGCCGACGGTCGTTCATCCTGGGGCTTTAGTCGCGCGCTCCTCGGCACCAGCTTATTTTAGCACGTCTACCACCTTATATTGATGTGAGGTACAGCGTACGACGGCTGGAAACGTTTGGGCGCTTTTCGTCGACGTTCGCGGGAGGAGTTCGCGAACAACGGTTGGGGTTCTTCTTTTGTATTGACAGCGTTGGAGCGTGCGCGGAAAACCGTATATTTTCTCCGTACATCCAAGATGGCGGACGGTCGTTGGGAGGTTTTTCGCCGCGCGCTCCTCGGCAGGGGCTTCTTAGCGCACGTCGTCCCCCTTAGATCGCGACCGGGTGTGGCGTCCGTAATCTGGGAAAGTTTGGTGTCCATGCGCCGTTGCTCGCGGGAGCACTTCGCGGACAACCGTTCTGTTCAATCCTTTATATATATAGATGTTAACAAGATCTGCCATCTTCCTTCCCTCTAGTTTGCTGCTGGAGGGGTACTACTACAGTGGTGGGTCCGTCCCTGGACCTCTAAATGAAACCTTCTTGCAGCAGGACTATCGTTTTGTCTCGGATGATGTGACCAGGGAAGTGCTGGCTGAGCCATCTACACAGGCGGCACTGTCATCAGAGCTTGGATCTGCCCTGGAGTACTCGGTGGATGGAGCCCCTCAGCAAGGAACCGGTACAAATCATGCATTATTAGTATAGCTATTCTACCTGCTGTAAAAATCTGTTTTTTGGGGGCACATAATTTAAATCTTTTTCTCCGCATCCTACAACCCAGTGTCCCCCAATGTGCCTGATAGGACCGTGCTGGTAAGCCCATCCACTGTGTATGCTGCCAACTGTTAGCAGAACTTCACAGCAGCTCTGAATTGTTGTTCATCTCCATGCAGGGTCTTGCCATTGCTCTTGGTGTTGTGGGTGTCTTCTGCCTCATTGGATACTGTGAGTGTTCTAGTTGTAGCTAAGCATGTTGCCATGACATGCATGTATATTACTTCGTAATGTAAGAAATTTCTTGCATTTCCTTTCAATCCCTACGTATACACTGTTCATAGCCCTGGTCATTATACTGGGCTATGCTCTCATAAAGGCCAAGAGGGTTGGTGGACACTCAAAGGTGCACAAGACTAGCTCTGGAGGACGCGGTGAAGCTGAAACATCGATGACAGCTGATGAGGGGGAAGGCTACATGATGAAAAATTTGGCCACTGCACACGAAGAAATAAGAGTAGAATTTAGTTAGACTGTCTATAGTATGTGGAGAATTAGTCCCTCAGTAGATTTAGGGTGAAACATAGCTGTGTAGATATGTAGATATGAGTGTACATGCTAAGCGTGCACACTTATTTGGTGAACACCATGCAGACTGTAGCTATTATCAGTAGAGTGTGGTAGCTATATATCTAATCATAACTGAGGAGTTACATAATACGTTGCTTTTCTTTATCTGTCCATGCCTCCATGTGCAACTTGCTGCGGGTATGTATGCATGTGCCCAGCTCGTGCAGTACATTTATACAGCTTTAGGTATCTACAGCTCGCCTATAGCTGCTATTATAGGGTCTAGGTAAAGGAGGCGCTTAAATTACCTCGGGCGGCTATTAAATAGTTGACAGGTACTTATGGCCACCGTGGAAGCGGAAGACCCTGATCTTCCCAGCAAAGTTGTAGCGGAACTAACTGGCCACCAGGGACCCGTCAGAGCAGTGCGAGTTAATGGTTAGTACTGGCGTATGGACGTAGCTGCATAACTGTATGGGTAGTGGGATGCGAAGTGCCCGTGTGTATAAGATGTGTGTGGCTGTGTGTGTGCGTGTGTGTGTGTGTGTGTGTGTGTGTGTGTGTGTGTGTGTGTGTGTGTGTGTGTGTGTGTGTGTGTGTGTGTGTGTGTGTGTGTGTGTGTGTGTGTGTGTGTGTGTGTGTGTGTGTGTGTGTGTGTGTGTGTGTGTGTAGCCATAGATGGAGGTCAATGGTGTAGCCGTGCGTGTGTGGTGTGTGCGTGCGTGCGTGCGTGCGTGTGTGTGTGTGTGTGTGTGTGTGTGTGTGTGTGTGTGTGTGTGTGTGTGTGTGTGTGTGTGTGTGTGTGTGTGTGTGTGTGTCCTTCTAAATCTGCAGTGAGTAACATAAGCCTTCTATTATCTTGTTCAGGTCTGTGGATGGAAAGGTTCGGCGGTATGATATTTGAGCAGGCAAGCTGACATGTGATACTATTGGCTGTGAGTTATGCAACTAGAAATCATGCATACATGAAAAGGAGGTTGTGATTGGGGTCTTGGTTTACTGATCGCTTCGCGCGACTTGTCTGTCCTCTTCTGTCTCAGCCCCAGTGATAAGTGTGAGCTTCTCCAGGGATGGACAGTGTATTCTGGCATCCACGCTCGACAGCAAGCTGAGACTTATAGACAAAGACACTGGAGAGCTGCTGAACACGTTAGTCCATGTTTGTTAGACCTTGCATAGTATCTTGACTAGTAAACATTTAGTCTTATATACATACATGTGTAGCTGATTGTCCAAGCACTCAGATTGACCTATGCCACATAGCTGTGCTTCAGCTGCAATCGTGTGGTATAGCCAGCATGATTAAGGTTTGGGTTAAAGTGTTTGTGGGCATGTGTTATAACGGATACGATCTGTGTTGTGCTTCATCTCACATCAAGCATCACCTCACACATTTTACCAGTCTTATTTGTGACAGTATTGTTGTTTTTATACATGGTCTTATGCTCACTTCAACTGGGTGTTCTGCTTGCTTCAAAGTGTTAGAACTGCCACTTTTGCTATATCCTTTTGTGTTTAAGTGCTAGGGCTCATGTAGAATAGCTGTTGTGTGTAAGTTGAGTGACCTAAACACTGAATTATACTCCTGTAGTATTACAGGTGTGTGTGTGTTTCTCTGTACACTCAGGTTCTTTGGAGGAAAGAATGAAGACTACAAATTGGACGGTCTCCTCTCACACAAGGACAGCCATGTGATCTGTGGCTCTGAGGATGACAGGATATGCTTCTGGGACTTAGTGGAGGTGTGCTCTTCCATTTTATATAAGACTAGCAGGAAAGCCCGCCTTCGGCGGGCTTCCCTGCTCCGGCGCCCCCATGACGGCTGCTGCACGATAGCTACTCCATGACAGTGTGGCTTTTGATTGTGTGGGTATGCCAGCCGGTAGGCTGCATTCATAGCTATGCATGCATGTTGCAGGCAATGCTGTGTGTAGCATGATGTGGACAGAGAATCGCTCAGAATAAGTGGAATCATGCATGCACTGACAATGGATATGACATCAAAAATGGAACTGAAGAACAATGTGTGTGGGCACATCAAGTAAAATTGGAAGCTTATGTATGCTCAGGGGAACACCACGTCTTAAGATGGGTTTGGATAGGTCATGCATGGTACTGTTCCAGGTCAAAGTGTAATGAAAAGTCACTGATTGAGCTACTATATCCCACTTTGGCTTGGAACAGTACCATGCATGTACTGTCCAAAACCATCAAGACATGTTGCTCACCTGAGTGTACTTAGGCTCCAATACTTGATGTGCCCACACAGATATACAACAGTGGATAGAAGGTGCAAAATGTTGCCTACAAATTGTTAGCTATCATTGACTTGATGCAAAAGCAGCAACATGCTCACAGAAGAAAGAGGTCTATGATGTTGCTGCATTGTAGACTCATAGTGTAGCTGATGTATATCAGAATGGTGCGATAGATAGTGTTGGCTGCAGCTCTGTTGCTTCACAGAAGGAAGAGGTTTCCCATGTTGCCGCATTTTAGTCTCATATTGCATCTGATTTACATCAGTATGGTGCCATAGATAGTGTTAGCTGCAGCGCTGTAGCATGACAGAGCACTAACGCTCTCCCTTTGGCATGGTACCGCGTTTGAAAAGGTTAAGTTACCGGAATCCCGTATACGCAGACCGTAAACGGACGAAAAACATGGCGTCATTTTCCGTAACGGAGGGAAAACGTGCGGCGCTCTTCGCAGGCGCAGCGAATCATCTTCCGTATACCCCCTTATAACCATCACCATGCGGTGCTCTGTAATAATCCCGAGTTTCGCGTTGATCGCGTGCAAACTGCGTGAGGAGTTTGCGAACAAAGGATTTGAGCTCTACCAAATTATATATAGAGATACACACAGAACATTCATCACACTATGTCTGGTCAGGGCCGTAGCACCAAGATAAAAACTGGTCAGGCCATAGATGACGTGACACAAACTAAAGGGCTGGGGGCACGCCCCCCCCAAGGAAAGTTTTGAAATCTAGATGTTCTGTGAGTACGTTTGGATCACTTCTAGGCCCATCAACACGTCAATGAGTATGGTTAAATGTAACATAGACCAACAGGCACTTACAGCAGGAAAGGTGATCAAGTGCCATGTAACAGGTAATACAGTGCATTAAAATAAGAAGATAGCGCATTAAAAATCGAAATCTAGTTTTTGGCTATCTCTCTGATGCTAGGCAGCACAAATCTCTCCTTGTCTTAACTAGAAGACACCATCAATGCAAAGGGTGTGTAAAAATGTTTCCTCTAAAAATAAGAGGACCGGTCCATGCAAAGAGGGGGACCAGCCGGTCCATGCAGCAAGGAGGGCCAGTCCATGCAAAACCCAGGTCATTAACATGCGCTGACTTTGAATATGTTTTCACCATCCCTACATCTGCCAACATTTTGCCGCCCTTGCGATCTTGCTACCATCCACTGTTTCTCCGCCTGCATATTCTAGTGCAATTGTACATATGAGTATGCAATAACAAGGGTTGCTACAGGAGACTATCCTATTGCCTGCATATGCCCATTTCAGCTACATGTTCCCATGTACGTATATATATACCACCATGCTGCATGCATATATCCATGTACAGTGGATTTATGCAACTTTGCAACAGTTCCCATACCTGGGTAGTCGTTACCTAGGATACGAACAGGGTGACATATAATAGGAGTGTACAGTACCAGTCCGTATCCTAGGTAATGACTGCCCATGGTGTGAGAACTGTTGCAAGGTTGCATAAATCCACTGTACATGACTGAAGCGATAAGGAAAACCTGAATAGCTAGAAATTGCAGTCTGGTGTGCACCGTGGCGCATGTACAGCTGCACTCTGTACACTGTATAAGCCATTTGCATCCTGGATATAGGGAGTTAATTTGAACTTCGCAAGCATTGACAGTGATTTGTACAATGTTTGTGCTGGTGTATACTGTAAAACAGTGTTGGATTCGGACCACCACTGGTGTTTCTCAGGGACTAAAGGTGTTACAGTGGTTGTTTGAAATCACTGCGTGTCCCTGAAAACCACCACTGGTGGCCATGGCCTGAAACCACCACTGTCTTTACAGTGTAGAGCTAAACAGAGAGGACCCGAAAGTGGGTGTACCGGTTTGCAGACAGCAATGTAGTGAAGAGCAATGGTAAGCAATAACATGTACTAGCTGGGTGGTTTTCCAGGGTCTCAAGGTAGAGCAAGATGCATAGCTACATAAGTGATGAATCCAAAGAATATGGGTCCTGCAGCTAGCTGTTACATCAAAACACGTAATGGATTGCATGGAAGAGCAGGAGGGCTTAGATTCTAGAGCACAGCAAAGTAGATTGAGTAGCAAGCAATTTGCAAGGATAAACCTAATAACTAGTGTACAGAGCACATGCAACAAAGCAGAAAGATGGGGAAATTGTAAGGCTGTACCTGTGGGTGTAAAGGGGAAGCTGAAGAGCTGGAATGGGCATGCAGTAGTAGGAGGCGCAGCAAAATGTTGGCAGATGTAGGGATGGTGAAAACGTATTCAAAGTCAGCGCATGCTAATGACCTGGGTTTTGCATGGACTGGCCCTCCTTGTTGCATGGACCGGCTGGCCCCACTTTTTGCATGGACCGGCCCTCCTCTTTGTTCCTACAGTTTTTTCGCCAGGTGGTTTTACCTTGCAGGTACACACTGCACCATCCCTACATCTGCCCTTGTTTTTGGAGGAAACATTTTACGCACCCTTGTTTCTATTCTTTCTATGGAATGCAAATTACTCATGGGCCAGTCAACTTTTAAAGCTTCCAAACAACAGTGGCAACAAAGGGACATTCTCTGAATCATGGCAGGGTGTGTAGCACAATAGCACAATGTGGGTTGTGTCTGGGTGGGCAGCCTAGGGTAGGCTGTGGCAGGTGGGTCAAAGATATATTACAATTACCTATGTTTGGATAGGCTGAGAGTTAGTTGTGATGCAGGTTAAGGCGGCAGAGCAGGGGGATGTAGCTATGGCCCCTACACGGGAGGGTCGGACAAGGTCCTGGGATTGTGCAATACCAGCACATCAATAATTGCATTCCTGACATTCCAATCGCGTCTCCATATGTTAGCTGACTGTGCTCCAAGGCCAACTGTCTTGGAGCACAGGTCTTGGATGCACCCTTGTTGTTAGTATGTAGTTTCCTGTAATGTACCCTCTGTAAATGGAACTCATGGCAATTAAGTTGTATCTGGAGGCTGTATATGTCATCATCACACCAGCACATTTGTATATTGCTTTGTTGAGATTTCAGTAACTTACAATGTCTACATTATGACATCTTCTGCTCATACGCTAGAAGTGTGTCTTCTTCTCTGCAGGGCTCTATGGTACTAACTCTTCAACATACCACTTCTGCTACCTTACAGAGAAACTGCATAGTGTATTCCATCAGCCACCATCCCAAGCACCCCTGCCTACTTTCTGTGGCCTCCACTGGGCCCATGAAAAATGTTTGGAAACCCAAGACCTGGGAGCCTAGCTAGGCAGACTAGATTTTCTACTTACTTACATTCATGCACTTGTGTGTTTACATGTGAATGCAATCTGTGTTACCTCTCGTACAAGCTGAAGCTTATTTACTGTGTGTAAGGTGTGTTGTCGTAGTGAAATTGTCAACTTTTGGGCAGTTAAATTGTTCCCAAGTTCCTGCCGTGTGAAAGTGAGTAGATGTTGCTCAATGTACTATATTTGACTGAAAGTAGGGCGCAAATTGAGAATACACACCATTATATCTACCTTTAAAGTGCTCTACACATCTTTTATGTATGGTGTAAAACAGTATAGGCGTGCAATACAACTGAAGTCATATTTATGTATGGTACATATTTCCATATTGGAATGTATGGTGCTTGTGAGCAGTCGTGAGAATGTTGCCAGCTTAGTATTGTTATACAGTACAGTCTTTGAGGATTCAGCTGAATGGCACGACTGTGACAGGAGGACGGATGCATTGCAAAATATACTGGACCATGCAAGTAACTCTGCCTAGCATTCAAGTGTATATAGTGCAGCAAAGCATATTCTGAATGCCTGTATTAGAAGCTGTGGCATCTTGAATAATTATGCTAATCTGGGAACTGTCCTGGGATTAAGCACCCACAGTCACATATGCATGAAGAAGGCAAAGGACATGCAATATGGCAGCACTATAATTTATAGCAACTGGTTATAGTTAGCACTTAAGTGTTACAGCGAAAAATGGATTGACACCTTGGGTGTTGTGCTTTACGTATACCTTGCAATGCAATGTGTATATTCAGCACAAACATTACTTGATTGTGCATACAAGGAAAGACCGAGAACGACTGAGAAGTCTTTCCTGAATTATACTATTTATAATCATGTGGTTGTGCATATACATAGAGCAACATTGTCCTTTCTGAAAATGTAACAGTTTTTTATACAGTGGAACCTGTCTATGGCAGACAGCCACCTTCAGGCCACCAGCTCTAACTTTAAAGTGGGCAACTGGTTTTGAATCGGGTCAAGTTAAGAATTAGGTGGTAATATATAATTATACAGTCGGAGCAATGGTTATAGAAACTATGCAGCTAGTATGTACTAAAGATGTTTCCAGAAAACGGGGAAGATGTGGCGAAGTTTCAGTGTTGCCAATCAGAAGGAGCTCAAGTGTGTAGTAGTGGCACTTTTCCAGATTTTCCCCACGTGTAGCTGAATCTGGAAACTTCTATATGACAGTCCTCTGAAGTGACTGTACCTGGCATGTAATGACAACTGTAGGACCACACTAATAAATAAGGTAGGATGATGGATTTTGTAATTCAAATGGTAGATTTCGTGCACTAGGGAAACACCATCTGTATGCTTAGCACGGTAAAATCTCCATTAATTCTATAGTTGTTCAATTAAACTTAGAATAACTTGTAAGGATGGTGAAAGTGCATGCGTGTAGAGGAATGCAGGCAGGTTGAACAGAGAGCGAGGAACTCTACCAGAGATTTATACGGCATTACTGGACTGAACTCTGAATTTGCTGTATGACTCCGCCCACTCACATCTTCCCGCTGGCATTATTATGTACTATTATGCCTATCATGTCACCGCTTTGGACTCATGGCTGTCTCCCAGCTTGCTTGGTCAACATGTTTTTTACCCTCATCATCTGTTATCTAACATTATCATCTCCTGTTGTTATTCATCATGCTATATGTCACCACATGCTATTTAGACAGTGTAAAGTGCTTTCTTATATATATACCATTTACTGATGAAGGTAGCCAATGATTGCCACTGAAACATCAAGAGATTGTGAATTTTGGCTAGTGAGAACAAAAAATTGAGCATGGATTTATTATTGTATTATAAGTACTATTACTAACTGAATGCCCGCCCTTTGGGTGGGTTCCAATCTACAGTTGGTAATTTGAGCGTTGAGCCAATCAGAACCGTCCGTTTGATTGATAGCATTCCGTAGACTCGCTCCGTAAAACTCCGTGCGTACACAATTAACTTATGCTAGTCCATTTCGGGTAAAGGAGTTCAGCGGAGGAGGCGCTAATCACCTTAGGTCACCCCCCATATTGCCGTGATATGCTCTTCCAAGTTTGGCAAAGATTAGTGAAAAATTGAAGGAGGAGTTTCTGAACAACCAAACATGATCTTTTCTCTATCTCTTAGATACGGCGGCGAGCGTAAAAGTGGCAAGAACTCAGACAGAAAGACCTTAAACCAAATTTCGGCTCGGCGAGGTTACTCACAGTACACCTCTTCGTAATCCTACCATGTTTCATGAAGTTCGGTCCAGAATTGAAGGATCGAGAATATCCCAGACAACGAAAATGTGCGTTACGTTTATTATAATAAGATACTCAATATGAGCATGGATGTGTTTTAATTAGTGCAGCATAGATTGAACAAGAAATAATTTTATGATTTTTGGTTAACTAGCCAGGGAAATCTCCCTAATTGTGCACATACTGAATTTTATGAAATTTTGTGGTCAAATGCATGACTGTGCATGTGTGACCACGAAGCAGTTACAGCGAGCCAATATATGTCATGAATTGTGAAACTTGTGTGCGCAGCGCAATGAGCACATTGTGCTAATTTGCACCTCCTAAGATCCAAATTAATATTATAATGTTTTGCAATCACCTGTGCTTTGGATTGCTAGGTCACTCCATCCCTATATACACTTCCCCCAGCCCATTATTGCTGAGTAACTATCACCGAGCAACAGAGACCTATATGTGGTGACAGACTGCCTCATTCATGCCCATGTACTCAGATTACCCAGTGACATCATCACGCAGTTATCTTATTATAATAAACGTAACGCACATTTTCTGTGTTCGGGATAATCTCCTTCAATTCTGGACGAAACGTCACGAAACTTGGTAGGATTACGAAGGGGCGTGCTGTTAGTAACCTAGCCGAGCCGAAATTTGGTTTAAGGTCGTTCCGTCCGAGTTCTTGCCACTTTTACGGTCGCCGCCGTATCTAAGAGATAGGGAAAAGATCGTGTTTCGTTTTCCAGAAACTCCTCTTTCAATTTTTAAGGGCTGCCGCAGGCAGCCCCTATATTGTTTGCAAATTGACGTTTTCATATGGCTTCATGTTACGGATATATATATATATATAATACGCCAATCTACGGTTGTACGTCAATGCTTACATTTATATTGAATGTATTGGGCGAAGTATTGGATATAGGGCAGGGGGGTCCTGGGATTGCGCAATACCAGCACCTCAATAATTGCATTCCTGACATTCCAATCGCGTCTCCATATGTTAGCTGACTGTGCTCCAAGGCCGAATGTGCATACCCTGAGCCATGGCAGGGCCTTGTACTGCATTCGCGCCCCTGGTATGAGCCGTACGTACGTAGCCAAGGAGCCATACGGTGGATTGGGCTTAATTGTCTGACCGCTTTCACGATTTAGTTTTGCAAGTTATCGCAGCGTTTCTTGAGGATTGCCAGCACGCTCAAGCCATTTCTAGCATCCCTGCTATCAAATGTGACAAATCGTGTACAGAACTAAGACGATTGCAAGGACGTGGCTGCCGATTGCACTCCCACTGCAGAAGCAGTCAACCTATCAGTCTTGCAGTCCTGAAGTGATCAATGAGGACTCGCTACCAGCTTCTAAGGAGTCACTTCCACAGTAGCACTTGCTCAGTACTCCAGATTAGGTTCCATCTGCCTCGTAGCCAGCATCAGCGAACACTCGTACACCGGTGTTGGAAAATGCTCGCAAAACCTACCTAGATGCTGGGGAAGGGCGGGGAAGGGTCCATTTTCTGATAGCCCTTGTCCAATTGTGTGCTCGGAAGCAAAGAAACAAGCGATGCGACGTGTTTCTCGAAATATGTCTGCTCTTAGCTAGTATAGGTAAAATACACAGTAAAGAGCAGCCGCGTCGGCCATTTTGCGGACACACGTGACCTTGACCGACCCCCTGGATATACAGGGGGTCGGTCAAGGTCACGTGTGTCCGCAAAATGGCCGACGCGGCTGCTCTTTACTAAGAGCAGACATATTTCGAGAAACACGTCGCATCGCTTGTTTCTTTGCTTCTGAGCACACAGTTGGACAAGGGCTATCAGAAAATGGACCCTTCCCCGCCCTTCCCCAGCATCTAGGTAGGTTTTGCGAGCATTTTCCAACACCGGTGTACGAGAGTTCGCTGATGCTGGCTACGAGGCAGATAGAGCCTAATCTGGAGTACTGAGCAAGTGCTCCTGTGGAAGTGACTCCTTAGAAGCTGGTAGCGAGTCCTCATTGATCACTTCAGGACTGCAAGACTGATAGGTTGACTGTTTCTGCAATGGGAGTGCAATCGGCAGCCACGTCCTTGCAATCGTCTTGGCTCTGTACATGATTTGTCACATTCGATGGCAGGGATGCTAGAAATGGCTTAAGCGTGCTGGCAATCCTCAAGAAACGCTGCGATAACTTGCAAAACTAAATCGTGAAAGCGGTCAGACAATTAAGCCCAATCCACCGTATGGCTCCTTGGCTACGTACGTACCGGTCATACCAGGGGCGCGAATGCAGTACAAGGCCCTGCCATGGCTCAGGGTATGCACATTCGGCCTTGGAGCACAGTCAGCTAACATATGGAAACGCAATTAGAATGTCAGGAATGCAATTATTGAGGTGCTGGTATTGCGCAATCCTAGAACTTGTCCGACCCCCCTGCTGGATATCAGGGGGGTCGGACAAGGTCCTGGGATTGCGCAATACCAGCACCTCAATAATTGCATTCCTGACATTCCAATCGCGTATCCATATGTTAACTGACTGTGCTCCAAGGCCGAATGTGCATACCCTGAGCCATGGCAGGGCCTTGTACTGCATTCGCGCCCCTGGTATGACCCGTACGTACGTAGCCAAGGAGCCATTCGGTGGATTGGGCTTAACTGTCTGACCGCTTTCACGATTTAGTTTTGCAAGTTATCGCAGCGTTTCCTGAGGATTGCCAGCACGCTTAAGCCATTTCTAGCATCCCTGCTATCGAATGTGACAAATCGTGTACAGAACCAAGACGATTGTAAGGACGTGGCTGCCGATTGCACTCCCATTGCAGAAGCAGTCAACCTATCAGTCTTGCAGTCCTGAAGTGATCAATGAGGACTCGCTACCAGCTTCTAAGGAGTCACTTCCACAGGAGCACTTGCTCAGTACTCCAGATTAGGCTTCATCTGTCTCGTAGCCAGCAGCAGCGAACACTCGTACACCGGTGTTGGAAAATGCTCGTAAAACCTACCTAGATGTTGGGGAAGGGCGGGGAAGGGTCCATTTTCTGATAGCCCTTGTCCAACTGTGTGCTCAGAAGCAAAGAAACAAGCGATGCGACGTGTTTCTCGAAATATGTCTGCTCTTTACTAGTATAGGTAAAATACACAGTAAAGAGCAGCCGCGTCGGCCATTTGCGGACACACGTGACCTTGACCGACCCCCCTGGCTGGATATAGGGTATTTATATTGTCGGCCATTTTATTCGGCCGGAAGTGGACCGTGTGCGAGGCCTAGGGACTTTGAAAACCGGCTTCTAAGCGACGTCTTAATGATGTGCTGGGAACCCACCCGAAGGGCGGGCATTCAGCTAGTGTATACAAAGGATATTGTCAGTATTGTCAGGTTACAGCTGTATGTAATCTTCTGAAGTCTTGAACTAATAGGAATGAGGTGAAATTTGAAACTGGCTGTGGTGCATGACAGGAGATCGATGAAAGGCCTGAAGTTACAGAAGGAACAAACTTTCACAATCCATGTGTTCCCTGCCCACATGTGCAGTACAATGCAAGTCACGTCCTGCACAGCTGCGCGCACATCACACATTGTTTATTGTTAGTGGGCATATACACACAGTTGCAGCATACCCAGTACACGATAATAAAACTTTGTTACTTTATCCCATTCTTTACACCAGGGCATGTAATCAGTATAATTGTGTAAAATTATCAGCAACACTCAGTGCTGTTTAAGGCGTATCACTCTTGCCATACATCCGCCCTCTACGTTTCTTCCCAGCACAATATATTAAGATGGCCTAAATTAAAATACCGGTAGCCTACTATCACTAACACACAGAATAATTATATGCCCATCATGTCACCCCTTTGGACTCGTGGCTGTCTCCCAGCTTGCTCGGTCAACATTTTTCACCCTCATCATCTGTTATCTAACATTATCACCTAGCTCATGTTGTTATTCATCTTGCTATGTCACCACAAGCTATTTAGACAGTGTAAAGTGCTTTCTTATGCCATTTACTGATGAAGGTAGCCGATGATTGCTACCGAAACGTCTAAAGAGATCATGAATTTTGGCTACTAAATATAGGTTATACCGAGATCCGAGGTGTCTACGGGATTTAGAACACCATGGGAAACCGATTACTATAGAGGCCCGCGCGTGAAGCGCAAGGACCTCTATATTGGTTTCCTAGGTGTTCTAAATCCCGTAGACACCGAATGAGCTCGGTATAAGGTGTTTGGACTATGATAGCAACCAGCATCAATACAGGGAAGGACAGCGCTGGCCAGCTCTACCAAGAAATGACGACAAAAAGGTAGCTGAGTAGTCAAACGGCAGCAACCGTAAAAGTGGCAAGAACTCGGACGGAACGACCTTAAACCAAATTTTGGCTCGGCGAGGTTACTAACAGCATGCCCCTTCGTAATCCTACCAAGTTTCGTGACGTTTCGTCCAGAATTGAAGGAGATTATCCCGAACACAGAAAATGTGCGTTACGTTTATTATAATAAGATAACTGCGTGATGATGTCACTGGGTAATCTGAGTACATGGGCATGAATGAGGCAGTCTGTCACCACATATAGGTCTCTGTTGCTCGGTGATGGTTACTCAGCAATAATGGGCTGGGGGAAGTGTATATAGGGATGGAGTGACCTAGCAATCCAAAGCACAGGTGATTGCAAAACATTATAATATTATTTTGGATCTTAGGAGGACTGCCTCATTCATTTTTTTAATTACATTCCACAGCGCAAAAAGAGTTTGAATAATGAAACAAAGGACAATACTAACACAACATAATAAGAAAAGATAATACAAGAATGATAATAAGTAATACACCAGAACCGAACAATACTGTAGAGTAAATCACAGGCAATACAATACATTACGACTATCTCAGTCAATTAGTGCCTCATTCATGCCCATGTACTCAGATTACCCAGCGACATCATCACGCAGTTATGTATACAAAGGATATTGTCAGTGTTGTCAGGTTACAGCTGTATGTAATCTTCTGAAGTCTTGAGCTAATAGGAATGAGGTGAAATTTGAAACTGACTGTGGTATGTGACAAGAGATAAATGGGCGTGAAGTTATGAAAGGAACAAACATTCACAATTCATAGAGATTAATCACTGGGAATATTACACCAACCAGCCTCCTACACCAATAGTGTCTCAGGAGGCTGGGGGGCATCACACCCTATTAATGGCAACCAGTGATCACAGCCTTCCCCCGCTAGTCATCCTACAAAGATGGTAGAGCCACAGACAGCTGTTTCGCCCTAGTTGGGGCTCATCAGTGTGGCGTACTGATGGATGGTAAGATGACTAGCTACTCTTGTGTCCACCACTAGTGAAACACTTGTGGTTTTGACAAGAGCGAATACTAATGGGGCGTGATGCCCCCCAGATTCCTGAGACACCATTGGTGTAGGAGGCTGGTTGGTGTAATATTCCCAGTGATTAATCTCTATCAACCAAACCTCAGCAGTGGACCAACTGCTACAAACTGTCCTCTTAACAACCTTGCGCCAAGTCACGCTTTTGTAAATGACTTGCAGCCTTCCCCCATTAGTATTCGCTCTTGTCGAAACCACAAGTGTTTCACTAGTGGTGGACACAAGAGTAGCTAGTCATCTTACCATCCATCAGTACGCCACACTGATGAGCCCCAACTAGGGCGAAACAGCTGTCTGTGGCTCTACCATCTTTGTAGGATGACTAGCGGGGGAAGGCTGTGATCACTGGTTGCCATTAATAGGGCGTGATGCCCCCCAGCCTCCTGAGACACCATTGGTGTAGGAGGCTGGTTGGTGTAATATTCCCAGTGATTAATCTCTATCAACCAAACCTCAGCAGTGGACCAACTGCTACAAACTGTCCTCTTATTCACAATTCATGTGTTCCCTGCCCACATGTGCAGTACAATGCAAGTCACGTCCTGCACAGCTGCGCGCACATCACACCTTGTTTAGGCAAGACTACCTATGAGGAAGAAGTAGTTAGCTACCAGTAGTTAGTTTCTCATGGACATTGCTGCAGCAGTCGCACATGTGTTGCATGTACACACCACACCATGAACAGATGTGATAATAGACTTCAAAGCAACATCGTTTTTAATTGATCACTTAAAGCACTTCAATTAATTGTTACAGTCTATATTTCATTGTAACTATTATACCAACACTGTCTTATTTCCTATTGATCACTTGAAAGTTCTACTGTTGTGAAAGTCTATACACTTCCTTTTAGATTAATTTATTGCAGGATAGTCTATACTAGGATAGTTTATCCCCGGGGATAGTATATTCAACCAGTATAGAATAGTCCGGGGGAAGAAATTCACCAAGGGGGGATAACAATCCCAGGATATACTAACCCTGGGGGATAAAGCTATCCTAGTTTATTGCCGAGCGGCGAGCGAAGCGAGACCATTGGCCGCTGTCTATTTGCGCCTCGGCGATATATATGTTACGACCCATATCGCAACCGCCGACCGTTTCAAAACGCTTCGAAACGGGTCAACCAGTTTGGAAACGAGTCGCTGTAACGTACAGCAGTCCGATTATGTATCGCACGATACGTGACTGCGCATGTGACTCCGTCACATGACGGCTCGTCTTTCGGGGGTACTTCTGCTCCTGTTCGGCCGCTCATCTTTGTCGACATGCTCCCGCGGAAAAGGGACACAGAAGGAGAGCAGATGGGAATGGCAACGACGCGCAAGATGGTGCGCTCGACGACACGGAGACAGTGGGGAAAAGAGAGGCCAGACTAGAAGCGAATGCGGCAGAATAGCGCAAGGCTACTGGCCTCGGCGACGGACGAGCAGCGGAAGTCCATGCTTAAGGAGCTTTGTCATTAACAAACAAAAAGCAAAACACAAAACACAAGGCGCTTGGTACTAAGACAACTCCAGTCTGTAACATCACATTACCCTTTTCTACTGACCACACGTACGTAGGTACTATTCATGCTGCGAGGCAATTCTTATGCGCTTAGCTTAGCGTATGCCTAGTTTTACCCGCGGGGGAATACGAAATCGGAGGATAGAGTAAAGCATGAAACCGGGCCTCAATTGCAATCGTGGGAAGACAGACTGCAGAGCAGGAAGCTGCAGAACAGGAAATACCTGTATGCACCAGACTATGTATAAAAGTTATATCGTGTTCCTGTCTAGTCAGTGTGTTCTCTCGCCTCTTGGCCGAGAGCATCTTCTTCTGTCGGAGAATGGAGAGAACTGGAGGGCCAGCAAGGCTTGCCCTGTGTCTCTTTACGTTGGTGTTTGCGGGAGTGATCAAAGAGGGTCCGCAGTTTAGTCATGCAGGTAAGAATAATAGCTAGACAAAGGTGGGATTACACAGAGATATGTCCGTGAATTGATCTGCTGGTGTTTGTTGTGGTCTACTGAAACTTCAAGTTCACTGTTAAAAATATGGTGTGACCGTCACACCACTCAGTGCTCACACCAATGGTGTGATCAGTCACACTATTACTTTAGTGTGACGTTCACACTGACACCAGTATCCACACTGTTGTTCAAATCTTTTCTTAAAGATTAAGAGACTTTGAAGTAATTTACACGCAAAGATGAGATTTTACTTGGAATCCTACAAGCTATCTAAGTACATATATAGCTACCCAGGATACAGCTTAGCCTAATGATATGTTGTGTACAGTGGGAGGACCTCGTCAAACTAAGTGTGTAATTTAATGTACCATTAGCTACTTTGTATCACCCACAAACAGTCCCACCAGGTGGTATGTTGTGTACTATCTGTAGTGAAATGTACCATGAAGTGCTTAGTCTCTTACAAACTGTTCACATAAATGGTATGTTGTGTACTGCATGGTTGGAGCGAACATCACACTGCAAATGGGTGTGCTCACAGTGGCAACCAATTCACACCAATTTTGGGTGTGATCATCACTCCCCATTTTTAACAGTGTTGTAGTAAGTAAGAATGTCGCACTACATCCTTGAATGTAGCTAGGGACGATGGTTAATACTCCACTGTGCAACAGTCTTTAGCTACTTGTTTCTGTTCTTTTTATGCCATCCCTATACAACGGATTCCTTACTATTTTTAACCCTCGGCGCATGCGCCGTAGGGTTATATACAGTAGTTGGGTGTGTGTATTCGTTACGGCTTTTTCATACAGTAACGAATCGGACAAAAAGACCTATGGATCGCCTCAGCGCTGCGAAAGATTGCATTAAAACGAGCGTTTTCAGGGGCTGCTGCATATTGTTTTCGTTTTGACGATTTGTTGTATGGCTTCGTGTCACGCTACCGGTGGTATGTCGGTATCTACTCAGTTCGTTCGTTCGTTCGTTTGTTCGTTCGCGATTCAGGCAAAAACTATGCACAGGGCGCCACTAAACTCTCTAACTAAAGTTGGGCTCCAGAAGTGTCCTACACGGGTTGAAATCGCCCGCCTTGCAGTTCTTGAAGAGATATGATCCTTCCATTTCTGGTTTATGGGGCGCCGAAGACGCCCCTATATTGTTTTCACTTTTTGGTATATTCGTATGGCTTCATGTTCGTATGTAGGGTAGCTACGCCATTTCCGGGACAGCGCCAATACCCGGTCACTCTGCAAAAATGTACGTCGCATGAAACAGACAGGCAAGACTTCCAGCTAACGCCACGCTTGGTTGATACTTGCACTAGCAGGGTTTAAGAATCCGCAGCCAAAACGGGACGAGTGCCCTTCGTTCGGCGGCTGGACACTGATTCCTTCTCCCCTATCTCTTCCGGAGCGTCAAGAATTGGCAGGAAGTAGGAGGAGATAAGAATTGCACTATCTTCGATTGCGCGCCAAATTCGAGCGGTTGACCGGATCTGCTTACGGAAAGATACATTGAACTCATTGGTGATCGAACTGCATGCGCTACAATAGAAACTAACTTCTGTGCTTGAGAGAAGTTAGTAAAATTCAATGCATATTAGTCACTGCAGTTGCTAATAGTTGGACAGCAGCAAAATTGTCATACTTTGGTTGCTGACGATAACTAGGCAGTGAAGGCAGACATGCATGTGGAGATTGATACCGGAGAGGCAGACAAAGGTGTTTGCACCACCTGTGGAACTGATGAAGAGGGCACTTGGATTTGCTGTGACAGTATTTCCAAATGGCATCATCTTTGTTGTGTAGGACTATCTGACTCTAGCAACCTTGTCCAGTCCTTTTGGAAGTGCGCTGAATGTTGACCATGGCTGTATTTATTTACCAATCTTATCCACTTAAAGTGTTTCTTGTGAAGACAAGTTGTGTTCTTACTGCAGTGGTGGTGTTTAAAGAACTAAAGCTGTGTCTGCACAAGAACAACAACAGTACTGCTGCCTAATGTACAGTGCATGAACATGATAAATGGGACATCATTAGATAGAGGTACTGATACCAGTTGTGATGGTTTCAAATTGATTACAACAGTCAAGCAGCATGTGCTCACTGACTGCACTCAGCTAGCTACTTTCCATCAGTTTGGTATTTTACCATGTCCATAATGCAACACCATTATGTAGGGTTAGCATTAGCAGGTAGAGCTCTAGAAATCGGTTAAAGTTGTGGTGAGTGGCTGAAAGGTGGTAGTAATCAATGTTGTGGGGTCATGAAGACAATTACAATTTTACAAAAGTGAAATGAAGAGCCTAAGAGGGTCACCCCAGCAGCAGCTAACTAACTTGAGTTCTCTCTGATCACACCATGCGGTGGTGGTGACAGCAACAAGTGATGTCCCATGCATGATGTTACATTCGTACAGCGAGCTTATGCAACCTAGCAACAGTTCCCAAATCTTGGAAAGTTGTTACCTAGCACACAGACAGGGTAGCTTATGTAATGTATGATATTTATCCTAGGTAATGACTGCCCATATACGCATGCATGGTGTGGGAGCTGTTTTATAATTGCACAAATCCACTGTTCTCAGCAGTGTGGAGCAATGGAACAGGCTACATGTGATCCTATGCATTGTGGCTGTACATCTTGCTGCTTGTACATGTGCAAGCTGCACTGCTATCCCTACATAGACAGCACTACTGTGTTGCCTGATAATCCATATCTATTCATGACATTGTGGAGGAGTGCTTACTCCTCTCTCCCAGTCCATTGCAATCTATATAATACCTGTGTGTGTGCAATAAATAGATATACATACTGTAGTGATTCCAGAACAGCTGCTATGAGTAACCACATGCATAAAGATGAATATAGTACACTGTTATAAATCCCACATGCATGTGAAGGTTACTGGTAACAATAATGGGTCAACATTAAAATTTGTATCTTCCAAGTCATTGTACTGCAGTTATATACATCCAAGGTCCCTAGAGCCCCAGATTTTCCAGCCTGCAACATATAATATATAATTTTCTGCTATAGCTACCTAACCTAACCCTAGTCCTAAAACCCTAACCCTAACCCTAACCCTAAGTGAAACCTTTGTACTTGCTATCAGCCAGGCACTGAGCTGAAGTAGGTGGTGTAATTACTGTGAATGATTGGCCATGCCACATGCAGCTAGCCCCAGAAATGAGAAGTTGTCTCAAAGTTTGTGATCAAATATTATACATAATGTAATCACTGTTGTCAGTTATGTTGTAATCTGCTGTATTGCTCTACCACCCTCAGCTGCAGTCACTGTGTCACCTGGTGCAAATGTCACAGTCACCGGCAACAGCATCACGCTCCAGTGCACATGGGACAGTGCAGGGTCCTGCTTTTCATGGTACATCAACGGTGTTCTAGTCTACGACGAATATCTTGTCTTCCTCAGGACGCCAGTTCCACTACCACAAAGAATCTCTATCATCAGAGACGTCACAATGATGATGTCCACCTTGACCATTGACAATGCTACAATGGATGACAGTGGCAACTACACATGTGCTTTAACATGTGCACTCATTGGAGTGGAGTTTAGTATGATTGCAGAAAATATGCAGGACACATCATTGGTACTTGTCTATGGTAAGAATGCAATTTCTTGCATCCCAGTCTGATAAAGAATGATTTTATACATACTTCATTGCTCTGTCTGACTGTGGTTCATACAGAACCTCCCGATGCACCCAATAATCTATCAGCTGTCATCAAACCAAATGACACGTCACCAGTGACAGCTGTCATCTCCTGGACAGCCTTGATGGACAATGCTACTGGGATTCCCCCAGGAGGGAACTCAACGCTGCTGTACTTTGTACAAGTGAGTAATATCACTTCAGCAGTGTTGTTCAGTGCTACAGTGGACCACCCAACTAAAACGGTGAAGGCACTGAACCTTCCAGCATGTGAGAACCTGACTGTGTCAGTCACAGCAGAGAACCTGTTCTTCAATGGAACTCCTGCCAGTGAAGACTTCATGACAGTGGAGCCAGGTTGGTAGCAATTGTTGAGTCTACCAGATTTCGCATAAAAAATTGTGGGATATTCATGTCATCACTATTGTCCATTTACGTTGTAGTCTGTAGTATTGCTCTGCTACCCCCAGCTCCACCTACAGTCACTGAGTTATCCATTGCATTTGTCCTTGAAAATAAGTGCGCACACAGTGCACATAAGTACAGTGGTATAGTGAAACTGCAATGGAGTGGACTATTAAATGCCAAGCAGTACTTTGACTGCATTTTATGTAGAGAGTGCTATTGGCGGATTTGTGCACATTGTTGTAGCTGAGATAATGGGCCTTGTCTTCTCTCTATAAAGGGATCGTACTTATTGTAGCTATAGCTACACGAAGTATACATCCCTTTATATAGAGAAGACTGTAGTATATCCCATTATATCCCTTTATATGGAGAAGACATAAATGAGCAAGTTCTGAGCTGTGCTGATTCAGAAGTCAAAGAAAACATTCTCAATTTGGTGTTAATAGCATGCAGGTATCTTGTTTCATCCTTCATTTACCAAGTGTTTACCATAACCATCAATATTGTCCCAGATAATTGTTGGATAAAACCTGGGGCACATAGCTAGTTGTTATTGTTCATGTCTTCTCAACTTCAGAGCCAATTAGTAAGAATAGTAATAATTATTATACATTAAACTGGAAGAATGGCCATTCTCACCTACTTGACATTCCATCTCAATGACATATAATAATGTATGCAGATTCAACCAGTGTTGGAGTATACAGTATAATGCCAGACTATCCAGATGGCAGCAACATCACTGTCCTCTGCACATGGAATACCTCTGTATATTATGTTGCATGGTACAAAAATGGTGCACTGCTCTATGAGGAAGATTTGGCCGCTCCATCTGTCCTCATGGGTTCCCTGCAAGGGATTACTGTTGATACTGACTTTGCAATGATGATGTCTGAACTGACCATTAACAATGCCAAATTGGATGACAGTGGCAACTACACCTGTGCTGTGACGTGCGAGGCAAGTGAAGTAGAGCTTGTTATGATTGCAGTAAATCTACAGGACACTACTGAGGTGTTTGTCTATGGTAAGCTCAGAATACACTTTGCCACAATGTTTAGCTGCCAGCACACACTGAGCATGTGTTGTCTTTTCATTCAACTCAGAACCCCCCAGTGCACCTAATGGCCTGTCTGCTATCATCACGCCAAATGACACGTCACCAGTGACAGCCGTCATCTCCTGGACAGCCTTGGCAGACAATGTAACTGGGATTCCCCCAGGAGGGAACCAAACTTTGAGATACTTTGTAGAAGTGAGTAACAGCACTTCAGCAGTGTTGTTCAGTGCTACAGTGGACCACCCAACTAACACAGTGGAGGCACCCAACCTGCCAGCATGCAAGAACCTGACTGTGTCAGTGACAGCAGAGAACCTGTTCTTCAATGGAACGCCTGCCAGTGAAGACTTCATGACAGTGGAGCCAGGTTGGTAGCAGTTGCTGAGTCTACCAGATTCCGTATGCCTTATGGGATATTCATTTCATTACCATTGTCATTTACATTGTAATCTACTGTTTAATTGCTCTACCACTCTCAGCTCCACCTATAGTCACTGTGTCACCCGATGCAAATGTCACAGTCGCTGACAACAACATCACACTCCAGTGCACATGGGACATCACAGTGTACTGCATTGCATGGTACATCAACGGTGTTCTGGTCTACAACGAGTATTTTGCCCTCCTATTGATCCGGGTTTCACTACCCCAAGGAATCTATATTGTCAATGATTTCGCAATGATGACGTCCACCCTGTCCATTGACAATGTCACATTGGACAACAGTGGCAACTACACCTGTGCTGTGACCTGTGGGGCCAGGGGAGTGGAGTTTGGTATGATTGCAGAAAATTTGCAGGACACATCATTGGTACTTGTCTATGGTAAGAATGCAATTTCTTGCATCCCAGTCTGATAAAGAATGATTGTATACATACTTCATTGCTCTGTCTGACTGTGGTTCATACAGAATCTCCCGATGCACCCAATGGTCTGTCAGCTGTCATCAAACCAAATGACACATCACCAGTGACAGCTGTCATCTCCTGGACAGCCTTGATGGACAATGCTACTGGGATTCCCCCAGGAGGGAACTCAACGCTGCAGTACTTTGTACAAGTGAGTAACAACACTTCAGCAGTGTTGTTCAGTGCTACAGTGGACCACCCAACTAAAACGGTGAAGGCACCGAACCTCCCAGCATGTGAGAACCTGACTGTGTTAGTGACAGCAAAGAACCTGTTCTTCAATGGCACTCCTGCCAGTGAAGACTTCATGACAGTGGAGCCAGGTTGGTAATAGGAGAGAGGACATTTGCCAATTTCCCACACATGCACACATGTACATGTGATACTGAAGGACACGGGTGGGATGGCAAGGTACACTATTTGTAGTAGCTCAAAATAATAAATATATGAATTGTATATTGTAGCTCATGCAAGTAATTTCACTGTTAATTAGTTAGAGTAGCAGTAAGTGTATTAGAGATATGAAAGAAATTTTGAATGGCCTATAGCTATGGGCAGTGGACTGATGACTCCATCTCTGACATTAATTGTTTCTCGATTTCTTTCTTGATTATTCTGTCTGTACCTGGCACTACATACCATATGAATCAGTTGCTCTGTCCAAGTTGTGAGCATGGAATTGTTGTTCCTTTAGCTGTCTGTGGTGTCCGCAAGTGCGAGTTCGTATCGCCGCCAAACACTCAAGTGAACCGATGAACACAACTCAATGACCACAAGGCAAAGTCAACCTACACACACTGTTCAAGGGTACAGGGAACTCACTAACTGACAACTGGCTAACTAACTAACTAACTAACTGAAAAGTACACGTGATCACTCCAGATATATAACCACACAATACAAGCAAACGTCACAGTAACAACACCATGCCAACCAAAACCATGCCAACCATAACCATGCCAACCATACCATCAATAAGTAACAATTAAAACTGGTATACAGCAATCATAAACTAAGTACAAAGTACATTACACAAACGCAAGATACACAACACTGTCTTGCTGTGAACATTCCTTCTGATCAAAAACAGCATTGGCACACTTTATTGCTAGACTGGTGCCAAATTGGTGCTAATTTGCTGATAATACCTCCTGTTCTTGCCAATGATGCTAACAGTTGAGCATCATCTACCACTGAGAGCTACTTATACAAATGAGAATCATTATCATAAATGTGCAGCAAAACAGCTATTTTGAAAGTTGAGCAGGCATCTGCAGCCAATGCAACTGTGTGCATGTAATTTGTGTGAAAGAGCATTGAGCAACACTTACCAACAAACCATGTGTTCTAATGTGCCTTCTCCAGTTCTGCCAACAGTCAATGTGTCAACTGTGGAGTCCACATCAGACTATCCGGCTGGCAGCAACATCTCTCTCGTGTGCTCATGGAACACCTCAGTGTACTATGTTGCATGGTACAAGGATGGAGTGCTGCTCTACGATGAAGATCTGGCAGCTCCATATGTCCTGATGGCACCCCCACAAGGGATCTGCATTGCCAGTGACTTCACACTGATGATGTCCACCCTGATCATTGACAATGCCACATTGGATGACAGTGGCAACTACACCTGTGCTGTGACCTGTGGGGCCAGGGAAGTGGAGTTTGATATGATTGCAACCAATCTGCAGAACACCACTGAGGTGTTTGTCTATGGTAAGTGTACGTAGTTTCAATAGTCTCATTCGTCCCTGCGTGGGCAAGTCAGCCTTCCAAAAGAATGTTATCAACTTGCCTGATGTTTTGCTCAGAGCCACCTGATTTCCCCAGCAATGTGACGGCTATCATCAAACCAGATGACACCAAACCAGTGACAACAGTTATCTCCTGGTTGTCTTTGATAGGCAGAGCTACTGGGATTCCTCCTGGAGAGACCCAAGCCTTGAGATACTCCATTGAAGTGAGTAACAGCACTTCAGCAGTGTTGTTTACTGATAGAGTGGACCACCCAAATAACTCAGTGAAGGCATGTAACCTTCCAGCATGTGAGAGTCTTACTGTGTCAGTGACTGCAAAGAACATGTTCTTCAATGGAATGCCTGCTCGTACTGACTTTATGACTGTGGAGCCAGGTTAGCAGATTGGGAGGTTGACAGCTATCTTGTGCAGTGTGAGATGCTAACCCACTTGCCATCATTATTTCTTGTTCCTTGTCCGTTTGCATACCCTATACATACTCTATTCTGTTTCTCCACTTCCAGTCCCACCTACAGTCACCGTGTCACCTGACAAGCCTGTCACATCCTCTGGTAACAATGTCCAGCTCAACTGCTCATGGAACACCTCAGCATACTATGCTGCATGGTACAAGAATGGTGCACTGATCTACGAGGAAGATCTAGCTGCCCCCTCCATCTTGATGGCACCCCCACAAGGGATCACTGTTGACAGCAGCTATACAATGATGATTTCCACACTAACCATTGAAATGGCTGAATTCAGTGACAGTGGCAGCTACACCTGTGCTGTGAGCTGTGGGGCAAAGGGAGTACAGTTTGGCATGATCCCAGTGAATCTGCAAGACACTTCTGATGTGCGTGTCTATGGTAAGTGCTAGTATGAGTATTCCATTCCTTCTGTTGCAAGTGAATTCTGTAAAGAGTGCACAATATTTTTCTGTTTCTGCCTCTCCTTAGGACGTCCTGTTCCACCCAATGAGCTGTCAGCTGTCATCAATCCAGATGATACATCACCAGTGACTGCTAACATCTCCTGGATGGCCTTGATGGGCAATGCTACGGGGATTCCCCCAGGAGAGAACCAAACCTTGAGGTACTTTGTGGAAGTGAGCAACAACACTTCAGCAGTGTTGTTCAGTACTACAGTGGACCACCCAACTAACACAGTGGAGGCACCCAACCTGCCAGCATGTGAGAATCTGACTGTGTCAGTGACAGCAGAGAACCTGTACTTCAATGGAACAGCCGCGATTGAAACCTTTATGACGGTGGAGCCAGGTTGGTAGCATGAGATGTCAGTTTCCCTGTATGGAGTATGGAGCCGTCTTGTTGCTAATCTGTAACTATTTACTAACTCAGGAGCGCATAATGATACAAATTTTCATTATGCACACCTGACTAACCCCAAGGCTTATTGATCTCTGTCTATCCCATTATATTATTGACCTCTGTCTATCCCATGTTCCAGATGACCCAACTGTGACTCTGACACCTGATGTGAATCCACTGGAAGGGAATGCCACAGACAGTGTCACTCTCACTTGTTCCTGGAACACAACAGTGTTCTACCTAGTCTGGTTCAAGAATAGGACTCCCCTGTACAGCAAGAACCTTGTTAGTGGAGTCACAACGGACAACACTGGTGCTTTTGTGGAGGTGGAGGTGGAGGGACTGAACAGTACTCTAATGTTCAACCAAGTGAGTGACAGTGGGAACTACACCTGTGCTGTGACCTGCAGAGCCAAAGGCAGGGCTGAAGAAGACATTCCACTGCAGAACAAGGCCACCAAGGAGGTGCTTATCTACGGTGGGTTGACAAGAAGGAACAGATCTAGCTCTGACAGCAAGGCTGCAGAGAGGTGTACAGGAATGTTCATTCATGCAAATCACTTCTATTACTGTGTTGTGTATGGTGTAGTCCTTCATCTTCCAGAATCTCCTGATTGAGGGTCATACAAGTTATATGCACACCTCTGCTACTAGTGTTCTCCTGCATGTAGATTTGTATTTCTTCCTCCTCCAGATGTCCCAGGTGAAGTGGTTGCCTTTGCTGCCAGTGTGGGCTACCTCAGTGTCACCTTCACCTGGACTCCCCCCTCCTTCCTGGGAGTGCCCCCCACTCTGGACCCTGCTGATTTCATCTACTACATTTTGGATGTCAGGAATAATACAGACTCAGTGGGTGGGGCTACAGTGCCTCACCCCACCACCACTGTTGTGGTCAACCTGACCTACCCATGTGAGGAGTACAATGCCACCATCTTTGCAAGGAACAGGCGAGCTGGTGATGGACCCACATCAATGGAGACCTTCACTCTGAATGAAACAAGTGAGTTCCATATGTAGATATGTCCACATGCAGTGCAGGTTGCATACATATGTACACTTTCATTGAAAATATAGTGTAGCAGGGAGTACTTTCTACGGAGGCTGTCCATAGCCATCCAGATGGGAAATTTTATTGTACCATCGATTATTCAATCATCATCGATTCACATAATTATGGTTATTTCATAACGTCACTTATTCCAGTAATTTTATCATTTAAATACAAACATTCAAATCAGACAGATGTAATTATGATCAAAATTATTCTTGCATTGCCAACCATCCCACATTCTACTGCAATTTGTCAGTATGGTTAATTGACGGATTTATGCACATCATTGCATAAGCTGAGATAATGGGCATTGTCTTCACCAAATTGATGTACTTAATGTTGCTATAAACATATTCTGAGCTGTAGTGATTCAGACGTCAAAGAAAACATTCTCAATTTGGTGTCAATGGCAGGTTCTTGTTTAATCTTTTATTCACCAAGTGTTTGCCAAAACCATCCATAGAGTGTGCCAGACAATTGTTGGATAAACCCTGGGGCACATGGCTAGTTGTCACAATACATTGTTATGCAGCTGAATGAATCCAAAATGATGATAGAATAACTCCTGTAGGTCTCTGTGAGGTCTTAGGCCTGTTACCATCATAGCCTGCTGCTTATGAGTTATCCATCTCTCTATGTAATACCTATGACTAAATTTTGTACCTGAAACAATGGCAATGCCTTAGAGGTGTTATACATTACATGAAGGCAAACTTTAAGACTAATTATAGCAGTCATGCAGCTGATGAAGACCTTGGTTGAAACATCTTGAATCTATATTCCATTTATGTTGCATATACCTCTTCTTTTAGCCACTGCAAGTGTGAATGAGGCGATTACATCTACTGTTGCTGTACAAGAATCCTCCATTATGTTGGTTATGTCAACCTCCTCAGAGAACACGGCAGTGTCTCAGACTGAGACACCTCCAAGCTTCAGTGCAGATACTCAAGTTTCTCCTGTATCATCACTGCCAACATCTGCATCTATTGAACCAACAGTTGTTGTGGCACCGGCGTCCATAGTCATCACCTCCTCAGAGAGGTCTCTATTGACTCTAGCTGAAACATCTTCAAGCTTCATCCATGTGTCATTACTGCCCACATCTGCATCTGTTGAGCCAACATTCATTGTGGAATCACCATCCACTGACATCTCCTCCTCAGAGCATTCACTGTTGACTCTAACTGAGACGTCTTCAGCCGTCATTACAGGTATTGAGGCCACAACCATATCATCGCTGCCATTACCTTCGCCTATACCTCGAACATCAGGTAATCCCGCACAAGGCTTCTTATCACACTGCACATGCTATTAGCATGCATCATTTTAAAGTATATACGTATAGCTGATCATGGTACGTACAAGACCACTCATGCTGCAAACAATATCATGTAGTAGTTATAACCTAGCTACTTCCTTCGAATATGCAAGGTGTTTGCACTTTGCATGCCCATTTTCAACACTCAGCGACACCACATAACCATTAACATCCATAGTACACATGGCAGGATACATGCTAGATAAAGCTAGCCTATAGGACACATGCTAGCTATAGTTGTTGTAAATTATAATGGGTGTAGCTAATCAATGATTTCAAACACGATTACAGGAAAACCCACGTCTACAAATACATATCCTGCTATAGTCATAGAGTGCTGATTTTGGTTAGGGCAGTCCGGAGCTATGCATAGGAAAGACTAGCATTGTTATCCTTTTGTTTGCTACATATACTGTGTGTATATAGTGGAAAGTAAGTGCACATTGGCACATGTACAGTGAAAAAGCGATGGAGTGGGCAGTTAAACTTGGACTGTGTTTTCTGTGGTATGTACACTTGGATAGCTTAATATCCACTCTCTGCATCATACTAAATCTTATAAACAATTTTGTACCTACATACTGTAGGACAATGGGCATTGCTCTCAATATAGAGGTGTTATTACATATTTCTGAGGACCTAGGACAGCTACTGCATATACCTCTTGCTTTAGCTACTGCAGGTTTGACTGAGGCGATTACGTCTACTGTTGATGTACAAGAATCCTCCACTCCTCTGCCATTGGCCACGTCATGCGTATGCTTTCCTATTCAGTCAGCATCAAGTTTGGAGCTTACACCTTCCTCCAGCATATCCACTGAAGAGAATGAGGTAGTGACACAATCTGAGACATTTTCAAACTTCACTGAGGACACTGAGCCCACTTCTGTGTCCCTGCTACCAACTTTGCTGTCCATTGAGCCAACTACAGTTGTGACATCTGCATCCCTTGACTTCTCTTCTGTGAGTTCAACCACAGAAGCCACTACCACATCACTTCTGGCATCAGTGTCTCCTACTCCAGCCATAACAGGTGATCACACACAAAACGCTTTAATTGTCTACATGCAATACACCAACAATAGCACATTAAAATAGGTTAATTGTGTACATTCTTGTCTGTATCCATTCTGTTCAACAAAATCATCACCAAGTATAATTCCAGACTATCCTATAGCATTCTGAGTCTCATGATCTGAAAACTCTTGGCATTGTCAACAATAATGAAGACAGTGAACTAGGAGGACAACATGAATATTATACTGTGTGGCCAGAAATTTTGGTGCGGAAATATATTTTGTGGTCGATTGGCAGTTTCGACAATTATTTACCAGTATTCCAACTGCCAAATTGTTTACACAGATATACTGTTATGGTAGAAGGTTTGCCCAACTGACAAAGAAAAATCTGACACATGCCAACATTGTGCAATTCGCCATAATTCAAAGTATTTGTTGTATTTGAATTATTTGTGGCCATAAGGTATAGCCAACGAATCTTGTGTTAAATTTATTACTTTGCCAGCCCAAATCAAGTAAACTCAAAGTTCAAACCTCCATCTACTGTATGACTATATATGCCTGTGGAAAAAGTATAGGAACTGGGGTTTGCTGCTTGATTCACTCACGATTAATGTTCTCTCACATCTACACAACACATATGCAGTGGCTCCTGAAAGTGCCTGCAGCTCCAGTGTAGCATTCAATGCTATTTCCCTGAGAGCTGACAGCCAGGTGTTGTGTAGCCAACTCAATGCTACCATCCACAACCCGGTGTCTGATGGCAACAATTACTTTGGCATTGGTTCCACAAACAGCTTATTTCTACTGAGATTAGATGTCCTTGGTGCTAGGGGTCTGCTGCCTTTTGGAAGCGATTATGGAGGTGTGGAGTATCAATTCACTTACAGCAGTTTTTCCTACTACGGGCTGCAGTACACCCTTCCTAAGCCACTGCCTTTCTTTGGTAAAGATTACTCTATTCTGTACATCAATGCTCGTGGTTTCATTTCCATTGGCAAGCCTTACCTCAACCCGTGGTCATTAACTCCTTTCCCCCTCACTGGTGATGTCCCAATGGTGGCCGCTTTCTGGTGGTGGTATAACACCAGAGCCCACATCCACAGCTATCAACAGGGCTCTAGTGAGTTTGAAAATGCTGTGATCCATGTGGTGGGAGATAGACTGCGGCAGTTCAACTCTGTCAACAGCACCTTCCGACCAGAAACTGTGGTGTCTATCACTTGGAGTCTGATAAGTGTAAGCTTAAGCCTCAAGAGCCTTAAACATACACCCAGTTCCTTTAGTCCATTTCATGTTGGAGTATAGGTACATATATACTGTATGAACAGTATTAAATTTTCTTTACGACAAACTTTAGAATCCTAGAATTATTATATGATTATATGAACTGTTTGTTAGATGAGTAGCCAATAACTATAGCATGTTGCATATTGTATTCTTGTGCGCTGTAGGATGCATCATTTTTCTTTGACACCTACAATCTACATTACACTACTCAAATGTGGATTGTGTCCAATGGCTTCAGAACATTTGCAGTCACCCTCTATGATGAAGAGAACTGGGAATTTCCCTACTGGTACAGGTTTGACACATTCAACCAACCAGTGATTGGGTATTCTGGTGGTGATTTCATCAACTTTGCCACTCTGAGCACAAACTTCTGGGAACTGAATGACACTGTGGGTAACACAGGGGTGAGAGGTACATGGATCTTCCCCATGTTCGACCAGAGTGCTAACTATGATGCTGAGGAGAGGTGCATGGAGTGGTATGAGCAAGAGATACTGACCCCATTGGTTAATCTTGTTAATGAGTCATCTCTCAATGCCTGCCCTTGTACTTATCAACAAGCATTGAGAAATTGGCGGTGGAGATCTGGCTTCAACTATGGTACTCGAGAGCGCTGCACATTTCTTTGGTGGCCACGACGTAATAGCTTTAGATGGGGAGTAGACCTACTGGGCACCATTGAGTGCTGCTATGATGCTCTTGATAGCCTAATTGTTGGCAGACCAGATGGTGGAACCTCAAAGAAGTTCCACTTCTACTATGAAGCTGTGGAGCATGTCAGCAGAGACCTGCTGCCTTATCAGGATTGTTGCATCAGGAGCAACAGAACAGATCTTTGTGACAGATACTATGAACTGAGAATTTCAGATGACTGTTCTCTGTTTGATGAAAGGGCATGTAAGTGCACTGACAGCATACATGTACAGTAGGTTGTTATTTTCCATCAATTACTTTTTCTCTTTCACTTTCAGCTCGCATGTTTGGTGATCCTCACTTTGACACATTTGATGGCCTCCGCTACACCTTCAACGGCAAGGGGGAGTTCTGGCTGGTGCAGACCACAGATGACTCTGTCAACATCCAGGTCAGACTGACTCCAGTGCAGGATGGAGGAGCCACCATCATTTCTGCAGTGGCTGTGCAATTTGAGAACAACTCCAATCCAGCTGCCCAAGCTCGCATTGTAGGGCGCAATGTGGAGGTAGAGATAGGAGGTGTTACATACACAGCAGATGATGTGGAGAACACAACAAACATTGATGCAAATGGCAGAATCATTGAGGTGGATGACAATGTTGCAGCCCTCCAGAATGTGGTCTTCCTGTTGCAGAAGGACAGTGATTCATCTGGTATAGTGATCTCCTCTCTGAATGGCATCTCTGTCACTGTACGGCTGCAGGGCAGTACTGCCCTCTCTGTGTCTGCCAGTTTGAACATCAGGGCAGCAGAGAATACCACTAGGGGACTCCTTGGTGTCATCAATGGTGATACAAATGATGATTTCACCTTGCCTGACAGTACATCCATTGACACTAATTCCACAGAAGAGGATATCTACAACAATTTTGGACTGCAATGTGAGTCACTTAGCTGCTGATACATAGCTGTTGGCAAACTTTAGTAGTACGCTTCCCCCTTCTTGTTTGTTAATGTCCAGGGCGAACACAAGAATCTGACAGTCTCTTCATTTATGCCAGCAATGAAAGTCACGCTGACTTCAATGATGACAGCAGTTACACTCCTGTGTTTGGAGTTGATCCAGACAGTGTTCCTGAAAATGTCAAGGCTGCCTGTGGCGACAATAGGGAGTGTTTGTTTGATTTTGCTCAGACTCAAGACATGAATTTTGCCATGTCCACAATGAGTGAGGTGGAAGACCAAGAGGGCTTGAGAAAAATTCTCAGTGAGTGGCCCCACTGCTTCTTTTGCTGTTACAACCTGTTACAACGGTTTTAGTCTAGTTAGTTTTAGTCTGTTACAACCTGCAGGGTTTAGTTTACAATTGGTATACTTACAATGTATTTGTGAACGGACTATTGAATTTCTCAACTCTGTGGCTTTAATCAGCATAATCAATTTAGCAATCATTAGTATAATTCTTTATGCCACTTTAAGCCCGGGCAATGTCCAGTATGACATATTCATGCTGTAGAGAGCCATTAATATCATACCACCCAGACTATATGTGAAAGACATGTATAATTATGCTATCTTATAGCTACATATTCATATAATCTATATGTACAAAATATGTAATGTCTCTAGCCATTTGCTGTTGTTTACCAAAATTACAGCCTGTTGCTATTCTTGTACAATGACTGATCCTCCATAGGTGCTGTTCCTCCAAGTATTCTTGGTCCTAATACCATTCGTGTCACAGCAGGGGAATCCTTCAGTGTAGATTACCAAAGCAATGGAACACTTTCCCTCCAAGTAAGCAAACTGATGGGTGAACAAGGCCTCCAAGCTTACTGGACCTGCAATAATTATTGATGCAGTGTCATCACAGTCTTTCATTAATGTAAAGTAACTTTGTGTCATAGCTAAACCCATGTGCGTACATTGCACATTTTATACTTGTTTCTTATCTTTACTGCCTTCTGCAGGCCCCCTACCCTCCCAACCTGTCCATGGTGGATGGCATGCTGGTGTGGAACACACCTCCCAGAAGGGCCCCCACTGAACCAATCCATATTCTGGCCTACGATGCTGCAGCCAACACAACCACCACTCTGTCCCTCTCTGTCATTGTCTGTGGGTGTGCTGAGGGCGGGTCATGTGTGCAAGTGACCACACCCAACTTTGATGTGAACAACTACTACCAGGAGCAGTGCATGTGCAGTGCTGCCTACGAGGGAGACTTTTGTGAGGAGGATGTTGATGGCTGCAGAGAGAACCCCTGCCAGGACCCATCCCTCTGTGAAGATTCACCAGCACCTGCTGTGGGGTTTGTTTGCACTGGATGCCTAGAGGGATACAGTCTAAATGGGACTCTTTGTGAAGGTGTGTGCGTGTTCGTATGTTGTGTGTGTCTGTGTACGTATGTGTGCAACTGTCCTCACTTCCAAGACACCATGTAAACTGTACTTTCATAAGACAACATGTCATAAAGACGTACATAACAGTACACGGTATGTAAACTCATGGATTAGTAAGTATTTGCAAGTTGGCTGTATTATGTTAGTGAAGGCAATGGGTGCAAAGTACCATGGCTGCGATCGGTGGCTCCCATGACTGAACCCTCACGATAGAGCGTAACTCCAAGTTTGAACTCAAACAGTCACGGCTCCTCTTGTTGCCTCCTTTCTTTGAGCTATGAAGTTGTATATCTTTGACACAAACTCATGAACTAGTTGCCAAATCCAAGCAGAGTAATTTATGGACAATGTTCTGTACCGTACGTCAGCTCAGCCGTTCATATTTATACTATATGTCCTATTTGCAGGATGTTTGTGTGTACGTGGTATACATTATTATATTTATGGTATTGCTCTCAGTTACCCATTTTGTATTTCCTTTATTTATGTATGTTCACTTCCATGAGTGCCTGTATTCCTCCTGCAGACATTGATGAATGTGCTTCCTCAGCCTACTGCCCAGCAAATTCCACCTGTGCCAATCAGCAAGGATCATTTGAGTGCTTCTGTGACTTGGGCTACATCATGCAGAATTCACTCTGTGTTGGTGAGTACACACCTCTGCTCTGGATCTGCCTCTTTTGTGGCTGTCATCACTTACCACATGTCCCTCTTTCACAGATGTTGATGAATGTATGGAGAACAATTCTCTATGTGGCGATGCCATGAGGTGTGTCAACACTGATGGAGGCTACCGATGTGACTGCTACCCAGGGTTCACAGAGAATGATGATGGAATGTGCACAGGTAAGACAATGCATGTGGTATACAGGCAGTTCAAATGAGGTTTTCACATTATTTTACAGTCTACATATCTTAGTCTCAAATACAGATCAATACTGTACAATTGTTTGAATCCTTCTTGCTCATCTAATTATAGAATAAACATCGTTTTAAAAGGTCTTTTAAACTTCATATTTATAGACGTGTGGTAATGCAATCAGTTGTGATGCAGAGATGCTCTGAATATGCTTCATGTTATCTACTGTGAAGCTGAAATGCTTGAATAATTTTTCTGTTATCAGGCATCCTGATCAAAGGTCTCTGGTCGATTAAGTCGAGCATCCTTATCAAAGGACTTCCCATTTGTTTATCTAAATTTAGTGAAATGAGCTTTAATCATAATTCTAACCTTAATACATGCACACACATCAATCTTTATATGTCCATTACACCACCTGTACTGGCTGTATAGTTAGGTCTAGTGAAGTCACCTGTTTTACACCTGATGGCATGATGTATTGCAAGCTCAACATCAGATTTAGTGGTGTTCTAATTATGAATATAATGTATACATGAGGCATTTGACATGGCATCGCTCCTGCATCATCCTATATGTATATATTCTCTCTCATGCCTTCCCACAGCTATGGAGACCTGCTCCAGGGAGTGCCCCGGTGGGGAGTGTGTAGTTGGAGAGAATGGGAACGAGACTTGTGTCTGCCTTGTTGGGCAGTTTTTTAATGGATCAGCTTGCATGTGTGAGTAGCAGAATATTGATCTGTCATGTACTGAATGTATGCATGATTGTACTTATATTATGTTGTAAAGTATGTGTCCAAACAAGTATGTATGACACTTAATAATATGTATGAGCATGTGTGACTGTCTGCAAGGAGGTTCACGTGGTAATGACATGGGTTTGCAAGCATCCTGATGTATTACACTCAATGCCATCTAATCTCTAATTCAATGCAGCATGTCCCTCTGGTCGATTTGGGTTTGGCTGCGAGTGTACCTGCAACTGTGTCAATGCTGTTGAGTGTGATCGGCAGGTTGGGTGTATCTGTGAGGCAGGGTGGACTGGACCCAACTGCAACCAAGGTGACCTATCAGATTCATTGGCATTGCAAAGAACCATGTCTTAACAGAGTTAGAGATGATTGTGAATTAAGCAATAACATGCATGCAACTCTAATGTATTCATGTGAATTGGACTGATCCTTAAGTTCTCACTTTCTCTTCTTGCAGTGATCAACAACTTTGCTCCTGTGTTTAATCCATCCCTCACAACAATGGTGACGGTTTCTTACCGTCTTCCACTGGGTAGTCTTGTACTCACCCTTGATGCTTCAGACATGGACGTCCACCCTCTCGCGGGTGCTGTGAGGTTCCTTTCTGTGCCACTCACAGCACAGTCTGCTGCCCTGTATGAGGATGGATCGGAATTCTTCAATCTAACCTCTGAAACTGGGGAGTTAGGCCTACGCACTTTGCCGAGCGATGGTGGCCGTTATCTACTTACTATTGTAGCAACAGACAGAGCAGACGAACCACGATCCTCCACACCATTCATGCTGGTTGTGGTATTTGAACGGCCTGAAAGTGGTGAAGTCATAGAACTGAACATTGTGGAAGGCTCTGGTTCAGGGTCGTTTGTAGGGTGGGTTATGTGCGGTAGTCTCGGGGAAGGTCAGACAGAGAATATAACCACTATGGACAACATTTGGCCCCTATCACTATCGACTGATGGTCAGGTGACTGTAATAGGAATTGTGGATCATGAAACTGCTCCACTGTATGCCTTCGACATCAAATGTACCAGAGAGGGTACAGTAGCCTCTGCATCGGTGCTTGTGTACGTTGGTGACATCAACGACAATTCCCCAGTGATAATGTACAGTGGGACGGTGATTGAAGTGTCTGAGAACAACATGGTTGATGCCACAATTGGCCAGGTTGAGTTTTCTGATGCAGATTCTGGTGACAATGGTCGTGTTGATGTCACAGTTAGACCAGCTGATACTCCAGTGCGTGTCACACCCAGTGGACAGATGCAACTCACCAAAGTGCTCAGTTTTGAAGACCAGAACAGTTACACCTTCACACTTGTAGCACAGGACCGTGGAACACCCTCTCGCTCAGCCACCACACAGGAGATCACCCTAAATGTGCTCAATGCCAACAAACCTCCACGGTTTGGAGCTCCTGCCTATGCAGTCCATCTTCCTGGTAATGCTGCTGTCACAGGAGTTCCACTGATGAAGTTTTCAATAACCGATGATGACAGTGGAGTGGACGGCACCATTGTTGATCTAACCGTGGACATCCCATGGCTGATTGCTGACTTGAACACACAGCACATCACACTCAGTCACATTCCACAGGTTGGGTCAAATGATGTTACTCCCTACCTTACTGCTAGTGTTGACAATGGGGACAGTTCAGTGACCTACCTCAGAGGGACCCTCACTGCTACTGATGGGAGTGGCCTCAAAGCATCTGTTCCACTTTTCATTGTCCTCTTCCCAAGAGAAGCCCTCATCACAGTGGATGTCTCCACCAGCATCAGCCCGGATGACTTTGCTGACACTGCAAGTGCCATTACTAGAGTTTTTAGTCAGTCACTGAATCAGCGCACCATCAGATCAGATGCTGAGGATTACCGATTTGCTGTTTTGTACACAAGACGCTCACCAAGTGGTGTAAACAGGTAAGTCACTATGTGCCATGTGTTAACATGGTACAGTATCGTAGAAAGCAAGTGGCCATTTATGCCCATTTGTCTAATATTACATAAGTAAATACTGTACCTCGTGCATGTCTATTTGAGCCTAGTTTCTGTACTGACATATTAAGTATTGCATAGAGTTTATTGAATATTATACCATTACTAAGTATGTTAACAAGATCTGCCATCTTCCTTCCCTCTAGTTTGCTGCTGGAGGGGTACTACTACAGTGGTGGGTCCGTCCCTGGACCTCTAAATGAAACCTTCTTGCAGCAGGACTATCGTTTTGTCTCGGATGATGTGACCAGGGAAGTGCTGGCTGAGCCTTCTACACAGGTGGCACTGTCATCAGAGCTTGGATCTGCCCTGGAGTACTCGGTGGATGGAGCCCCTCAGCAAGGAACCGGTACAAACCGTGCATTATTTGTATAGCAATTCTACCTGCTGTAAAAATCTGTTTTATGGGGCACATAATTTAAATCTTTTTCTTCGCATCCTACAACCCAGCATCCCCCAACGTGCCTGATAGGACCGTGCTGGTAAGCCCATCCACTGTGTATGCTGCCAAATGTTAGCATAACATCACAGCAGCTCTGAATTGTTGTTAATCTCCAGGGTCTTGCCATTGCTCTTGGTGTTGTGGGTGTATTCTGCCTCATTGGATACTGTGAGTGTTCTAGTTGTAGCTAAGCATGTTGCCATGACATGCATGTATATTACTTTGTAATGTAAGAAATTTTTTGCATTTCCTTTCAATCCCTACGTATACCTTGTTTATAGCCCTGGTCATTATACTGGGCTATGCTCTCATAAAGGCCAAGAGGGTTGGTGGACACTCAAAGGTGCACAAGACTAGCTCTGGAGGACGCGGTGAAGCTGAAACGTCAATGACAGCTGATGATGGTGAAGGCTACATCATGAAAAATTTGGCCACTGCACATGAAGAAATAAGAGTAGAATTTAGTTAGACTGTCTATAGTATGTGGAGCATTAGTCCCACAGTAGATTTAGGGTGAAACATAGCTGTGTAGATATGTAGATATGAGTGTACATGCTAAGTGTGTGCACTTATTTGGTGAACACCAAGCAGACTGTAGCTATTATCAGTAGAGTATGGTAGCTATAATCATAGCTGAGGAGTTACATAATACGTTGCTTGTCTTTACTGTCCATGCCTCCATGTGCAACTTGCTGCGGGTATGCTTGCATGTGCCCAGCTCGTGCAGTACATTTATACAGCTTTAAGAATCTACAACTCGCTTATAGCTGCTATATATAGGGTCAGGTATAATGGAGGCGCTTATTAAATTTCTTCGGACAGCCATTTATAGTTACCACATAAAAATGGCCACCGTGGAAGCGGAAGACCCTGATCTTCCCAGCAAAGTTGTAGCGCAACTAACTGGCCATCAGGGACCCGTCAGAGCAGTGCGAGTTAATGGTTAGTACTGGCGCATGGACGTAGCTGCATAACTGTATGGGTAGTGGGATGGGAAGTGGCGCTAGTGCCTGTGTGTGTGTGTGTGTGTGTGTGTGTGTGTGTGTGTGTGTACATGTGCACATGTGTGTGTACGCGTGTACACGTGCGTGTGTGTGTACGCGTGCACAAGTGCGTGTGTGTGTACGTGTGCACGTGTGTGCGTGCGTGGGTGTGTATGTGTGGAGGGTATGTGCGTGCGTGCTTGCGTGCGTGTGTACGTGTGTGTACGTGTGTGTGTGTGTGTGTGTGTGTGTGTGTGTGTGTGTGTGTGTGTGTGTGTGTGTGTGTGTGTGTGTGTACATATGCATCTGTACTATTTCGTGGTCATGATTGCCCTGCAGCTGATGGTAACTACTGCTTGACTTGTGGGAGTGACAAATCAGTTAAACTTTGGAACCCCCACTCTGGTCTGCTCCTCAAAACGTACATGAGACATGGACAGGAGGTTCTGATGCAGATAGGTTAGATGATGACTGAAGCGTGCATTCTAAAACATGTGAATGTTTGCTATTGGGTGGCGGTGGTAGTAAATTTTGACCTAACCACTTGTTTGCTTGTGACACAAGACTATGGCAGAAACAACAATGCATTGAAAGCATTTAGAATGACACTGTTATGTTCCCTGTGATCATGCCATTCCTCTTAGTGTGTTTTAGATCAACATTGTGAATATTTCTTATTGTGTTCCAGTTGTACCTGGAGACTGTATATGTCATCATCACACCAGCATTTGTACATATATATAATATTGCTTTGTTGAGATATGTTCAGTAACTTATAATATCTACATTATACACTACATACGCTAGAAGTGTGTTTTCTCTGCAGGGCTCTATGGTACTAACTCTTCAACAGACCACTTCTGCTACTTTACAGAGAAACTGCATAGTGTATTCCATCAGCCACCACCCCAAACACCCCTGCCTACTTTCTGTGGCCTCCACTGGGCCTGTGAAAGTTTGGAAACCCAAGACCTGGGAGCCTAGCTAGGCAGACTAGAATTTCTACATACATACGTTCATGCAATTGTATGTTTACTGTGCATGCAATCTGTTTACTTACTGTGTGTAAGGTGTGTTGTCAAGGTGAAATTGTCAATTCTTGTGCTAATGTAATTATTCCCACACTTCTGCCATGTGAAAGTTAGTAGATGTTGCTCGATGTACTATCTGATTGAAAGTAGACAAGAATTGGAATACAAATTCAGAATACACAAATGGTCGACCCTTAAAGTGCTCTACACATCTTTTATGTACGGTGTGTGAAACAGTAGACGTCCAATACCGCTGAAGCCATAATTATGTATGGTACATACATCCACATTAATTGAAATGTATGGTGTTTGTGAGCAGTCGTGAGAATGTTGCCAGCTTATACAGAATAATTATTGTCTTTGGGAATTCAGCTGGATTGCATGACTGTGACAAAGACCATGTGGAATACACAACAAGGTTATAAGAATAGCCATCACAGTCCCAAGTCGTATGAGACCTGATGAAGGTGAAACCTACATGGGCAATTGGCAGTTGGCACCTAGGGAGACAGACCGGGAAGAGAGATTAAATATTAATGTTGAAGAGTATTTTTCCATGTTCTCTGCTCATGGTAGCAACGGTGAAGGTAATGTTATGCAGAACCAGGGAAATGGGGAAGACAACTGTGACAAATATGAAAGTCTGATGTCCAGAAATGATAGTTCCTGCTTTAGTACAAAACTACCATATTTCTTGAATAATTATTGCATTCCACAACAGGCAAGACAGATGTCTGTGCAAGCAGCCACACTCCATTAGCTATACTGTATCCCCAGGGGAAAATGCATCCTACTCCAAATTCACTGGTGAATATTGTGCCAGAAAACACAACTACAGTACAGGTACTCAATTCAGTTTACCAGTGAATGATGCACTAACTCCTATATACATAATACGTAATATGTACGCATACGTAATAAAAATAATAATATGAATATACATAAATATATATAACATGCCTATACAAATGAACATAAAAATAATGATTACTAGACATCAATCCTCGACACAACATAGCTAACTGCACAGTGCAACGCAAACCACTGCAGTTGTCACACACACACCAGCAGCTACAGCGCTAGCAGCAGCAGCAGGAGTGGCTGGGGAGTCCTTCCTCACAGCCTCTATACGTCCACAAAAGGTAGCCCATCTTCCTCGCGAACACACAAGTTGTGTAGTCTCGAACCCAGACCCATTCCGCCATTATATAATTGGGAGGGGCGGTTTTTATAAAATGGCGGAATGGGTCTGGGTTTCGAGACTACAAGTTGTGGGTTTCGACTATGATATTCGCTGTAGCTATACAGTTTTATTCGATTCTCTGAAATATTCTGAGCTGAACACTTCTCCTCCCCATGGGATCTTTAACAGCAGAAATGTATCTCAGCAGGAGAGTCTCCTTAGCTGTAACCATTTTATCGTCTTCGTACTTATAGGGCCTCAATTGCTCGCAATCGTGGGAGGACAGTCCGAAAAGCAGGAAGCTGTAAAGCAGGAAATACCTAGCTTTGTTCACCAGACCAGTCCTGTATAAATGCTATATCGCGTTCATGTCTAGTTAGTGTATTCTCTCGCCTCTTGGCTGAGAGTAGCTTCTTCCGTTGGAGAATGGAGAGGACTAGAGGTCCAGGAAGGTTTGCCCTGTGCCTCTTCACGTTGGTGTTTGCGGGAGTGATCAAACAGAGTCTGCAGTTTAGTCTTGTAGGTAAGAACAATAGCTAGACAAAGAGTGAGATTACACAGGGATATGTCGGTTAGTTGATCTGCTGGTGTTTGTTGGTGCTTACGACAACTTGCAAGCTGAGTGCGAGAAGAGCTATAATGAGCTTTAAAGCGGGCAACCGGTTTCGAATCGGGCCAAATTGAGAATCGAGTTGTAACATATAATTATACAGTCAGCGCAATGGTTATAGAAACCATGCAGCTAGTAACTAGGTACTAAGGATGTTTCCAGATAAACGGGGAAGATGTGGGGAAGTTTCAGTGTCACCAACTCTGTATATTAATTGGCACAAACCACTCAGAGAACAAGGAGCTCGAGGGTGTAGTAGTGCATGACACGTTTCCAGAATTTCCCCACATGTAGCTACATCTGGCAACTTCTATACAACAGTCCTCACGGAGGATACTTTCTCACGGAGGTGCAAGAAAATGGCGTCTTTGACTGATTGTCCGCTGGTTCATTTCTAAGTTGGATCTTGACACGCTCTCATTCAAGGTGATTGTGATTGCCAATACCCGCAAGAATTCCCAATGCCTTGTTGTAAATGTAACAAGTCCGGAAGATGCATGAACTGTACCTGCGTTAAATCGTCAAAGAAATGCAACAGCTGTTTACCGAAGCGATTGGGTAACTGTAGGAATGACAACCAAGATCAGACAGAACAGGAGACGGTAGAGTTCGAGCCACAATCACCCCAACAATCGCCAGTTCAAGTACGACAAGCAAGCCATTAACGAAGAAGTGTCGCAGTCGATCGCACCCGACTCACTGCCTCCTTTTGAGCCTGCTCAACCTACAAATTTTACCTGGGGGAATCGGAGTGCTGAGGAAATATCAACCACCCTCAATGAGATCTACGAGGAGACAGTTCACTGGAGAAAGAACCTTTTCAAGGTGCCTTCAGGTAAGCAAGGTAAATCCTTTGTGGCTGAACTGGCACGATTGTTTCAGTCATATGCTGACCAGTCTGCTATGGAAGCAGTGGCTCTTAAAGCTGCCATGATCCTACCAGCTCTAGTCCTCCAGAAGCCATTCAGAACGTCAAAGTCAAAAGATCACATTGTATGCATGGAAAGAAGAATGGGTCTTTGGTGTGCTGGCAATTTTGAGGTTATACTTGAAGAAGGCAGGGCAATTCAAAGTAGGTTGACCCAGTATGCGAGCAGAAGGGACAATGACAATGATGCAAGAAGATTTGCTGAGCTGATGATGAAAGGAAGGCTGAGAGAGGCCACGAGACTATTGTCTGGAGAAAGCGGCAGGGTTTTACCCCTTGACAGGGATGTGGATGAAAGCACAACAGTGAGGGATATCCTTAGAGATAAACATCCTAATGGTGAACCACTGAAGTTCTCTGCCATTGCACCATCTGAAGAGAATTCATTCCACCCTGTTATATTTGAACAGATCACCGGAGCTTCAATCCTCAATGCATCCCTGCATACAGATGGCAGTGCAGGTCCATCAGGTATGGATGCCTACGCGTGGAGACGTCTGTGTGGATCCTTCCAGAAGGCATCAACAAACCTCTGTGAAGCACTTGCCAAGATTGCAAGAAGACTTAGCAGCTCGTTTGTTGATCCAAAGCCCCTGACGCCTCTTGTAGCATGCAGGCTTGTTGCCCTGGATAAATGTCCGGGGGTGAGACCGGTTGGCATCGGGGAAGTGCCTCGTCGCATTATCAGCAAGGCAATCCTTGCTGTAATACGTTCAGACATCAGAGAAGTGGTCGGTTCTCTCCAACTGTGCATTGGCCAGAGACTGGGATGTGAAGCTTCCATACATGCCCTAAATGAAATCTATGAGGAGGAGGCAACAGAAGCTATCTTACTAGTAGATGCATCAAATGCATTCAACAGATTGAACAGGAAGGCTGCTCTGAGTAATGCAATGAATTTGTGTCCTGCCATTGGCACCATACTGGTCAACACGTACAGATCAGACCCATGTTTGTTTATTGAGGGGGAAACCATCATGTCAAAAGAAGGTACAACTCAGGGAGATCCACTCGCAATGGCAATGTACGCCATTGCAACAATACCCCTCATCAGACAACTGGAGATTGCTACATGTGCAGAAGTGGAGCAAGTATGGTATGCGGATGATTCAGCAGCAGGTGGGGGGATTGAAAAGCTTCGCAAATGGTGGGACAGACTTCTTGAGATGGGTCCTGACTATGGCTACTATGCCAACCCATCAAAGACCTGGCTGCTAGTCAAAGAAGAGGCCTATGAAGAGGCTATGCAGGCTTTTGGTGCCACCAACATCAAGATAACATCATCAGGTCGCAAATATCTTGGCACAACCATTGGTAATGAAGAATTCAAAGAAGCATATGTCAGAACTAAAGTAGAAGAGTGGAAAGCAGAACTGGAGAAGCTGGCAGACATTGCAGCGAGTCAACCACAAGCTGCATACTGTGCACTGAATCAAGGCCTCAAGCACAGATGGTCTTACCTGTCTAGAACGACGGAAAACATCAGTGAGCTGCTACAGCCAATCGAAGAAACCATCAGACACAAGGTCATCCCAGCCATAATAGGCAAGAGCAACATCAATGACATAGAAAGGAAGCTTCTTGCCCTGCCAGCCCGACTGGGAGGGCTTGGGATTGACATTCTACCGGAGATAGCAGACCAACTGCACGTTACATCCAGAGCCATCAGCCAGCCCCTGAAAGACGCAATAAGAAATGGTAAGGGAAACGAGGACCTCATTGATGCAGAACAAGACAAGGCAAGAAAGTCCTTGAAAGAAAAGAGTAGATCCCAGCAGAAGAGAATGGCAGCAGAAATCTGCGACCAACTACCGTCAACCATGAAGAAGGCAGTGGAACTGGCACAGGAGAAAGGTGCATCAGTGTGGTTGACAGTTATGCCCATTGAAGAACATGGCTTTGCTCTACACAAAGGTGCATTCCGTGATGCCATGGCCCTGAGGTATGGGTGGCGACCACAGGGAATGCCAAGTACCTGCATCTGTGGGAAGCAGAACAATGTCAGCCATGCTCTAAGCTGTGCTAGGGGAGGGTATGTCATCATGAGACACAACGAGATTCGAGATGCAACGGCCACCCTACTCCGGGAGGTGACCTCAAGTGTTGAAGTGGAGCCCACACTCCAGCCAATTACAGGAGAGAGAATGAATCACCAATCAGCCAAAATGGATGATAATTGTCGACTGGATGTGAAGTGCAGGGGATTCTGGTCAGGCTCACAAGATGCATTCTTTGATGTGAGGGTTTTTAACCCCCTAGCATCGAGCCACCAGAGTGCCAGCATTCAAGCCATCTATAAAGCACAGGAGCAGGAGAAGAAGAGGGCATATGATCAAAGAGTGAGAGAAATTGAACATGGATCATTCACACCCCTTGTTATGTCTATTACAGGAGGGATGAGCTCATCAGCCACTATCTTCTACAGCCGATTAGCAGGGATGATTTCAGAGAAGAGAAGTGAGGCATACTCCAAAGTGATGAACTTGATAAGATGCAGGATTCGGTTCAGCCTCCTCAGATCGGCCATCACTGCAATTCGCGGTTCGAGATCCAGCAATCACGTCACCCTGTCAGGACTCAACCTTGATTGCATCCCCATGATCATTGCAGAGGGCCGCATTCCCCCTGCAGCTGATTAACCCTTATGCACCTCCCTCACCACATTATAATACCTATTTGCTCCATTGTACTTGTGTGAACTTCCATTATAACTCTTAATGCATGGACCTTTAGTTTATGTTGGGCAGTGTGCATGTGTGCCCTATGTATAATTATTATTGTGTTACTTTCCATTCGTCAGCAAAAAACAATACAACAGTCCTCTGAAGTGTCTGTACCTGGCATGTAATAAAACTGTAGGACCACACTAAGGTAGGATGATGGATTTCGTAGTTCAAATGGTAGATTTCATGCACTATAGAAACACCATCTGTATGCTGTAGCATGGTAAAGTCTCCATTAATTTCATAGTTGTTCAAACTTAGAATCATGAATAGGCTGAGACACCAGGGTGACAATACAGTGCTTGCAGGAATGGTGGAAATAGGCCACACATGCACTTTCACCATCCTTACAAGGCATGCATGCATGTGTTAGAATGTAAGGATGGTTAAAGTGTGTGGACTAGCTGCCTCCACCATTCCTGCAAGCACTGTACTGTCACCCTGGTGTCTCAACCTATACTGTGTTCATGCAATTGTCACCAGTTGGTATAGCCATAACCGGATATGCTTGTACTGCATGGTGTGGGTGTATAGACTAAATGCAATGGAGTGCCTTTGTGGAAGGTGGAGTTATGCACAAAGATCATGATCAGAGGTATAGTATAGATACTCAGTGACTGTGTAGTCATTAAGTAATTGTGTTAGAATATAAGGATGGTGAAAGTGTGTGGACTGCCCCCACCATTCCTGCAAGCACTGTACCGTCACCCTGGCATCTCAACTTATTCATGCAGCCATGCAGCTAGTGTAGGTATCATTTTGCAATAGTGGGCATTTTTGCAATTAGACTTAGAATGACTTGTATGGATGGTGAAAGTGCATGCGTAACCTTTTTCCTCATTCCTGCAAGCACTAGCTGTACTGTCACTCTGGTGTCTCAACCTATACTGTGTTCATTGTGTTCAACCTACAGATAGCTGTGTTCATACAATTGTCTCCATGTGGTATATAACCGAAACCAGACATGCTTGTACTGCATGGTGTGGGTGTATAGCTATAGGCTGAATGCATTGAAGTGTCTTGCATGGTACGAAAGGTGGAGATTATATATAAGAAGTATTTCGATTTAAAAAAAAGCTCGTGAGGTGTCGGGGCGCTCCTGAACTCAAACTACTTGCTAGCAATTTTGAAAGAGTTTCGTCTCCAGAGCAGCCAGTCATCCAGTGAAAGCACACCTAGCAAACTGTCAAATGTTTGCTAACTGCTTTTTTTACCTATATGACATTCTGAATGAGAATGTAATTGTTACTTTGTGCCAGGAGGAGTGTGCTGGCTGAACGGCTACCCTATGATGACCCTACGAGAGAATCATGGCTAGCTATATAATTATGCCATGATTCGCTTGTCTGCCATTATTGGCCAACGGGTCATTAGACTTCTGTTGTATTTGGGCTAGTTAGGTAAGCTTCCTACTACAATACTATTACTTAAACATGTTCTAGACACACTTTGCGTTTTTTGGATAAATATGAAGAAAGATGATTTTGAGCCTAGCAAACAGAGAGCGTCGAGCGCGCGGCCATTTACAATGTCGTCAGTGATTGGAGCTGTATCTCGCGAATACCTAAAAGTGATAACAATATAAGGGCGTCTTCGGCGCCCCAAAGAGATCAGAGAAATAGTACAGATATTGAAAGTGACTGTAGTCATTGAGTAATTGTCTTAGAATGTAAGGATGGTAAAAGTATGTGGACTGCCCCCACCATTCCTGCAAGCACTATACCGTCACCCTGGTGTCTCAACCTATTCATGCATGCAGCCATGCAGCTTCCTATACAGATGCGTGTAATAGTTATCATTTCATATGCGTGGTCAAAGTTACAAGCCATACAAGCATTCATACTACTTCCTGTGACGTGAAATTTGGCGTCAATGCATGATAGCTAAAGGCAGGATTGTGAATTTGCATCAGGGCTGCCTGAATTATATAGCCATTCATACACAATTTTCTCGCACATGATAGAAATAGCATCAGCACTAGTATCTCGATCTGCAAACAGGAGGGTGTTTGTATACTATACAGCGCTGAGTAAAGAAATTCACAAACGCGAAAATTCACCAAAACTACAATGGCTATGCATAGTCAGGCGTTGCGTGAGGAGGGGTCAAGCGACGCCTGACTAGGCTATGCACACAACGCACTGTCATTGCGTCACTGGCCGCTATAATAGGAATTCGAAAACAGCAGAAATGGCGTTTGGAATGTCCGGCGTAGTATAGTTAGAACATGCTGGCCGATGTAACAGGATATCAGTTCCCCTATAGGAACTGGAGTCCTAGGACTGCAGGTCCCCCTCTGTGGGATTTCTGTTCCCCCAGGAACTGGAGTCCTAGGACTGCAGGCCCCCCTCTATGGGATTTCTGTTTCCCCAGGAACTGGAGACCTAAGACTGCAGGTCCCCCTCTATCGGATTTCTGTTCCCCCAGGAACTGGAGTCCTAGGACTGCAGGTCCCCCTCTATCGGATTTCTGTTCCCCCAGGAACTGGAGTCCTAGGACTGCAGGTCCCCCTCTATCAGATTTCAGTTCCCACAGGAACTGGAATCCTAGGACTGGAGGTTCCCCTCTAGGATTTCAGTGCGGTGTTTCAGTTGTGCGCAAACCTAGCTACCTCAATGACCAGGGGTGAATCTAGGATTATTAAAGGCGGCATGAAGCTGGGACAAAGTGTAGGTGGCACAACATAAAGCAGTACGTTATGGTAGCCATGCAGGTTTTACAATCAAGACAGTTTTGTCTCTTCCTCTGGCCTTAAGTTGAGTTTACATGACAGCTAGAGAGAGGGAGAGTGTGTGAATGTAGAAGTGTATTGCAGACTGGTCGATCAGCTAGTCAAGTATACTTCAAAGTAGACTGCAGCCGCAAGCTAGTGCACATGTTATAGGGAATTGCCTGCGTGTGTAGTGTATAGGGTTTACTTATTATCACTCTATGTGCAGCTGGATCTGCACTGACTGCAAAGCATCATAATATCATAGCTATCATGCATGCATGCAGTAGTTGTAGACAGCAATTTGTAGTCTGGTATGTACCACTGGGCAGAACGCTTGTTTCAAGCTAAGTGGTCTTGATTGGTACGGGGTGACACTCAAAACACACCTGCATGCTACTGCATCAACACGTACACCTTCACAAACAAGATCATATGAGAGCACCAAAATACATAAACAATCACACATGTGTGCAGCTATTTCACAAGGCTGTCTTGGTATATAGCTTCAGAATACCAAGCATGCCTGCATAGGGCCGCCACAGCTTTGTATGAGGTATTCCGGTTGCTACAATGATTATTCACCCCTAGGGTAAGAAACAGTACGATAGTCATTGTGGAGAGCATGCCAAGTGAGGCACTTGAATCCCAAAGTCGCTGTTGAAAGAACACAACAACACAGCATGGGAGGATTCCTAATGTAGTACAATGTCTGCACACATGCCCTTATTTGTATAATAATATATTATTTACAACTCATACTGATTTCTGTTGAGGAAATGTTGCCTGAGAATAGAGAATGACATGATGAGCTCAGGTAGAGCTCCAGCAATTGGTTAAGGTTGTGGTGAGTGGCTGAAATGTGGTGAGATGTAGTGGGATCGTGAACAAAATTGCGATCTTATAAAAGTCAAATTAAAGAGCCTAAGAGGGTCACCCCAGCAACAGCTAACTAACTGTCCCTAAGTTCGATTTCTCCCTGACAGCACCATGTGGTGGTGGTGACAGCAACATGTGATGTCCCATGCATGATGTGACGTGCGTCAGTGCAGCATGTTTATATGCAGCCTAGCAACAGTTCCCAAATCTTGAGGAGTTGTTACCTAGGACACAAACAGGGTGATTATAAATATGATACTTATTTTAGGTAATAACTGCCCATATGCATGGTATGGGACCTGTTCTACAATTGCACAAATCCACTGTTCATGGCCGTGTGCATAGCAATGGAACAGGCTACGTGTAATCCTATTCATTGTGGCGTACGTAAGTGCTGCTTTTGTGCATGTGCCTGTACATGTGCAAGCTACACTACTATCCCTACACAGACAGCACTACTGTATACGTTGTGTGATATTCTATATCTATTCATGATATTGTGCAGGAGTGCTTACTCCCCCTCCCAGTCCATTGGAATCTCATACCTGTGTGCGTGCTATAAATAGATTTACATACCTGGATTCCAGAAAAGCTGCTATGAGTAACCACATGCATGAAGATGAATATATAATACACTGTTATAAGACCCACATGCATGTGAAGGCTATTGGTAACACAAAGGGTCATCATTGAAATTTGCATCTTCTAGGTCATAGTACTATACATCCAAGGTGCCTAGAGCCCCAGATGTTTCCAGTCTGGAACATAATAATTATTTATAATCATCTGTTATAGCTACCTAACCCTAACCCTAAGTGAAACTTTTATACTTGCCATCAACCAGGCACTGACCTGAAGTGGTGCAATTGCTGTCAATGAATGGCCATGCCACATGCAGCCACCCCCAGAAGGAATGAAAATTAATTGTCTCAAATTTATAACAAAATATTATAATTATACAACCACTTTTTCCTGGTAATTGCATGCCCCTATATCTGTAAAATTGCATCCCCTTCCAGACCCTGATGGGTTTACAGTTACGATAGTGGACCCCTCAACCGACTCTGACCCTGTCACTGCCACCTTCTCCTGGACTGCACTGGACAATGTCACCTTTAATCGCCAAGACATCACCTACACCATCATTGTGACTTCTGAGAGTGGCACTGTGGTTGCAAATGCATCCATCAGCCATCCAAATGACACCCTGGAGATCTCTAATCTCCCTGCTTGTGCCAACCTCACAGCCACACTGACAGCAGAGAGAGGCAATGAAAGTAGTAATGGAACTGTTCGTGAATTCTCGACTTCAGAGCCAAATAGTAAGTATGGTGATAATTATACATGAAGTTGGAAGAAAGGCCAATAGGCCATTCTCATCTACTTGACATTCCATTTCATTTAATTATGTATGCAGAGTCAATCAGTGTTGGAGTGTACAGTGTGATGCCAGACTATCCAGCTGGCAGCAACATCTCTCTCCTCTGCATGTGGAACACCTCAGTGTACTATGTTGCATGGTACAAGAATGGTACTCTGCTCTATGAGGAAGATCTGGCTGCTCCCTCTGTTCTCATGACTTCCCCACAAGGGTTTACTGTTGACACTGACTTCACAATGTCTGAACTGATCATTAACAATGCCAATTTGGATGACAGTGGCAACTACACCTGTGCTGTGACCTGTGCAGCCAGGGGAGTGGAGTTTGGTATGATTGCAGTAAATCTGCAAAACACTATTGGGGTGTTTGCCTTCGGTAAGTTCAGAATACATTTACCACACTGTTTAGCTGCCAGCACACACTGAGCAGTGTGTTGTCCTGTCATTCAACTCAGAACCCCCCAGTGCACCTAATGGCCTGTCTGCTATCATCACGCCAAATGACACGTCACCAGTGACAGCCGTCATCTCCTGGACAGCCTTGGCAGACAATGTTACTGGGATTCCCCCAGGAGGGAACCAAGCCTTGAGATACTTTGTGAAAGTGAGTAACAGCACTTCCGCAGTGTTGTTCAGTGCTACAGTGGACCACCCAACTAACACAGTGGAGGCATCCAACCTGCCAGCATGTGAGAACCTGACTGTGTCAGTGGCAGCAGAGAACCTGTTCTTCAATGGAACCCCTGCCAGTGAAGACTTCATGACACTGGAGCCAGGTTGGTAACATGCAATAGCATTGCCAATTTCCCACACATTCATGCATACATGTACATGCCAGTGACTGCAAAGAAGATGTTCTTCAGTGGAATGCCTCTCCTACTGACTTCATGAAGTGGAACCAGGTTAACAGATAGGGTAGTTACCAGTTATCTTGTGCAATGTAAGATGCTAACCCACTTGCCATTGTCATTTGTTGTTCCTTGTCAGTTTTCATACCCTGCATACTCTATTCTCACTGTTTCTCTACTACCAGTCCTACCCACAGTCATAGTGTCACCTGATAAGCCTGTCACAGCCTCTGGTAACAATATTCAGCTCAACTGCTCATGGACCACCTCAGCATACTATGCTGCATGGTACAGGGATGGTGTGCTGATTTATGAGGAAGATCTAGCTGCCCCCTCCATCTTGATGGCACCCCCACAAGGGATCACTGTTGACAGCAGCTATACGATGATGATTTCCACACTGACCATTCAAATGGCTGAATTCAGTGACAGTGGCAGCTACACCTGTGCTGTGAGCTGTGGGGCAAAGGAAGTGCAGTTTGGCATGATCCCAGTGAATCTGCAAGACACTTCTGATGTGTGTGTCTATGGTAAGTGCTAGTATGAATATTCCATTCCTTCTGTTGCAAGTGAATTCTGTGAAGAGCGCACAACACTTTTCTGTCTCTGCCCCTCCTTAGGACGTCCCGCTCCACCCAATGAGCTGTCTGCTGTCATCAGTCCAGATGACACATCACCAGTGACAGCCGTCATCTCCTGGATGGCCTTGATGGGCAATGCTACAGGGATTCCCCCAGGAGAGAACCAAACCTTGAGGTACTTTGTAGAAGTGAGTAACAGCACTTCAGCAGTGTTGTTCAGTGCTACAGTGGACCACCCAACTAACACAGCAGAGGCACCCAACCTGCCAGCATGTGAGAACCTGACTGTGTCGGTGACAGCAGAGAATCTGTTCTTCAATGGAACCCCTGACAGTGAAGACTTCATGACAGTGGAGCCAGGTTGGTAGCAGAGAGGACATTTACCAATTTCCCACTCATGCATGGCCTACGAGCAGTGGACAAATGACTGTCTCTGGAATTGTTAATTATTGTAAATTGTAAATTTTTGTTCTCGATTATTCTGTCTGTACCTGGTACTGTATACCATTTATACTAGTTGCTTTGTCCAAGTTGTGAGCATGGAACTGTTGTTTCCCTAGCTGTCTTGCCGCAAACATTCCTCATGGTCAACAAGAGCATTGGCACACTTTATTGCTAAACTGGTACCAAAATGGTGTTAATTTGCTGATAATGCCTCCTGATTCTTGCCAATGATGCTAACAGTTGAGCATCGTCTAACACTGGGAGCTACTTATACGAATGAGAATCATTAAATCATAAATATGCAGCAAAACAGCTATTTTGGAAGTTGAGCAGGCATATCAGCATCAAATTCAACTGTGTGCATGTAGTTTGTATGAAAGAGCATCTTCCAATGAGTGACATTTACCAACACACTGTGTGCTCTAATGTGCCTTCTCCAGTTTTACCAACAGTCAATGTGTCAACTGTGGAGTCCACAGCAGACTATTTGGCTGGCAGCAATATCTCTCTCGTGTGCTCATGGAACACCTCAGTGTACTATGTTGCATGGTACAAGGATGGAGTGCTGCTCTATCAAGAAGATCTGGCAGCTCCATATGTCCTGATGGCACCCCAACAAGGGATCTGCATTGCCAGTGACTTCTCACTGATGATGTCCACCCTGATCATTGACAATGCCACATTGGATGACGGTGGCAACTACACCTGTGCTGTGACCTGTGGGGCCAGGGAAGTGGAGTTTGGTATGATTGCAGCCAATCTGCAGGACATCACTGAGGTGTTTGTCTATGGTAAGTGTACGTCGTTTCAAGTATCTCGTTCCTCCTGTGCAAGTCAACCTACCAAAGGATGTTTTTATGGACTTGTCTGATGCTTTGCTCAGAACCTCCTGATGCCCTCAGCAATGTGACGGCTGTCATCAAACCAGATGACACCAAACCAGTGACAGCTGATATCTCCTGGTTGCCTTTGATGGGCAGTGCTACTGGGATTCCCCCTGGAGGGGCCCAAGTCTTGAGCTACTGCATTGAAGTGAGTAACAGCACTTCAGCAGTGTTGTTCACTGATACAGTGGACCACCCAAATAACTCAGTGGAGGCATGTAACCTTCCAGCATGTGAAAGTCTTACTGTGTCAGTGACTGCAAAGAACATGTTCTTCAATGGAATGCCTGCTCATACAAACTTCATGACAGTGGAGCCAGGTTAGCAGATGGGGAAGTTAGAAGATATCTTAATGTGAGATGTTTAAACCACTTGCCTTTGTTGTTTTGTTGTGCCTTGGCAATTTATTTACTAATATATAATAATCTGTTCTACTACTCTACTACCAGTCCCACCTACAGTCACAGTGTCACCTGATAGGGTTGATGCAGCCTCCGGTACCAATATCCAGCTAAAGTGCACATGGAGCACTTCGGTGTACTATGCTGCATGGTACAAGAATGGTGTATTGATCTACAAGGAAGATCTGGCAACTCCCTCTGTCCAGATGGGATCCCAACAAGGGATCAATGTTAATAGTAGCTATGCAATGATGATGTCCACTCTGACTATTGTTAATGCCACATTGGATGACAGTGGCAGCTACACCTGTGCTGTGAGCTGTGAGGCATTGAGGGGCAATTTTAGTGAGATTACAGCAAATCTGCGAAACACTTCGGATGTGTTTGTGTATGGTAAGTGCTATAGTATGACTTCTTTCATTCCTTCAACTGCAAGTGAACAACAGGGAAGACAATATATTGTTAATCTTTTCTCTTCCACATTTTAGAACTTCCTGCTGGACCCACTGGTCTGTCAGTTGTCATCAGATCAGATGACTCAATGCCAGTGACTGCAGTCATCTCCTGGATGGCATTGCGTGACAATGCTACAGGGATTCCCCCTGGTGGGAACACAAGTTTGAGGTACTTCGTGGAAGTGAGTAACAGCACTTCAGCAGTGTTGTTCAGTGCTACAGTGGACCACCCAACTAACACAGTGGAGGCACCCAACCTGCCAGCATGCAAGAATCTGACTGTGTCAGTGACAGCAGAGAACTTGTTCTTCAATAGAACCCCTGTCAGTAAAGACTTCATAACAGAGGAGCCAGGTTAGCAGCAGTTTTTGAGTCTATTTGATGCTTTGTATATTATGGGATATTCATTCAGGCCTGTACACGTGGGCGGGAGGGTGGAGTTCATTAGGTTAGTACAGTATGTACAACCTCCCTCTAGGACCTGTGGTGTATAATATTCAGAACCTAACTGTTTCATAATTGTCCAAGTTCTTAATGAGGATAAGAAACATTGCTCATTTAAGCTTCGTCACTCTGTTCCAGCAGTTCCAGTACATATTAATGACCATTTATACACGTCTTCCATCTTGTTTTAACATCTTTGGTCGGAATATTTCAATTGTGTTATTACTTACTAGGTTGTAACCCCCTTTTCAAAAACCAGCAATGGACCTATACGTATGTATGTACTCCCAGATTAATTTACATTCTTTTATTTGGTAATGTTCACTCTCTTGCTCTCCCTCTAGCTTCACCTACAGTCACTGTATCACCTGATACAAATGCCGCAGCCTCATATAACAACATCCCACTCCAGTGCACATGGGACATCACAGTGTACTGCATTGCATGGTACTACAATGGTGTTCTGATCTACAAGGAGTATTTTGCCCCACCATTCTTCCGGATGGGACCCCCACAAGGGATCTATATTGCCAGCGACTTCACATTGATGATGTCCAACCTGACCATTGACAATGCCACATTGGATGACAGCGGCAACTACACCTGTGCTGTGACCTGTGGGGCCAGGGGAGTGGAGTTTGATATGATTGCAGCCAATCTGCAGGACACCACTGAGGTGTTTGTCTATGGTAAGTGTACTACTAAACACTTGCTACAGACCAGTGTGATATACTAAGATATACGTATCATAGTACAATTCTTTATCATTACTGTACTTGACTGTGCCTCATTTAGAACCTCCCAGTGCACCCATTGGTCTGTCAGCTGTCATCACACCAAATGACACGTCACCAGTGACAGCCGTCATCTCCTGGGTGGCCTTGATGGACACTGCTACAGGGATTCCCCCAGGAGGGAACCAAATTTTGAGGTACTTTGTGGAAGTGAGTAACAGCACTTCCGCAGTGTTGTTCAGTACTACAGTGGACCACCCAACTAACACAGTGGAGGCACCCAACCTGCCAGCATGTGAGAACCTGACTGTGTCAGTGACAGCAGAGAACCTGTTCTTCAATGGAACCCCTGCCAGTGAAGACTTCATGACAGTGGAGCCAGGTTGGTAGCAGAGAGGGAGTGTTTATCAATTTTCCACACATGCATGCACTCATGTACATGTGATACTGAAGCAGTGGTACTGCATACCATTTACACCGGTTGCTCTGTCCAAGTTGTGAGTATAGAATCATTGTTCCCTAGCTGTCTTGCTCTGAACATTCCTCATGGTCAAAACAGCATTGGCACACTATATTTCTAAACTGCAGCTGTTGCCAAATTGGTGACAATTCACTAATAATGCCTCCTATTCTTGCCAATAAAATGACTCTAACAGTTGACCACGGTCTGACATTAGGAACTCTTTATATAAAATGAGAAATATGATCATAAATGTGCAGCAAACAGCTATTTTGGAAGTTGAGCAGGCATATCAGCATCAAATGCAACTGTGTGCATGTACTTTGTATGAAAGAGCATCTTCCAATGTTTGACATCTACCAACACACTGTGTGTTCTATTGTGCCTTCTCCAGTTCTGCCAACAGTCAGTGTGTCAACTGTGGAGTCCACAGCAGACTATCCGGCTGGCAGCAACATCTCTCTCGTGTGCTCATGGAACACCTCAGTGTACTATGTTGCATGGTACAAGGATGGTGGGCTGCTCTATGATGAAGACCTGGCAACTCCATATGTCCTGATGGCACACCTACAAGGGATCTACATTGCCAGTGACTTCTCACTGATGATGTCCACTCTGATCATTGACAATGCTACATTGGATGACAGTGGCAACTACACCTGTGCTGTGACCTGTGGGGCCAGGGGAGTGGAGTTTGGTATGATTGCAGCCAATCTGCAGGACACCACTGAGGTGTTTGTCTATGATAAGACTTTGTACTAAATCCACTTCATCACACTGTTCAGCTGCCAACATGAACAGAGCTGCAGTGTGTAAATTGCCCTGTCATCCTACTCAGAATCTCCCAGTACACCCAATGGTTTGTCAGCTGACATTAATTCCAGTGACACATCACCAGTGACAGCTGTCATTGACTGGATACCCTTGATGGACAATTCCATGTATACGGGGACTCCCCTTGGTGGGAACCAAGCCTTGAGGTACTTTGTGGAAGTGAGTAACAGCACTTCAGCAATGTTGTTCAGTGCTACAGTGGACCACCCAACTAACACAGTGGAGGCACCCAACCTCCTAGTATGTGAGAACCTGACTGTGTCAGTGACAGCAGAGAACCTGTTCTTCAATGGAACCCCTGCCAGTGAAGACTTCATGACAGTGGAGCCAGGTTGGTATAGCAGAGAGGGCATTTGCCAACTTCCTACAATGCATGCACACATGTACATGTGATACTGAAGCAGTCTGGGCAAAGGTTGGATGGCATGGTACTCTATGTGAAGTAGCTCAAAATGCAAATTTCACTGTTAATTGTTTAGAGTAGCAGTAAGTGGATGCATTGGAGGTGTGAGGGCAATTTTGAATGGCCTATGGGCAGTGGACAAATGACTCTGTCTCTGAAACTGTTATTATTCTGTCTGTACCTGGTACTATATACCATTTATACCAGTTGCTTTGTCCAAGTTGTGAGCATGGAACTGTTGTTTCCCTGGCTGTCTTACTGTGAACATTCCTCCTGATCAATAACAGCATTGGCACGCTTTATTGCTAAACTGGAACCTAATTGGTGGTAATTCACTGATAATGCCTCCTGTTCTTGCCAATAAAATGATGCTAACAGTTGACCACGGTCTGACATAAGGAGCTACTTATGCAAATGAGAATCATTATCATGAATATGTAGCAAAACAGCTATTTTGGATGTTGAGCAGGCGTCAGCAGCAACTGCAACTGTGTGTATGTAGTTTGTATATGAAAGAGCATCTTCCAACGAGTGACATTTACCAACACACTGTGTGTTCTAATGTGCCTTTTCCAGTTCTGCCAACAGTCAGTGTGTCAACTGTGCAGTCCACATCAGACTATCCGGCTGGCAGCAACATCTCTCTCGTGTGCTCATGGAACACCTCAGTGTACTATGTTGCATGGTACAAGGATGGTGGGCTGCTCTATGATGAAGATCTGGCAGCTCCATATGTCCGGATGGGACCCCAACAAGGGATCTACATTGCCAGTGACTTCTCACTGATGATGTCTACCCTGATCATTGACAATGCTACATGGGATGACAGTGGAAACTACACTTGTGCTGTGACCTGTAGAGCCAGGGGAATAGAGGACACCACTGAGGTGTTTGTTTATGGTAAGTGTATGTGGTTTCAAATATCTCATTCCTCCCTATGCAAGTCAACCTACCAAAGGATGTTTTTATGGACTTGTCTGATGCTTTGCTCAGAACCTCCTGATGCCCCCAGCAATGTGACGGCTGTCATCAAACTAGATGACACCAAACCAGTGACCGCTGTTATCTCCTGGTTGCCTTTGATGGGCAGTGCTACTGGGATTCCCCCTGGAGGGGCCCAAGCCTTGAGATACTGCGTTAAAGTGAGTAACAGCACTTCAGCAGTGTTGTTCACTGATACAGTGGACCACCCAAATATCTCGGTGGAGGCGTGTAACCTTCCAGCGTGTGAGAACCTGACTGTGTCGGTGACAGCAGAGAACCTGTTCTTCAACGGAACCCCTGCCAGTGAATACTTCATGACAGTTGAGCCAGGTTAGTAGCAGAGATTGCATTTGCTAGTTTCCCACACATGCATGCATGTACATGCCAGTGACTAAAAAACATGTTCTTCAGTGGAATGCCTGCTCTCACTGACTTCATGACAGAGGAGCCAGGTTAGCACATGGGGGAGTTACCAGTTATCATGTGCAATGTAAGATGCTAACCCACTTGCCTTTATCATTAATTTATGTTGTTCCTTGTCAATTTGCCCTACATACTCTCTTCTGTATCTCTACTTCCAGTCCCAGCTACAGTCACAGTGTCACCTGATAAGCCTGTCACATCCTCTGGTAACAGTGTCCAGCTCAACTGCTCATGGACCACCTCAGTGTACTATGCTGCATGGTACAGGGATGGTGCACTGATCGATGGGGAAGACTTAGCTGCCCCCTACATCTTGATGGCACCCCCACAAGGGATCACTGTTGACAGCAGCTATACAATGATGATTTCCACACTGACTATTGAAATGGCTGAATTCAGTGACATTGGCAGCTACACCTGTGCTGTGAGCTGTGGGGCAAAGGGAGTGCAGTTTGGCATGATCCCATTGAATTTGCAAGACACTTCTGATGTGTGTGTCTATGGTAAGTGCTAGTATGAGTATTCCATTCCTTCTGTTGCAAGTGAATTCTGTAAAGAGCGTGCAATGCTTTTCTGTCTCTGCACCTCCTTAGGACGTCCTGCTCCACCCAATGGGCTGTCTGCTGTCATCAATCTAGATGACACATCACCAGTGACAGCTAACATCTCCTGGATGGCCCTGATGGGCAATGCTACAGGGATTCCCCCAGGAGAGAACCAAACCTTAAGGTACTTTGTAGAAGTGAGTAACAGCACTTCCGCAGTGTTGTTCAGTGCTACAGTGGATCACCCAACTAACACAGCAGAGGCACCCAACCTGCCAGCATGTGAGAACCTGACTGTGTCGGTGACAGCAGAGAACCTGTTCTTTAATGGAACAGCTGCCTTTGAAGACTTCCTGACAGTGGAGCCAGGCTGGTAGCAGAGAGGACATTACCAATTTCCCACACATGCATGCCAACATGTTTCACAGTTAAGTGGTTAGAGTAGCAGTAAGTGGATGTATTGAAGGCGTGAGGGCAATTTTGAATGGCCTATAGCTAGCTACGGGGAGTGGACAAATGACTGTCTCCGAAATTGTTAATTATTGTAAATCATTTTTGTTCTCGATTATTCTGTCTGTACCTGGTATTATATACCATTTTATACCAGTTGCTTTGTGAGCATGGAACTGTTGTTTCCCTAGCTGACTTGCTGTGAACATTCCTCCTGGTCAACAAGAGCATTGGCACGCCTTAATGCTAAACTGGAACCAATTGGTGGTAATTCACTGATAATGCCTCCTGTTCTTGCCAATAAAATGATGCTAACAGTTGACCACGGTCTGACATAAGGAGCTACTTATGCAAATGAGAATTATTATCATGAATATGTAGCAAAACAGCTATTTTGGATGTTGAGCAGGCGTCAGCAGCAACTGCAACTGTGTGTATGTAGTTTGTATATGAAAGAGCATCTTCCAACGAGTGACATTTACCAACACACTGTGTGTTCTAATGTGCCTTTTCCAGTTCTGCCAACAGTCAGTGTGTCAACTGTGCAGTCCACATCAGACTATCCGGCTGGCAGCAACATCTCTCTCGTGTGCTCATGGAACACCTCAGTGTACTATGTTGCATGGTACAAGGATGGTGGGCTGCTCTATGATGAAGATCTGGCAGCTCCATATGTCCGGATGGCACCACCACAAGGGATCTACATTGCCAGTGACTTCTCACTGATGATGTCCACTCTGATCATTGACAATGCCACATGGGATGACAGTGGAAACTACACTTGTGCTGTGACCTGTAGAGCCAGGGGAATAGAGGACACCACTGAGGTGTTTGTTTATGGTAAGTGTAGGTGGTTTCAAATATCTCATTCCTCCCTATGCAAGTCAACCTACCAAAGGATGTTTTTATGGACTTGTCTGATGCTTTGCTCAGAACCTCCTGATGCCCCCAGCAATGTGACGGCTGTCATCAAACCAGATGACACCAAACCAGTGACCGCTGTTATCTCCTGGTTGCCTTTGATGGGCAGTGCTACTGGGATTCCCCCTGGAGGGGCCCAAGCCTTGAGATACTGCGTTAAAGTGAGTAACAGCACTTCAGCAGTGTTGTTCACTGATACAGTGGACCACCCAAATATCTCGGTGGAGGCGTGTAACCTTCCAGCGTGTGAGAACCTGACTGTGTCGGTGACAGCAGAGAACCTGTTCTTCAACGGAACCCCTGCCAGTGAATACTTCATGACAGTTGAGCCAGGTTAGTAGCAGAGATTGCATTTGCTAATTTCCCACACATGCATGCATGTACATGCCAGTGACTGAAAAACATGTTCTTCAGTGGAATGCCTGCTCTCACTGACTTCATGACAGAGGAGCCAGTTTAGCACATGGGGGAGTTACCAGTTATCATGTGCAATGTAAGATGCTAACCCACTTGCCTTTATCATTTTGTTGTTCCTTGTCAGTTTGCATACCCTACATACTCTCTTCTGTATCTCTACTTCCAGTCCCAGCTACAGTCACAGTGTCACCTGATAAGCCTGTCACATCCTCTGGTAACAGTGTCCAGCTCAACTGCACATGGAACACCTCAGCATACTATGCTGCATGGTACAAGAATGGTGCACTGATCTATGAGGAAGACTTAGCTGCCCCCTACATCTTGATGCAACCCCCACAAGGGATCACTGTTGACAGCAGCTATACGATGATGATATCCACACTGACCATTGAAATGGCTGAATTCAGTGACAGTGGCAGCTACACCTGTGCTGTGAGCTGTGGGGCAAAGGGAGTGCAGTTTGGCATGATCCCATTGAATTTGCAAGACACTTCTGATGTGTGTGTCTATGGTAAGTGCTAGTATGAGTATTCCATTCCTTCTGTTGCAAGTGAATTCTGTAAAGAGCGTGCAATGCTTTTCTGTCTCTGCACCTCCTTAGGACGTCCTGCTCCACCCAATGAGCTGTCTGCTGTCATCAATCAAGATGACACATCACCAGTGACAGCTAACATCTCCTGGATGGCCCTGATGGGAAATGCTACGGGGATTCCCCCAGGAGAGAACCAAACCTTGAGGTACTTTGTAGAAGTGAGTAACAGCACTTCAGCAGTGTTGTTCAGTGCTACAGTGGACCACCCAACTAACACAGTGGAGGCACCCAACCTGCCAGCATGTGAGAACCTGACTGTGTCGGTGACAGCAGAGAACCTGTTCTTTAATGGAACAGCTGCCTTTGAAGACTTCCTGACAGTGGAGCCAGGTTGGTAGCAGAGAGGACATTACCAATTTCCCACACATGCATGCCAACATGTTTCACAGTTAAGTGGTTAGAGTAGCAGTAAGTGGATGTATTGAAGGCGTGAGGGCAATTTTGAATGGCCTATAGCTAGCTACGGGGAGTGGACAAATGACTGTCTCCGAAATTGTTAATTATTGTAATTCATTTTTGTTCTCGATTATTCTGTCTGTACCTGGTATTATATACCATTTTATACCAGTTGCTTTGTGAGCATGGAACTGTTGTTTCCCTAGCTGTCTTGCTGTGAACATTCCTCCTGGTCAACAAGAGCATTGGCACGCTTTATTGCTAAACTGGAACCAATTGGTGGTAATTCACTGATAATGCCTCCTGTTCTTGCCAATAAAATTATGCTAACAGTTGACCACGGTCTGACATAAGGAGCTACTTATGCAAATGAGAATCATTATCATGAACATGTAGCAAAACAGCTATTTTGGATGTTGAGCAGGCGTCAGCAGCAACTGCAACTGTGTGCATGTAGTTTGTATGAAAGAGCATCTTCCATTGTGTGACATCTACCAACACACTGTGTGTTCTAATGTGCCTTTTCCAGTTCTGCCAACAGTCAGTGTGTCAACTGTGCAGTCCACATCAGACTATCCGGCTGGCAGCAACATCTCTCTCATGTGCTCATGGAACACCTCAGTGTACTATGTTGCATGGTACAAGGATGGAGTGCTGCTCTATGATGAAGATCTGGCAGCTCCATATGTCCTGATGGCACCACCACAAGGGATCTACATTGCCAGTGACTTCTCACTGATGATGTCCACTCTGATCATTGACAATGCCACATGGGATGACAGTGGAAACTACACTTGTGCTGTGACCTGTAGAGCCAGGGGAATAGAGGACACCACTGAGGTGTTTGTTTATGGTAAGTGTATGTGGTTTCAAATATCTCATTCCTCCCTATGCAAGTCAACCTACCAAAGGATGTTTTTATGGACTTGTCTGATGCTTTGCTCAGAACCTCCTGATGCCCCCAGCAATGTGACGGCTGTCATCAAACCAGATGACACTAATTCAGTGACCGCTGTTATCTCCTGGTTGCCTTTGATGGGCAGTGCTACTGGGATTCCCCCTGGAGGGGCCCAAGCCTTGAGATACTGCGTTGAAGTGAGTAACAGCACTTCAGCAGTGTTGTTCACTGATACAGTGGACCACCCAAATATCTCGGTGGAGGCGTGTAACCTTCCAGCGTGTGAGAACCTGACTGTGTCGGTGACAGCAGAGAACCTGTTCTTCAACGGAACCCCTGCCAGTGAATACTTCATGACAGTTGAGCCAGGTTAGTAGCAGAGATTGCATTTGCTAATTTCCCACACATACATGCATGTACATGCCAGTGACTGAAAAACATGTTCTTCAGTGGAATGCCTGCTCTTACTGACTTCATGACAGAGGAGCCAGGTTAGCACATGGGGGAGTTACCAGTTATCATGTGCAATGTAAGATGCTAACCCACTTGCCTTTATCATTTTGTTGTTCCTTGTCAATTTGCCCTACATACTCTCTTCTGTATCTCTACTTCCAGTCCCAGCTACAGTCACAGTGTCACCTGATAAGCCTGTCACATCCTCTGGTAACAGTGTCCAGCTCAACTGCACATGGAACACCTCAGCATACTATGCTGCATGGTACAAGAATGGTGCACTGATCTATGAGGAAGACTTAGCTGCCTCCTACATCTTGATGCAACCCCCACAAGGGATCACTGTTGACAGCAGCTATACGATGATGATATCCACACTGACTATTGAAATGGCTGAATTCAGTGACAGTGGCAGCTACACCTGTGCTGTGAGCTGTGGGGCAAAGGGAGTGCAGTTTGGCATGATCCCAGTGAATCTGCAATACACTTCCGATGTGTGTGTCTATGGTAAGTGCTAGTATGAGCATTCCATTCCTTCTGTTGCAAGTGAATTCTGTGAAGAGCACACAACACTTTTCTGTCTCTGCCCCTCCTTAGGACGTCCTGCTCCACCCAATGGGCTGTCTGCTGTCATCAATCAAGATGACACATCACCAGTGACTGCTAACATCTCCTGGATGGCCTTGATGGGTAATGCTACGGGGATTCCCCCAGGAGAGAACCAAACCTTGAGGTACTTTGTAGAAGTGAGTAACAGCACTTCAGCAGTGTTGTTCAGTGCTACAGTGGACCACCCAACTAACACAGTGGAGGCACCCAACCTGCCAGCATGTGAGAACCTGACTGTGTCAGTGACAGCAGGGAACCTGTTCTTCAATGGAACCCCTGCCAGTGAAGACTTCATGACGGTGGAGCCAGGTTGGTAGCAGAGAGGAAATTTGCCAATTTCCCACACACGCATGCACACTTGTACATGTGATACTGAAGCAGTTTGGACACAGGTGGGATGGCGTGGTACTCTAGCTATGTGAAGTAGCTCAAAATATTGATTTCACTGTTAAGTGGTTAGAGTAGCAGTAAGTGGATGTATTGGAGACGTGAGGGCAATTTTGAATGGTCTACAGGCATTGGACAAATGACTCTGTCTCTGACATTGTTAATTGTATTTCATTTTTGTTCTTGATTATTCTGTCTGTACCTGGTACTATTATACCATTTATACCAGTTGCTTTGTCCAAGTTGTGAGTATGGAACCGTTGTTTCCCTAGCTGTCTTGCTGCGAACATTCCTCCTGGTCAAAAACAGCATTGATACACTTTATTGCTAAACTGGTACCAAATTGGTGTTAATTTGCTGATAGTGCCTCCCGATTTGTGCCAATGATGCTAACAGTTGAGCATCGTCTAACACTGGGTGCTACTTATACAAATGATAATCATTATCATAAATACGTAGCAAAACAGCTATTTTGGAAGTTGAGCAGGTGTCAGCAGCAAATGCAACTGTGTGTATGTAGTTTGTATGAAAGAGCATCTTCCAATGAGTGACATTTACCAACACACTGTGTGTTCTAATGTGCCTTTTCCAGTTCTGCCAACAGTCATCGTGTCAACTGTGGAGTCCACATCAGACTATCCGGCTGGCAGCAACATCTCTCTCGTGTGCTCATGGACCACCTCAGTGTACTATGTTGCATGGTACAAGGATGATGATCTGCTCTATGATGAAGATCTGGCAGCTCCATATGTCCTGATGGCACCCCCACAAGGGATCTACATTGCCAGTGACTTCTCACTGATGATGTCTACCCTGATCATTGACAATGCTACATGGGATGACAGTGGAAACTACACTTGTGCTGTGACCTGTAGAGCCAGTGGAATAGAGAAACCACTGAGGTGTTTGTTTATAGTAAGTGTATGTGGTTTCAAATATCTCATTCCTCCTGTGCAAGTCAACTTACCAAAGGATGTTTTTATGGACTTGTCTGATGCTTTGCTCAGAACCTCCTGATGCCCTCAGCAATGTGACGGCTGTCATCAAACCAGATGACACCAATCCAGTGACAACAGTTATCTCTTGGTTGCCTTTGATGGGCAGTGCTACTGGGATTCCCCCTGGAGGGGCCCAAGCCTTGAGATACTGCGTTAAAGTGAGTAACAGCACTTCAGCAGTGCTGTTTACTGATAGAGTGGACCACCCAAATATCTCGGTGGAGGCGTGTAACCTTCCAGCGTGTGAGAACCTGACTGTGTCAGTGACAGCAGAGAACCTGTTCTTCAATGGAACCCCTGCCAGTGAATACTTCATGACAGTTGAGCCGGGTTAGTAGCAGAGATTGCATTTGCCAATTTCCCACACATGCATGCATGCATGTACATGCCAGTGACTGAAAAACCTGTTCTTCAGTGGAATGCCTGCTCTTACTGACTTCATGACAGTGGAGCCAGGTTAGCAGATGGGGGAGTTACCAGTTATCATGTGCAATGTAAGATGCTAACCCACTTGCCTTTATCATTTTGTTGTTCCTTGCCAATTTGCCCTGCATACTCTCTTCTGTATCTCTACTTCGATGCAGTCCCACCTACAGTCACAGTGTCACCTGATAAGCCTGTCACAGCCTTTGGTAACAATATTCAGCTCAACTGCTCATGGACCACCTCAGCATACTATGCTGCATGGTACAGGGATGGTGTGCTGATCGACGGGGAAGACCTAGCTGCCCCCTCCATCTTGATGGCACCCCCACAAGGGATCACTGTTGACAGCAGCTATACAATGATGGTTTCCACACTGACCATTGAAATGGCTGATTTCAGTGACATTGGCAGCTACACCTGTGCTGTGAGCTGTGGGGCAAAGGGAATGCAGTTTGGCATGATCCCAGTGAATCTGCAAGAAACGTCTGATGTGCGTGTCTATGGTAAGTGCTAGTATGAGTAATGCCATTCCTTCTGTTGCAAGTGAATTCTGTGAAGAGCACACAACACTTTTCTGTATCTGCCCCTCCTTAGGACGTCCTGCTCCACCCAATGAGCTGTCTGCTGTCATAAATCAAGATGACACATCACCAGTGACAGCTTTCATCTCCTGGATGGCCTTGATGGGTAATGCTACAGGGATTCCCCCAGGAGAGAACCAAACCTTGAGGTACTTTGTGGAAGTGAGTAACAGCACTTCAGCAGTGTTGTTCAGTGCTACAGTGGACCACCCAACTAACACAGTGGAGGCACCCAACCTGCCAGCATGTGAGAACCTGATTGTGTCAGTGACAGCAGAGAACCTGTTCTTCAGTGGAACAGCTGCCATTAAAACCTTCCTGACAGTGGAGCCAGGTTGGTAACAGATTTAGAGACTGTGCTACGTAGTTTCTCTGTAGGGTATGGAGTCATCATGTTGCTACATAATCTGTAACTCTTCACTAGTTTTTACCTTATTGATCTCTGTCTATCCCATGTTCCAGATGACCCAACTGTGACTCTGACTCCTGATGTGAATCCACTGGAAGGGAATGCCACAGACAGTGTCACTCTCACCTGTTCCTGGAACACAACAGTGTTCTACCTAGTCTGGTTCAAGGATGGTACTCTCCTGTACAGCAGGGACCTTGTCAGTGGAGTCACAGTGGATAACACTGGGGTATCTGTGGGAGCAGCGGTGGAAGGACAGAACAGCACTCTAACCTTCAGCCAAGTGAGTGATAGTGGGAACTACACCTGTGCTGTGACCTGCAGAGCCAAAGGCAGGGCTGAAGAAGACATTCCACTGCAGTACAAGGCCACTAAGGAGGTGCTCATCTATGGTGGGTTGACAAGAAGGAACAGATCATGCTCTGACAGCAAGCTAAGGCTGTAAAGAAGTGCACTGGAATGTTCACTCATGCAAATCTCTTCAATCACTGTGTTGTGTATGGTGTAGTCCTTCATCTTCCAGAATCTCCTGGTTAAGGGTCATGCAAGTTTTATGCACACCTCTGCTACTAGTGTTCTCCTGCATGTAGATTTGTATTTCTTCCTCCACTAGATGTCCCAAGTGAGGTGGTTGCCTTTGCTGCCAGTGTGGGCAACCTCAGTGTCACCTTCACCTGGACTCCCCCCTCCTTCCTGGGAGTGCCCCCCACTCTGGACCCTGTGGGTATCATCTACTATATTCTGGATGTCAGGAATGACACAGACTCAGTGGGTGGGGCTACAGTGCCCCACCCCACCACCACTGCTGTGGTCAATCTGACCTACCCGTCTGAGGAGTACTATGTCACCATCTTTGCAAGGAACACACGAGCTGGAGATGGACCAACAACAATGAACATATTTACTCCGAATGAAACAAGTGAGTTCCATACGTAGATATGTCCACATACAGTGCATGTTGCATACATATGTACACTTGCAGTGAAAAGGTAGAGTAGCAGGGAGTACCTTCTACAGAGATTGTCTATAACAATTCAGAGGGGAATTTTTTATCGTAGCATCATTTATTCAATCATCATTAAATCACATAATTAAGGTTATATTATTCCAATAACTTATCATTAAAAATGCAAACTTGCAAATCGAACAGATATAATTATGATCAAATTATTCTTGCATTGCCAACTATCCCACATTCTACTGAGTAAGCACAGGCACCAGTAAACTCAAAGCTCTAGCCTCCATCTACTGTATGCCCATATATGACTATATAATATTATGACTATATATGACTGTGGAAAAAGTATAGGAACTGGGGTTTGCTGCTTGATTCACTCACAATTAATGTTCTCTTACATCTACACAACACATATGCAGTGGCTCCTGAAAGTGCCTGCAGCTCCAGTGTAGCATTCACTGCTATTTCCCAGAGAGCTGTCAGCCAGGTGTTGTGTAGCCAACTCAATGCTACCATCCACAGCCCGGTGTCTGATGGCAGCAATTACTTTGGCATTAGTTCTACAAACAGCTTATTTCTACTGAGATTGGATGTCCTTGATGCTAGGGGTCTGCTGCCTTTTGGAAACGATTATGGAGGAGTGGAGTATGCATTCACTTACAGCAGTTCTTCTTACTACGGGTTGCAGTACACTCTTCCTAAGCCACTGCCATTCTTTGATAAAGATCACTCTATTCTGTACATTAATGCTCGTGGTTTCATTTCCATTGGCGAGCCTTACCTCAACCCGTGGTCAATAACTCCTTTCCCCCTCACTGGTGATGTCCCAATGGTGGCCGCTTTCTGGTGGTGGTATTACACCAGGGTCCACATCCACAGCTATCAACAGGGCTCTAGTGAGTTTGATGATGCTGTGATCCGTGTGGTGGGAGATAGACTGCGGCAGTTCAATTCAGTGAACAGCACCTTCCGACCAGAAACTGTGGTATCCATCACTTGGAGTCTGGTGAGTGCAAATTTAAGCCTCAAGTGCCTTAGGATGTACTCCCAATTGTTTCAGTCCATTTCATGTTGGAGTATAGATATGGATGCACAGTATTTCCTTTTTGAAAAGCTTTGAAATCCTAATATGTATTGTATTATATAATAATATGACCTGTTTGTTAGATGAGTAGCCAATATACAAAGCATTCATATGACGGCACATGTTATATTCTTTTTCCTGTAGGATACTTCCTTCTTTTTACGCTACACTACTCAAATGTGGATTGTGTCCAATGGCATCAGAACATTTGCAGTCACCCTCTATGATGAAGAGAATTGGGAATTTCCCTACTGGTACAGACTTTACACATTCAACCAACCAGTGATTGGGTATTCTGGTGGTGATTTAATCAACTTTGCCACTCTAGACACAATCTTCTGGGAGTTAAATGACACTGTGGGTAACACAGGGGTGAGAGGTACATGGATCTTCCCCATGTTCGACCAGGGTGCTAACTACGATGCTGAGGAGAGGTGCATGGAGTGGTATGAGGAAGAGAGACTGACCCCACCTGTTAACCTTGTTAATGAATCATTTCTCAATGCCTGCCCTTGTACCTATCAACAAGCATTGAGTAACTGGCGCTGGAGACAAGGCTTTAACTTTAACAATCGAGAGCGTTGCACATTTCTATGGTGGCCACGACGTAATAGCTTTAGATGGGGAGTAGACCCACTGGGCACCATTGAGTGCTGCTATGATGCTTTTGATAGCCTAATTGTTGGCAGACCAGATGGTGGGACATCAAAGAAGTTCCACTTTTACTATGAAGCTGTGGACCACATCAACAGAGACCTGCTGCCTTATCAGGATTGTTGTGTCAGGAGCAACAGGACAGATCTTTGTGACAGCTACTATGAACTGAGAATTCAGATGACTGTTCTCTGTTTGATGAAAGGGCATGTAAGTGTGAAATTTTATGAATTGATAAAACCTTGCATGATTTTACATTCTATGTAGGTTGTTCCTGACGTCAGTAATTACTCTTTCTCTTGACAGCTCGCATGTTTGGTGATCCTCACTTTGACACATTTGATGGCCTCCGCTACACCTTCAATGGCAAGGGGGAGTTCTGGCTGGTACAGACCACAGATGATTCTGTCAACATCCAGGTCAGATTGACTCCAGTGCAGGGTGGAGGAGCCACCATCATTTCTGCTGTAGCAGTGCAGTTTGAGAACAGCTCCAATCCTGCTGCCCAAGCTCGCATTTCAGGTGGCAATGTGGAGGTAGAGATAGGAGGTGTTACATATTCAGCAGATGATGTGGTGGACACAACGAACATTGATGCAAATGGCAATATTGTGGATGTGGGAGATGATGTTACAGTCCTCCAGAATGTAGTCTTCCTGTTGCAGAATGACAATGATACTTCAGGCATTGTAATCTCCTCTCTAAATGGCATCTCTGTCACTGTACGGCTGCAGGGTAGTACTGCCCTCTCTGTGTCTGCTAGTTTGAACATCAGGGCAGCAGAGAACACCACCAGGGGACTCCTCGGTGTCATCAATGGTGATACAAATGATGACTTCACCTTGCCTGATAGTACCTCCATTGACACTAATTCCACTGAAGAGGATATCTACAACAACTTTGGACTGCAATGTGAGTCACTTAGCTGCAGATACATAGCTACATAGCTGTTGGCAAACTTTAGTAGCACACTTCTCCCTTCTTGTTAATGTCCAGGGCGAACACAAGAATCAGACAGCCTCTTCATTTATGCCAGTAATGAAAGTCATGCTGTTTTCAATAATGACAGCAGTTACACTCCTGTGTTTGGAGTTGATCCAGACAGTGTGCCTGACAGTGTGAAGGCTGCCTGTGGTGACAATAGGGAGTGTTTGTTTGATTTTGCTCAGACTCAAGACATGGATTTTGCCATGTCCACAATGAGTGAGGTGGAAGACCAAGAGGACTTGAGAAAGATTCTCAGTGAGTGGCCCCACTGCTTCTTTTGCTGTTACAACCTGCATGGTTTGGTTTTAGTTTACAATTGGTGTACTTCCAATGTATTTGTGAAAAGACTATTGAATTTCTCAACTCTGTGGCTTTAATCAGCATGATCAATTGGCAATTTGTATAATATTTGATCTTTATGCCACTTTAAGCCCGGGCAATGTTCAGTATGACATATTCATGCTGTAGAAAGCCATTAATATCATACCACCCAGACTATATGTGAAAGACATGCATAATTATGCTATCTTATAGCTACATATTCATATAATCTATATGTACAAAATATGTAATGTTTCTAGCCATTTGCTGCTGTTTACCAAGATTACAGCCTGTTGCTACTCTTGTACAATGACTGATCCTCCATAGGTGCTGTTCCTCCAAGTATTCTTGGTCCTAATACCATTCGTGTCACAGCAGGGGAATCCTTCAGTGTAGATTACCAAAGCAATGGAACACTTTCCCTCCAAGTAAGCCAACTGATGGGTGAACAAGGCCTCCATGCTTACTGGACCAATAATTATTGATGCAGTGTCATCACAGTCTTTCACTAATGTAAAGTAACTTTGTGTCATAGCTAAACCCATGTGTGTACATTGCACATTTATACTTGTTTCTTATCTTTACTGCCTTCTCCAGGCCCCCTACCCTCCCAACCTATCCATGGTGGATGGCATGCTGGTGTGGAACACACCTCCTAGAAGGGCCCCCACTGAACCAATTCGTATTCTGGCCTATGACGCTGCAGCCAACACGACCACCACTCTGTCCCTCTCTGTCATTGTCTGTGGGTGTACTGAGGGCGGGTCATGTGTGCAAGTGACCACACCCAACTTTGATGTGAACAACTACTACCAGGAGCAGTGCATGTGCAGTGTTGCCTACGAGGGAGACTTCTGTGAGGAGGATGTCGATGGCTGCAGACAGAACCCCTGTCAGGACCCATCCCTCTGTGAAGACTCCCCAGCACCTGCTGTGGGGTTTGTTTGCACTGGATGCCTAGAAGGATATACCCTGAATGGGACACTTTGTGAAGGTATGCGTGTGCATGTTTGTTCGTATGTTGTGTGTGTCTGTGTACGTATGTGTGCAACTGTCCTCATTTCCATGACAGCATATCAAATGTATTTTCATGAGACAACATGTCATAATGTACGTTGTTATATTCATGGTATTGCTCTCAGTTATGCATTCTGTATTTCCTTTATTTATGTGTGCTCACTTCTATAAGTGCCTGTATTCCTCCTGCAGACATTGATGAATGTGCTTCCTCAGCCTACTGCCCAGCAAATTCCACCTGTGCCAATCAGCAAGGATCTTTTGAGTGCTTCTGTGACTTGGGCTACATCATGCAGAATGCACTCTGTGTTGGTGAGTACACACCTCTGCTCTGGATCTGCTTCTCTTGTGGCTGTCATCACTTACCACATGTCCCTGTTTTACAGATGTTGATGAATGTATGGAGAACAATTCTCTATGTGGTGATGCCATGAAGTGTGTCAACACTGATGGAGGCTACCGGTGTGACTGCTACCCAGGGTTCACAGAGAATGATGATGGGATGTGCAGAGGTAAGACAATGCATGCGGTACACAGGCAGTTCAAATGAGGTTTTCTCATTATTTTATAATCCACATATCTTAGACTCAAATACGGATCAATACTGTATAATGTTTGGAATCCTTCTTGCTCATCTAATTATAGAATAAACATCGTTTTGAAGGTCTTTTAAACTTCATATTAATAGACGTGTGGTAATGCAATCAGTTGTGATGCAGAGATGCTCTGAATATGCTTCATGTTATCTACTGTGAAGTTGAAATGCTTGAATAATTTTCTGCTATCAGGCATCCTTTTCAAAGGCATTAGAGCATCCTTATCAAAGAACTTCCCATTTGTTTATCTAAATTTAGTGAAATGAGCTTTAATCATAATTCTAACCTTAATACATGCACACACATCAATCTTTATATGACCATTATACCACCTGTACTGGCTGTATGCTTAGGTCTAGTGAAGTCACCTGTTTTACATCTGATGGCATGATATATTGCAAGCTTAACATCAGATTTAGTGGCGTCCCAGTTATATAATGTATACATGAGGCGCATTTGACATGGCATCGCTTCTGCATCATCCTATATACGTATATATTCTCTCTCATGCCTTCCCACAGCTATGGAGACCTGCTCCAAAGAGTGCCCCGATGGGGAGTGTGTAGTTGGAGAGAATGGGAACGAGACTTGTGTCTGCCTTGTTGGGCAGTTTTTTAATGGATCAGCTTGCATGTGTGAGTAGCAGAATATTGATCTGTCATGTACTGAATGTATGCATGATTGTACTTATATTATGTTGTAAAGTATGTGTCCAAACAAGTATGTATGACACTTAATAATATGTATGAGCATGTGTGACTGTCTGCAAGGAGGTTCATGTGGTAATGACATGGGTTTGCAAGCATCCTAATGTATTACACTCAATGCCATCTAATCTCTAATTCAATGCAGCATGTCCCTCTGGTCGATTTGGGTTTAGCTGCGAGGGTACCTGCAACTGTGTCAATGTCAATACTGTTGAGTGTGATCAGCAGGTTGGGTGTATCTGTGAGGCAGGGTGGACTGGACTCAACTGCAACCAAGGTGACCTATCAGACTCATTGGCATTGCAATGAACCATGTTTTAACAGAGTTAGAGATGATTGTGAATTAAGCAATAACATGCATTCAACTCTATTGTAGTCATGTGAATTGGACTGATCCTTAAGTTCTCACATTCTCCTCTTGCAGTGATCAACAACTTTGCTCCTGTGTTTAATCCATCCCTCACAACAATGGTGACGGTTTCTTACCGTCTTCCACTGGGTAGTCTTGTACTCACTCTTGATGCTTCAGACATGGACGTCCACCCTCTCGCGGATGCTGTGAGGTTCCTTTCTGTGCCAATCACAGCACAGTCTGCTGCCCTGTATGAGGATGGATCGGAATTCTTCAATCTCACCTCTGAAACTGGGGAGTTAGGCCTACGCACTTTGCCGAGCGATGGTGGCCGTTATCTGCTTACAATTGTAGCAACAGACAGAGCAGACGAACCACGATCCTCCACACCATTCATGCTGGTTGTGGTATTTGAACGGCCTGACAATGCTGATGTAATAGAGTTGAACATTATGGAAGGCTCCACTTCAGGGACGTCCGTAGGGTTGGCTTTGTGCCGCAATCTTGGGGAAGACCAAACAGTGATCACTGGGGACAGTATTGATCCACTTAGGTTGACATCTAATGGCGAGGTGACCCTCACAGGCACAGTGGACTACGAAATCATTCCACTGTATACCTTTGACATTGAATGTACCAGGCAGGGCACAATACAATCTGCATCAGTGTTTGTGTACGTTGGTGACATCAATGACAATTCCCCAGTGATAATGTACAGTGGGGCAGTAATTGAAGTGACTGAGAATAACATGGTAGATGCCACAATTGGTCAGGTTGAGTTTTCAGATGCAGATTCTGGTGACAATGGTCGTGTCGATGTCACAGTTAGACCAGCTGATACTCCAGTGCGTGTCACACCCAGTGGACAGATGCAACTCACCAAAGTGCTCAGTTATGAAGACCAGAGCAGTTACACCTTCACACTTGTAGCACAGGATCGTGGAACACCCTCTCGTACAGCCACCACACAGGAGATCACCCTCAATGTACTCAATACCAACAAACCTCCACGGTTTGGAGCTCCTGCCTATGCAGTCCATCTTCCTGGTAATGCTACTGTCACAGGAGCCCCACTGGTGAAGTTTTCAATAACTGATGATGACAGTGGAGTGGACGGCACCATTGTTGAGTTAACAGTGGACATTCCATGGTTGATTGCTGACCTGAACACACAGCAGATCACACTCAGTCGCACTCCGCAAGTTGAGTCAAATGATGTTACTCCCTACGTTACAGCAAGTGACACTGTCAATGTAGACATTTCAGTGACGTACCTCAGAGGGACCCTCGCTGCTACTGATGGGAGTGGCCTCAAGGCATCTGTTCCCCTTTTCATTGTTCTCTTCCCTGGAGAAGCCCTCATCACAGTGGAAGTCTCTACCAGCATCAGCCCGAATGACTTTGCTGACACTGCAAGTGCCATTACTAGAGTTTTCAGTGAGTCACTGAATCAGCGCACCATCAGATCAGATGCTGAGGATTATCGATTTGCTGTTTTGTACACAAGACGCTCACCAAGGCGTGAAAACAGGTAAGTCACTGTGTGCCATGTGTTAACATGGTACAGTATTGTAGAAAGCCAAGTGGCTAATTTTGGCCCGTTTGTATAATTTTGTGTAAGTACATACTTCATGCATGCCTATTAAGAGCCTAGTTTCTGTATGGACATAGTAAATATTGCATAGACTTCATCTAATATTGTACAATTGCATGCTATGTACGCATGTTAACAAGATCGGCCATCTTCCTTCCCCTCTAGTTTGCTGCTGGAAGGGTACTACTACAGTGGTGGGTCCATCCCTGGACCCCTAAATGCAACCTTCTTGCAGGAGGACTATCGTTTTGTGTCAGATGATGTGACCAGGGAAGTGCTGGCTGAGCCATCTACACAGGCGGCACTGTCATCAGAGCTTGGATCTGCCCTGGAGTACTCAGTGGATGGAGCCCCTCAGCAAGGAACCGGTACAAACCATGCATTATTTGTATAGCAATTCTACCTGCTGTAAAAATCTGTTTTATGGGGCACATAATTTAAATCTTTTTCTTCATATCCTACAACCCAGTGTCCCCCAATGTGCCTGATATGACTGTGCTGGTAAGCCCATCCACTGTGTATGCTGCCAACTGTTAGCAGAACATCACAGCAGCTCTGAATTGTTGTTCATCTCCATGCAGGGTCTTGCCATTGCTCTTGGTGTTGTGGGTGTCTTCTGCCTCATTGGATACTGTGAGTGTTCTAGTTGTAAGCATGTTGCCATGACATGCATATATGTATTACTTCATAATGTAAGAAATGTCTTGCATTTCCTTTCAATCCCTGCGTATACTCTGTTCATAGCCCTGGTCATTATACTGGGCTATGCTCTCATAAAGGCCAAGAGGGTTGGTGGACACTCAAAGGTGCACAAGACTAGCTCTGGAGGACATGGTGAAGCTGAAACATCAATGACAGCTGATGATGGTGAAGGCTACGTCATGAGAAATTTGACTACTACAAATGAAACAATGAGGGTAGAATTTAGTTAGACTGTCTATATACAGTATGTGGAGAATTAGTCCCACAGTAGATTTAGGGTGGAACATAGCTGTGTAGATATGTAGATATGAGTGTACATGCTAAGCGTGCACACTTAAGCTTATTTGGTGAACACCATGCAGACTGTAGCTATTATCAGTAGAGTGTGGTAGCTATATATAATCATAACTGAGGAGTTACATAATACGTTGCTTTTCTTTATCTGTCCATGCCGCCATGTGCCACTTGCTGCGGGTATGCTTGCATGTGCCCAGCTCGTGCAGTACATTTATACAGCTTTAGGTACGTATCTACAACTCGCCTATAGCTGCTATTGTAGGGTCTAGGATAAAAAGGAGGCGCTTAAATTTCCTCGGGCGGCCATTAAATAGTTGACAAATAAAATGGCCACCGTGGAAGCGGAAGACCTCGATCTTCCCAGCAAAGTTGTAGCGGAACTAACTGGCCACCAGGGACCCGTCAGAGCAGTGCGAGTTAATGGTTAGTACTGGCGTATGGACGTAGCTGCATAACTGTATGGGTAGTGGGATGCGAAGTGGCGCTAGTGCCTGTGAGTGATGTGTGTGTAGCCATAGATCGAGGTCAGTGGTGTAGCCGTGTATGTGCGTGTTGTGTGTGTGTTGTGTGCGTGCGTGCGTGCGCGCGCGTGTGTGTAGCTACATGTGCACTTGTGTGTGTACGCGTGCACGTGTGCGGTGTGTGTATGTGTACGTGTGTATGTGTATGCGTGTGTGTATACGTGTGCATGTGTGCACGTGTGTGTTGTGTGCGTGCGTGCGCGTGTGCGTGTGTGCACACATGTGTGTTTGTGTACTTGTGTACGTGTTCAGTGTGTGTGTGCATGTGTGTGCGTGAGTGAGTGTGTATGTGTGTATGTGCGTGTGTGCTTGCGTGCGTGTGTACATGTGTGTGTGTGTGTGTGTGTGTGTGTGTGTGTGTGTGTGTGTGTGTGTGTGTGTGTGTGTGTGTGTGTGTGTGTGTGTGTGTGTGTGTGTGTACATATGCATCTGAACTATTTCGTGGTCATGATTGCCATGCAGCTGATGGTAACTACTGCTTGACTTGTGGGAGTGACAAATCAGTTAAACTTTGGAACCCCCACTCCGGTCTGCTCCTCAAAACGTACATGGGACATGGACAGGAGGTTCTGGATGCAGATAGGTTAGACGATGGCTGAAACGTGTACTCTCTATAGCATGTGAATGTTTGCTATTGGGTGGTGGTGGTAGTAAATTTTGGCCTAACCACTTGTTTGTTGTGACACAAGACTAAGGCAGGAACAACACTGCATTGAAAGCATTTAGAATGACACCGTCATGCTCCCCGTGAACATGCCATTCCTCTTACTGTGTTTCAGATCAACATTGTGTGCATTCCATATTGTGCTCCAGTGCTGCAGACAACAGCCGTATTGTGAGTGGTGCAGCTGACAGGTTAGTCATGCTGACTGATGTCTCCACTGGCAAGGCCATCAGGAAGTTCCGAGGGCACATTTCGGTGAGCATATCCTCGCAGCAAGTGCAATTATCACTATAGAGTGACCGGACAAAGAACAAAGCCTTTTTGTAGTTGTATCCAGAAGCCTTTCTTTCCTATACTGTGTTTAGCAAGTGCTTGTTGCACTGGTAGCAACCCTGAAGTAGTTTACCTGCATAACAGTGAACGCACGCCAAATACATAGCTGAGGAGACAGTGTTATCGCCAGGCTATTTTTAAGGGTACAGAACCTGTCTTGCTCCCTTAAGAACCTTCCTTGAGGCTGTAAGCATGGCACTGTACCCTCCTTGAAAGGCACAGTGCCACTAGTCATGTGGTGTGGGCAATAGCATTTGCATGCATACACACTGTGTCACAAGGCTCTCCCTGTATTCAGCTAATGCACTTTGCATGCAAAAGTGACACCCTCTCCCACACCCAACCATCCACTAGCCACTCCTCACATAACTGTTGGTCCCGCATATCCTTCTTATAATATTTTCTGGGGAGAACACTTTAATACAACAGTGAACACATACATAGCTGAGGAGAATGACCTAAGAGCCGAACTTGAAGCACTTGCTACAAGTCAAGTCACTGCATTGATAAGGACATGTCACATGATTGCAGACATACTGTAGTCATATGGCCATTGCTCAGTGTGTGTGTGTGCTGTTCGTTACAGTGTACATGTGTGCATATATATTATACATGTATGTGGGAGAGTGTAATTTAGTTTGCTCAAGAGCACACTGTGTCAATGATGATGGTGGCCTGTACATCTTCACTAACTAAATGCCTCAGCTCTAGCTAGTTCACTGCTGATCTTGTTGTTTGCAGAGAGTGAATTGTGTGAAATTCAATGAAGACGCTACTCTTATTGTTTCAGGTGTGTAGGCAATGCATCACAGTAAATGTTGTACTCACTTTTGTACCTGATAGTGTTAGTTGGTCAGAGTGTGCTGATTTCCTCATGAAAGATGCCGTATTATCTTTAGCTGAAACACCGCTACATGTTGGATTTATACCCAATGCTATAATGCAGGTGAACCTAAGCACATAAGCAGCACATACCTTCTTTTGCAGGTTCCTATGATTCTTCAGTGAGAGCATGGGACTGCAGGTAAGGTATGCATTAATGTGTATGCATGTGTGTACAATATGTGACTCTAGCTCTGTTGTATTGTGTACCAGGTCACGCAGTAATGATCCTGTGCAAGTGATGGACGAGGCCAAGGACAGTGTGCCCTCACTGCAGCTCAGCAAGCAGGAGATTCTCACAGGGTACAGAGTACACATGCACAATGCGCTCCTTTACTAATCTGCTTTCCCTCTGTGTGTAGTGTTTGTGCAACTTCACTTGGCAGTTCCTTTACACCCAAGTAGTGAAGCCTGATCTGTCTGTCTATGTAGGGATGGTGGTGGTTGTTTGTATGCTATAATACAAACAGAAAGTAGCGCTACTCCTGAACAGTAGTAAGAACCGACATAAGAATCCGCCTACAAGGAAGGGAGGCTGTACAGTATACAGAGCTAACCTTATCTCCACGCGCGCGCGTGCCGTCGCGAAGAAAGCGCCGACGCCTTTTTCCGTGTTTCGTCTTCTTCTCCGTCAACTGTAGCGCACGAACAATAGGGAGTAAGAGAATATTTTACCCACAGTTCTACAGCGATTTCGACGGGTAAGTGCCTTTTGTAGGTTAGATAGCTCCGCGAGCACGTTCACAAATGGAGGTTTCCAGAAGTTAGGGAGGAGTTCCTGGGAGAAAGACGCCATTTATGCTGACGCCACCACACGCTTTGGCCACCGTTATTCCCCTAATCCTCCTTCAGCTTCGATTCAATACTTTCACAGCGTGGTCAGATGACTGTTCCAAGGAGAATACAAGACAAACGTTATCGAAGGTTATCTGCGGTCGTGCCATTTTACCGCCATTTGCAATTACTGTGCGGTTGCTTCCGGCCCAGAGGCACCAGGGGGGTCGGTCAAGGTCACGTGTGTCCGCAAAATGGCCGACGCGGCTGCTCTTTACTGTGTATTTTACCTATACTAGCTAAGAGCAAACATATTTCGAGAAACACGTCGCATCGCTTGTTTCTTTGCTTCTGAGCACACAGTTGGACAAGGGCTATCAGAAAATGGACCCTTCCCCGCCCTTCCCCAGCATCTAGGTAGGTTTTGCGAGCATTTTCCAACACCGGTGTACGAGTGTTCGCTGATGCTGGCTACGAGGCAGATGGAGCCTAATCTGGAGTACTGAGCAAGTGCTCCTGTGGAAGTGACTCCTTAGAAGCTGGTAGCGAGTCCTCATTGATCACTTCAGGACTGCAAGACTGATAGGTTGACTGCTTCTGCAATGGGAGTGCAATCGGCAGCCACGTCCTTGCAATCGTCTTAGTTCTGTACACGATTTGTCACATTTGATAGCAGGGATGCTAGAAATGGCTTGAGCGTGCTGGCAATCCTCAAGAAACGCTGCGATAACTTGCAAAACTAAATCGTGAAAGCGGTCAGACAATTAAGCCCAATCCACCGTATGGCTCCTTGGCTACGTACGTCCGGCTCATACCAGGGGCGCGAATGCAGTACAAGGCCCTGCCATGGCTCAGGGTATGCACATTCGGCCTTGGAGCACAGTCAGCTAACATATGGAGACGCGATTGGAATGTCAGGAATGCAATTATTGAGGTGCTGGTATTGCGCAATCTCAGGACCTTGTCCGACCCCCCCTGCAGAGGCACGGCTGTTTTGCAATGGCAGCTTAGTTTAAATGGCCGCAGATTGGGAATCGGGATTTGGTCTAGAGCTGTACTATGGAAAATGGATTTTTAGCCTTTTTCTCCGTGAAAGCCGAGACAATCTATAGGGAACTCCGTATTAAGGTGAGGAGAACAGTGAATAATGTGCTGTAAAGGATAAAAGTGTTGTTTATGCTGTTATGTTAGCGATGTTTTGGCAAACATTTGCTCGTATTAAACGGCTCGCTGTGCGTTTCTCCGGGTTTTCCTGCCAACATGCTATGCATGCCATGATAGCCCAACCAATCTACAACATAGCAAAGGAGAGCTTCTTCTTGAGCCATTTTCTTACTTCACGTTTTGAACAAAAATAGAATAGTCACAGCTAATGAATGGTGCAGCATGCGTATGGGGTAGGTGACTACACAGTGCACTTCCCCGCGGCCCCAGCTAGTGTGGCTAAGCCTCAGTGAAGTGAGAATGTCTCTGTATTGCAGTTTCTGCTTTACCTTTGCTATATTGAATCTGCAGTTTTCGAATGTGTTACGTTTCATGCAAGCATGGTATAGCTATTAGCTAGCTAGCTTTTTGATCTGAAAGGACATGAACAGTTCATGACTGTTGTTCCAGCCTGGAAACTGCTGCAGTTGCATGACTACTGACTAGGAACTTCCAAAGAGGCATATGCTATGTGATAGCACTATATAATTCAGCTTGCATATTTAAACGTAGCTACATAGAAGTATATAGGTATGAACTGGCAGTGCACTGAATTATATTATCATGCATCCATGCCTGCAAAGAACCATACAGCAATAGTAGCTATGTATCATTGAATCAATTGATTAAAACATAGTATATCAAATAGTGATCCCTTCCAATTGCAACATAATGATTGCATGCTTGTGCCAATGTGGACTACACTGTTAAAAATATGGTGTGACCGTTTTTTTAGTGTGATATTCACACTGACACCAGTATCCACACTGTTGCTCACATCATTTCTGATAGATTAAGAGACTTTGAAGTAATTTTAACGCAAAGATGAGAGTTTATTTGGAATGCTACGAGCTATCTAAGTACATATATAGCTACCCAGGACACAGCTTAGCCTGATGGTATGTTGTGTACAGTGGGAGGACTTCGTCAAACTAAGTGTGCAATTTAATGTACCATTAGGTACTTTGTGCCACCCACTAACAATCCCACCAGATGGTATGCTGTGTACTATCTGTAGGCAAATCTTCAAAGTAGTGTACTATATCTGTAGTGAAATGTACCATGAAGTGCTTAGTTTCTTACAAACTGTTCACATAAATGGTATGTTGTGTACTGCATGGTTGGAGTGAATGTCGCACTGCAAATATGTGTGCTCACCGTGGCAACCAATTCACACCAATTATGGGTGTAATCATCACTCCCTATTTTTAATAGTGTACCAAGAAACATTCCCTTACACATGCCAGCATTACACCTTTTCGAGGATCATGTTGTACTGTGGATGAGGTGGCACTGGGCATTGGGGCTCCATGGTGAGCAAGGGGCAGAGTCAGTATACAATATTTTCAACACTTTAGAGGGAACATACTGTGCAATGCGTAATCCACTGGAATGCATGAAGTGTATGTTTAAAGAACACTGCAATGCAAAGACATTCTCAATTCACTGAGATTTAGTCACACTAGCTGGGGTCGTGGGAAAGTGCACTTGTAGTCTCCTAGCTACCCTATACACATGCTGTGCTATGTGACTATTTTATTTTCACTCAAAACATGAAGTAAGAAAATGGCTCAAAAACAAGCTCTCCTTTGCTATGTTGTAGAGTGGTTGGGCTATCACAACATGCATAGCATGTTGGCAGGAAAACCCGGAGAAACGCACAACTAGCCGTTTAATACGAGCAAATGTTTGCCGAAATATTGCTAACATAACAGCATAAACAACGCTTTTATCCTTTACAGCACATTATCCACTGTTCTGCTCACCTTGATACGGAGTTTCCTATGGATTGAATCCTCTTTCACAGAGAAAAAGGTTAAAATATATTCGCTCACGATACGAGGTGAAAACTCGCATACTATTGACAGGTTTCCAAATCAAAACTAAGCTGCTGCCATTTACACATATGAAACAGCCGTGGAGGAGGTTGGACACGATTCTGATTGTGCAACCCATTTATGACGTCACTGCGTATGAATAATACTACACAGTATGTTGCACGATGGCTGCAAGCGACCAGGAAATGAGTAAGTTGGCAGTTTCTTACATGTCATTCCTGCAGAAGGGGTAACCAGTTTTGCATACCTTCTTCGTGCTTCCTGCTATCTTCGCTTGCACGTGAAGAAGCTCCCTTTTTCTCCGCTGTCTACCGCCTCAGCGACATAGGGGTAGGGGGGGATAGAATCAATTTTAGATTCTGCTTCAGCAGCGCTATCTAATGGTGTGCAATGTATGCGGATACCTGCAAGCTCGAGTGAGAAAGCGAGGGTCGCCCTACAGTACAGAATATTTACAGTGTGTATGTGTATAAATTCGCTACACGTGTGCTTCCCGAACACAGTCATGTGATACGTGGCCACCCTCCTCTGTTTCCGGCCAGTGCTTTAGCTAGCTGCCACTTCCAGTTCCACTCCACACCCTACATCAGGCATCAATATATGGTGCAATTCTCTTGTATGTAGGGGCCATAGCTACATCCCCCTGTTCTGCCACCTTATAATTAGCCTGCATCACAGCTAACTCTCAGCCTATCCAAACATAGGTAATTGTAATACATCTTTGACCCACCTGCCACAGCGACACAAGTGACAAGAAACAAAAGTATGTCTATGGTGCTACACACCCTGCCATGATTCAGAGAATGTCCCTTTGTTGCCACTGTTGTTTGGAAGCCTTAAAAGTTGACTGGCCCATGAGTAATTTGCATTCCATAAAAAGTAGAGAAACAAGGGTGTGTAAAAATGTTTCCTCCAAAACAAGGGCAGATGTAGGGATGGTGCAGTGTGTACATGCAAGGTAAAACCTCCTGGCGGAAAAACCGTAGGAACAAGGAGGAGGGCCGGTCCATGCAAAGAGGGGGGGCAGCCGGTCCATGCAACAAGGAGGGCCAGTCCATGCAAAACCCAGGTCATTAACATGCGCTGACTTTAAATACGTTTTCACCATCCCTACATCTGCCAACATTTACTGCGCCTCCTACTACTGCATGCCCATTCCAGCTCTTCAGCTTCCCCTTTGCACCCACAGGTACAACCTTCCCATCTTTCTGCTTTGTTGCATCTGCTCTGTACACTATAGTTATTAGGTTTATCCTTGCAAATTGCTTGCTACTCAATCTACTTTGCTGTGCTCTATACTAGCTGCAGGACCCATATTCTTTGGATTCATCACTTATGTAGCTATGCATCTTTCTCCGCCTTGAGACCCTAGAAAACCACCCAGCTCAGCTACTAGATACATGTTATTGCTTACCATCACTCTTCACTACATTGCTGTCTGCAAACCGGTACACCCACTTTTGGGTCCTCTCTGTTTGGCTCTACACTGTAAAAACAATGGTGATTTCAGGCCATGGCCACCAGTGGTGGCTTCAGGCCATGGCCAACAGTGGTGGTTTTCAGGGACAAGCAGTGGTTTCAAACAACCACTTTAACACCTTTAGTCCCTGAGAAACACCAATGGTGGTCTGAATCCAACATTGTTTTACAGTGTACACCAGCACAAACATTGTACATTTCACTGTCAACACTTGCGAAGTTCAAATTAACTCCCTATATCCAGGATGTAAATGGCTTATACAGTGTACAGAGTGCAGCTGTACATGCGCCATGGTGCACACCAGACTGCAATTTCTGGCTGTTCAGGCTTCCTCATTAGCACTTCAGTCATGTGCAGCGGATTTATGCAACCTTGCAACAGTTCCTACATCATGGGCAGTCTTTACCTATAGGATATGAACTGGTACTGTACACACCTATTATATGTCACCCTGTTCGTATCCTAGGCAATGACTACCCAGGTATGGGAACTGTTGCAAGGTTGCATAAATCCGCTGTACATGGGTGTATGCATATAGCATGGTGGTATATATGTACATGGGAACATGTAGCTGGAATGGGCATATGCAGGCAATAGGATAGTCTCCTGTGACAACCCTTGTTATTGCACACTCACATGTACAATTACACTATAATACGCAGGCGGAGAAACAGGAGATGGTAGCAAGACCGCAAGCGCGGCAAAATGTTGGCAGATGTATGGATGGTGAAACGTATTCAAAGTCAGCGCATGTTAATGACCTGGGTTTTGCATGGACTGGCCCTCCTTGTTGCATGGACCGGCTGGTCCCCCTCTTTGCATGGACTGGCCCTCCTTGTTGCATGGACCGGCTAGTCCCCCTCTTTGCATGGACTGGCCCTCCTTGTTGCATGGACCGGCTGGTCCCCCTCTTTGCATGGACTGGCCCTCCTTGTTGCATGGACCGGCTAGTCCCCCTATATGCATGGACTGGCCCTCCTCCTTGTTCCTACGGTTTTTCCGCCAGGAGGTTTTACTTAGCATGTACACACTGCACCATCCCTACATCTGCCCTTGTTTTTGGAGGAAACATTTTTACACACCCTTTGTATTAGCATTGTCCTTGCTAGACACATTAACTAAGTGTATATGTGTGTGTCTGTCCTTCAAATTTGCAGTGAGTAACATAAACCTTGTATTATCTTGTTCAGGTCTGTGGATGGAAAGGTTCGGCGGTATGATATTCGAGTGGGCAAGCTGACATGTGATACCATTGGCCGTGAGTTATGCAACTGGAAACCATGCATACAAGAAAGGGAGGTTGTGGTTGGGGTCTTGGTTAACTGATCGCTTTGTGCAGACTTGTCTGTCCTCTTCTGCCTCAGCCCCAGTGACAAGTGTGAGCTTCTCCAGGGATGGACAGTGTATTCTGGCATCCACACTCGACAGCAAGCTGAGACTTATAGACAAAGACACTGGAGAGCTACTGAACACGTTAGTCCATGTTTGTTAGACCTTGCACAGTATCTTCACTAGTAAACATTTAGTCTTATATACATGTGTAGCTGTTTGTCCGAGCACTCAGATTGACCTATGCCACATAGCTGTGATTCAGCTGCAGTCGCGTGGCGTAGCCTGCATGTTTAAGGTTTGGGTTAAAGTGTCTGTGGGCATGTGTTATAACAGATACGATCTGTGTTGTGCTTCATCTCATGTTAAGCATCACCTCACACATTTGATGAGTCTGATTTGTGACAGTAGAGTGTTGTTTTTATACATGGTGCTCTGCTCACTTAAAAGTGTTAGAACTGCCACTTTTGCTATATCCTTTTGTGTTAAGCGCTAGGGCTCATGTAGAATAGCTGTAGTGCGTAAGTTGAGTGACCTAAACACTGAAGTATACTCCCGTAGTATTACCGGTGTGTGTGTGTTTCTCTGCACGCTCAGGTACTCTGGAGGAAAGAATGAAGACTACAAATTGGACAGTCTCCTCTCACACAAGGACAGCCATGTGATCTGTGGCTCTGAGGATGGCAGGATATGCTTCTGGGACCTAGTGGAGGTGTGCTCTTCCATTTTATATAAAGATACACGCAGAACATTTTTCACTCTAAACTTCACTGCAGCACAGTAGTTTAGTCTCAATTGTCAAGTACGTATGAAAAGCAGTAATTATTAGCTGCAGCAGCAGGTCTTGGGTGCATGCACCCTTGCTGTACATAGTATCATGTACTGTACCATCTAGAAATGGAGCTCGAGCCAATTAAGTTGTATCTGGAGGCTGTATATGTCATCATCACACCAGCACATTTGCATATTGCTTTGTTGAGATTTCAGTAACTTACAGTCATTGCGGCATCTTCTGCCCCATATGTTAGAAGTGTGTTCTTCTCTGCAGGGCTCTATGGTACTAACTCTTCAACAGACCACTTCTGCTACCTTACAGAGAAACTGCATAGTGTATTCCATCAGCCACCACCCCAAACACCCCTGCCTACTTTCTGCGGCCTCCACTGGGCCTGTGAAAGTTTGGAAACCCAAGAACTGGGAGCCTAGCTAGGCAGACTAGAATTTCTACATACATACATTCATTCAATAGTATGTTTACTGTGAATGCAATCTGTGTTACCTCTCGTGCAAGCTGAAGTTTACTTACTGTGTGTAAGGTGTGTTGTGGTAGTGAAATTGTCAATTCTTGTGCTGATTAAATAATTCCCAAGTTCCTGCCATGTGATAGTTAGTAGATGTTGCTTGATGTACTATATCTGACTGTCGTGAAAGTATAGGCAAGTATTTGAATGCAAATTGAGAATACACACTATTATATGTACCCTTAAAGTGCTCTACACATCTTTTTTGTATGGTGTGAAACAGTAAGTGCACAATGCCACCGAAGCCCAATTTATGTATGGTGCACTCTTCTACACTGAAATGCATGGTGTACAGTACATGAGCAGTCAGTGAGAATGTTGCCGGCTTAGTATCATTATACAGTATAGTGGGGATTCAGCTGGATGGCATGACTGTGACAGGAGGGCAGTGGGTGAGTAGTTGATGGACAGCTGTGAAAGGGGAGAACATGGATCTATTGCCTGCAAGTATGTGAAGTCACACTTAAAATGTACTGAACCATGCCAAGACAAGTAACTCATAATATTATAGTTCACTTGGCAGACAAACATAGTTGTAACAATGTCTCACTCCTGGCCTAATACTTATATACCACCTTTGTCTAGTATGATACTACACGTCACTGCTAGTTAAAATATAGCCAATTAGTTACATGACTCTGATAGAGGGTTTAACAGAAATAATATGTATTTAAGCAAGGGCTGTGGGATCCAGTGGCATCATTACTGTCTCACTGTCCTTGCTGGTGAAAGAGATGATGGCCTTAACATAGTGGTATTTAGCTTACTGGTAGGGAATATATAAGTTGACAGAGTGCATGTTGCAGGTTTTTCTAGCTCTTGTATATACGAGTCAGGATAAAATGGAAACTGTGATTGCTCCTACATAGGTTCTTGTTTTCACCAGCAGGAGGGCTATCCTAGCATCTAGTTGAAGTTTTAGCAATGTCACTACTATAATTATATATACAAAGGGCTGCATCCATTCTTTAACAGCATGAATAATTTCACATTTCTTGTTGAAATGCCGATACTTTGCATTAAAATCTGATCATCCAGATGGGCACAATGTTCCTCTACTCTAAAAAGTACATTTGCACTATGTATATAGACGCATATGACACATCATGCTTGACAGCGAGTATGCACAGATACTATCATGCATGGGGTATAATTGTAGCACTGTTGCATAATTGGAAATTTTGTGTTTGATGAATACCATATACATATGCAATTTTTTGCAGGATGTGTAATTTGTGAATGCCCCTTACCTAACAACTTCATGATTATAATTTGCAAAGCCCCGAAATATTGCAAATGGCTCCCTTTGTGCGCATATCATATATACCCTAAGAATGTTTGTTTCTGGAGGAGAAGTGTGTTTTAGTGAAGGAACAATTGCAACACAAGGCGACCGGCTCAGCATAGCCATGTATGCCCTGGCAATTACACCCCTTATTCACCAGCTAAAATGTGCAACCAGAAACGTTAGCCACACACACACACACACACACACACACACACACACACACACACACACACACACACACACACACACACACACACACACACACACACACACACACACACACACACACACACACACACACACACACACGCACATACACATACACACATTCACAAGCTTAAATGCACTGTATGTAAACTACATAATATGTTCAAGGAGTGACCACTAATAGAACATGGTCACTGTTATGATTACTTTAATGTCAACAGGACAATTAGCAAATGAACAAAGTAACTGAAACACACCCACACTTGCATTTGTATTTCTTCTGGGAGGGCTTCTGAAGCTGCACAATATTAGTCTGAGAATGTGATGCTTATCATCATCATTCACCTGTATGGACCAAAGACCTATTGAACTGTGATTCTTTCCCTTTCAGTCATCCATGATTCTCAATTTACTTAATTGGAAGATGTGTAGTAACTCTACCACAAAGACAATATCAGACAATGCATAAGCACAATGAACCATCTGGAGGTTTGTGGGTATGTTGTATGGAGTGGAGCACACACGGTCACACATGGGTAATGAGATGATGAAATTGAATTCTTGCACTACATAAAGGTACTACTGTAGCTTTATCTGAATGCAGAACTTTATTTCAGGTGCAACAGGTTAGGATTGCATGCCTTTGAGATCACACTGAGATATATATATATTACAACCAAATTTATGCATGTGCTTTAATCTAGGCAGACTAGATATGCGATCATGCACTTGTATGTTTACGTATGGATGCAATCTGCGTTACCTCTTGTGCAAGCTGAAGCTTACTTACTGTGTGTAAGGTGTGTTGTCGTGGTGAAATTGTCAATTTTTGGGCAGTTAAATTCCTGCCATGTGAAAGTGAGTAGATGTACTATATTTGACTGAATGTAGCCAAGAACTGGATGCAAAATGGGGATACACACTATTATTATATGTGCCCTTAATTACAAAGCTAGTGTACGGTGTGAAACAGTAAGTGTACTGAAGCAACTGAAGCCATATTTATGCCATTACATTATGTCCACATTGGACTGGAATGCATGGTGTACGTGAGCAGTCATGAGAATGTTGCCAGCTTAAATGTTGTTATACAGTATAGTCTTTGAGGATTCAGCTGAATGGAACGACTGTGACAGGAGGATGGTAGGTGAAGAGTTGATGGACAGTTGTGAAAGGAGAGAATATGAATCAATTGCATGTATGCATATGCAAAAGTCACACTTAAAATGTATTGGACCATACAATTCAGTCATGTGTATATATAGTGCAACAAGACATATTCTGAATGCTTGTATTGAAAGCTGTGGCATCTTGAATAATGCTAATCTCCTATGGATACACAGATAACTGTCCTGGGATTAAGCACCCACAGTCACATATTATGCATGAAGAAGGCAAAGGACATGCAATCTGACAGCACTAGCAACTGGCTATTTTAGCACTTAAGTGTTACAGCGAAAAATGGATTGACAACTTGGGTGTTGTGCTTTATATACGTATACCTTGCACTACAATGTGTATATTCAGCCCAAACGATCCTTGATTTTGCATGCAAGGAAAGACTGAAATGACTGAGAAGTCTTTCCTGAATTATATATAATATATACAATGTATAATTATGAGGTTGTGCTTTTACGTAGATCAACATTGTCCTTCGGAAAATGTAGCAGTTTTATATATTAATAGTGGAATCTGTCTAGGGCAGCCAGCCACCTTCAGGCCACCAGCTCTAACTATTGACCTTTATAGAGAGGTGCGTGACTGCTTTACAGACTGAGGTAGATTGCCATGCTTTAGTGCTATACCATGGGGCCAGGGAGGCTGGCTGTTTTAGAGAGTTGGCTGCTTAAACTCAGTGACTATCTTAGACTGGTTCCACAGTGACTGTAAAACTTTAATTCATTACTGTTAATGTCTGGATGTTATAATTGCTTACCAAGCTTATAAATTATATGCAGCTGTTTACTATATAGACTGTATTGACTAAGTCTGGCATAGCTGGCCTCCTCCTACACAAGGGGGCTTGGCCAGGTCACACTGACTTGTCTCTTGGAATGCAATTATGCACAGTGGAAGGTAATCATTCTGCACTGTTTGCAAAACTTCTGACTGCAATAACACTCCATCGACCATCACACATCTGGTTGTTTTGTGTTTCCTATAGCGTTTTACTTGTGTGAACATGATGACAGATAGTGTATAAGATTATACGTTTGGTTTATTGCACTGCAAGGTACTGGTGACTGCACAATGCATATGGGCATACGCATGGTATCAACAATAAAGTGTAGAACAAGCTAGGCCCATGGCCATGGCTGAGTTGGTGTCATAACCACGCCTAATACTAGGGTTTATATAAACCTGACAGAGCATATATAATTGCATTCCTGGAGCGTTTGTCTCGGTGAAGCAAACACACGAAGTGAGACGATTTCAAGGTGCAAATTACCTAGCAGAAGACGGTCACCGCACACAGTAGCGCTAGCGCAATTCCTTCTCAGAATCTGTGAGTCTTTTCAAGCTATATCACCACACACAGTGCAGTGTTTCACTTTACATAGGCCGTGTATTATTTTCGGACCTAAACGGACCGACGGATCCGACCTATACATTAGATAGGGGCTCCTGCGGTCGATCAAAAGCTACTACTCATGCACACTTTCGTCCTTTGTATCGAATTGTCTTGCTCACGATTGGTTTTATCTGTCCTTGGTAAGACTCTCCAGTAAGTTAGAGCGCCGTTCGGCTAACTGACCTTTTACTGTTCCATGGAAACATCCTGTCGCAAGCCTTCAAGGCCGCGCTCTTACCTACTGGAGTGTCATACCAAGCACAGACTCGGAAAACCAATCGAGAGCAAGATACAAAGGGCGAAAGTGTGAATAGCAGCTTTTTGATGGACCGCACTGGCCCTTAGCTATCTAATGTCCGTTCTGGTCCGACAATAGTTATTACACCCGACCACATTATATTTTTGGGGCGCCGAAGGCGCCCCTATATTGTTTTCAGATTTAGGTCTTCGTATGGCTTCATGTTCGTATATATATATATATATATATATATATACTAGCTGCAAGGCCCCCGCCTTCGGCAGGCCCTGTAGGAGGGTAAACTGTAAAGTGGTCGAGTGCTTCCTGTAAGGGGTTTAGTAGTTCTCTGTAGTATCTATATTGTTTCTGTAGGGGGTCTTTGGGCGGGTCTCTCCGCGTGCTTGGCGTATGCCAGCTGGTCGGACACAGGCTGGTAATGCCATTGCTACTCAGGCCCCAGCTAGTAATGCACTGGCTGGTCATGCATGCTCTGCATGGCAAAGGATAGTCCAGGCTGGCCTGGTGATGTCAGTGTGACTGACCTACCATGTGTGCATGCAATTTATATGGAAGATCACCGTAGACAAATAATGGATAGTTGTAAGAAGCTGATGGTTCCTGTGTGTATATATGCAGACTTTCTGCAATAGAAAGCTATATAATGTACAAAGGAATGCTATAATTATATGTACAAAGGAAGCTCTATGTGTACAAAGAATCTGTGTGTAGCTACATGCTGATGTTTATAGCTACAGTACTTCTCTATAAACAACATTCCTTGTCTCACCACCAGGTGCATAAATATAAAAGGTTGTTACGACAGCCAACTTTAGAGCAACACACATAGAACTGACTATGAGCAAAGCAGGGTGGTTCAAGGTATAGCCCAGCGACTATCAAACTTTGGCCTTGGGCTGTGTTGATCGACATGGCAGAACAACGCGAACGCCTAGGATACGGCATACTTTTTCTTCCAAGGGGTTCAGCAAGCCCTGTAGGAGGGTCCAGTGTATACTGTAAAGTGGTCGAGTGCTTCCTTTAAGGGGCCCTAGTGCATTCTGTAGAGGGGTCCTGTACGTTTTTCGCAGATCCAAGATGGCCGACGGTCAGTTCATCCTGGGTTATCACCACGCGCTCCTCGGCAGCAGCTTATTTTAGCACGTCTACCACCTTATATTGTGGACACGTTGGTGGCCCCAAACCGCTGTAACTTGCACTGGTAGTGGTTTTGCCTATCAATTAGCACATGAATGTAGATCCAGAAATATGTACGTAAACACTACCTTCGGGCGGGTCTCTCCGCGTGCTCGGCGTATGCCAGTTGGTCGGGTACAGGCTGGTAATGCCATTGCTACTCAGGCCCCAGCTAGTAATGCACTGGATTGTCATGCACGCTCTGGCAAAGGATAGTCCAGGTGATGTCAGTGTGACTGACCTACCATGTGTGCATGCAATTTACATGGAAGATCACCGTAGACAAACAACGGATAGTTGTAAGAAGCTCATGGTTTCTGTGTGTGAGACAGCCCCCTTTCCTTTTTGTCCGCTTCAGCATCGCGCTAGCTGGGATGCGCGAACGCCTAGGATACGGCATATTTTCTTCCAAGAGATCCAAGATGGCCGACGGTCGGTTCCTCCTGGGTTATCGCCGCGCGCTCCTTGGTAGCAGCTTATGTTAGCACGTCTACCACCTTATATTGATGTGAGGTACAGCGTGCGACAGCTGGGAACGCTTGGGCGCGTTTCGTCGACGTTCGCGGGAGGAGTTCGCGAACAACGGTTGGGGCTCCTCTTTTGTATTGGCAGCATAGGAGCGTGCCCGGAAAACCGTATAGTTCTTCCGTAAATCCACGATGGCGGACGGCCGTTCAGAGGTTTTTCGCCGCGCGCTCCTCGACAGGAGCTTCTTCGCGCACGTCGCCCCCCTTAGATCGAGACCGGGTGTGGCGTCCATAATCTGGGAAAGTTTGGTCTCAATTGGCAGCCGCTCGCGGGAGCACTTCGCGGACAACCGTTCTGCTCATTACCTCTTTATATATATAGACTAGCTGCAAGGCCCCCGCCTTTGGCAGGCCCTGTAGGAGGGTAAACTGTAAAGTGGTCGAGTGCTTCCTGTAGGGGGTCCTAGTGCGTCCTGTAGAGGGGTATGTCTGTACGTTTTTCGCAGATCCAAGATGGCCGACGGTCGGTTCATCCTGGGTTTTCACTACGCGCTCCTCGGCAGCAGCTTATTTTAGCACGTCTACCGCCTTATATTGATGTGAGGTACAGCGCACGACGGCTGGGAATGTTTGGTCGCTTTTCGTCGACGTTCGCGGGAGGAGTTCGCGAACAACGGTTGGGGTTCTTCTTTTGTATTGGCAGCATAGGAGCGTGCGCGGAAAACCGTATATTTTCTCCGTAAATCCAATATGGCGGACGTTCGTTCGGAGGTTTTTCGCCGCGCGCTCCTCGGCAGGGGCTTCTTCGCGCACGTCGCCCCCCTTAGATCGAGACCGGGTATGGCGTCCGTAATCTGGGAAAGTTTGGTGTCCATGCGCCGTTGCTCGCGGGAGCACTTCGCGGACAACCGTTCTGCTCATTACCTCTTTATATATATAGATATATATATATATTTCTGTCATTTTGCAAATGGCGGCGCTCACGTCGTTCTTTACAAAGCTTTAAATCCTCTCTAATGACGTTTTGCAGTGTTTGAATCGAACGAAATGTGGTCATAAACATGTGTTAATGGAGTGATACTAATAAAAAGCCTAAGGAACGTCTCTTCTGCGAGATACAGCTCCAATTATCACTGACGGACATTGTAAAATGGCCGCGCGCTCGACGCTTTCTGTTTGCCAGGCTCAAAACCATTCTCTTTAGATTTCGCCGTGTATCCAAAGAACGCAAAGTGTTTCTAGAACATGTTTAAGTAATATTATTGTGGTAGGAAGCTTACGTAACTGTTTTTCTGCGAGGTACAGCCCTAAATACAACAGAAGTCTAGTGACCCGTAGGCCAATAATGGAGGACCAGCGAGTCATGACATAATTATAGCCATGATTCGCTCATATAGTCATCATAGGGTAGCCTTTTAGCCAGCACACTCCTCCTCCAGGCACAAAGTAACAATTGCTCATTTAGAATGTCATATAGATCAAAAAGCAGTAGGCAAACATTTGACAGTTTGGTAGGGATGCTTTCACTGGATATGACTGGCTGCTCTGGAGACTTGAAACTCTTGCAAACCCAACGGTCTAGTGTGTCTTGATGTATCTTTCAGGCCAACAACAATATTAATACTGTACCCCCAACTATCTGATTTACTGAACATACATGGGAAAATTGCTAGCAAGTAGTTCGAGGTTCAGGGGCGCCCTGGCGCCCCACGAGTTTTTTAACTCGAAATACTTGTTGCTTAATAGGCACATAACTTTATGTATATACAACATATATTATTATTATTATTATTATTATTATTATTTAAGTGCACCGTGTTGTATAATACAAACACTAGGGTGTCAGCCCCATGCAGCACTATAATAATAATAATATAGTTGAATGTAACAAAGTGTCAAAAGAATCACAATGGGCATAGTTCTTTAAGGGCAGCTTGTCCTTTTCTGCCACATCCTCTGCAGCGCCTTCCGCACTCATCCATCTTTGCATGCCTCCTCCAGTACCCATATCACCCTCTCATCATCCTTCATGCTCTCCCATCCTACCACTATCTCATTCATCAGCCTTGCCATTTCTCTCCTCTCTTCTGCCACAAATACACACCGGCACACAAAGTGCTTGACATCTTCCACTTCACCACTGTCACAGTTCTTACAAAGTCGTTCGCCTCTACTTAACCCACACCATCTGCCAGTTTCTACCCTTAATTCTGCTGTTCCCCCTCGTAGTTTCACCATCATCCTCCTTTGCATCTTACACTCTATCTCCACACACTGCGCCTTGCATTCGGCATCCATTAAACTCCCAATCACTTCCAGCTTTGGCCGTTCCTTAGCTGCTTCCCTCCATACTTCTCTCACTTCCCTCCATGCTATGTCCTTCAACACCTGCTTTACTTCTTTCAATGTCAACCCATTCACGGCCTCAGCATCTAACCCCTTCCATTTGAACCTCACCAAACTTTGTTGTAGCTCTTTCACCCACCGCACTTTACACCCTACTTCCAAGGCTTCAAGCATCACAACTTTCAATAACCTGCCATCAGTCATCCTCATTACCTGTACCCAGAACTCAATACTTCTCTTCATTGCCACCCATTTCATTGGTAGCATGTTCATCTCAAATTGCAGGGAGACCATAGGGTGTAGTCTCCCCACCCCTAAAAAGATTCTTGCCACCCGCATCTGCACATTTTCAACTGGCCCGAGTTGTGCTCCACCACCCCATACCTCTGCCCCATACAATAGCACAGATTGAACGAGAGATTCCATCAGCCTCACAAAGGTAGCTCCTCTCACTTCTCCCACGGTGGCCCTGCACCTTCTGAGCCAGTCACTTAGTGCTCTTGCTCCCTCCTTTCCTCTCTCCTCCACCATTCTTGTACCTTGCAGGTGCTCATCAATCACACACCCAAGATACTTGTACTCCTGCACCACTGCAATCTCTTCACCTCCAACATCAAACTTCTCCTCCATCCTTTTCACACCTGTCCTTCTCACATGCATTACCCCGCATTTTTCCACATTCACTTCAACTGACCATTCATTACACCATTCTACTAATGTGTTCAACCCATGCTTCATAGATTTTTCATCCTCTGCAAGAATCACTGCGTCATCTGCATACAACAACACTGAGATTAGCTGACCCCTGCACTTTACCCCCACTCCTGCCTCTTTCAGCTTAGTTATCAGTGAATTGATATACAAGGAGAATAACAGTGGCAAAAGGATGCATCCCTGTCTCAACCCACATGTTACTTTGAAAGGTTCACTTCGTCCCTCTCCCACCTTCACTTCACAACTCACATCCTCATAAACTGCCTTTAGGAAAGCTGAGAGGCGACCTCCTAACCCCATTCCCTCTAAACACCTCCACAACTTCTCTCTGTCCACCCTGTCATATGCCTTCTTAAAGTCAATAAAACTGGCAAACATCCCTGTCTTTGTCACTGCTTTCACCTGCCCCAATAATACCAAAGTCATTAACTGATCTCTGCACCCTCTTCTATTTCTAAACCCTCCCTGCTCCTCTGCCACCAGCTTCCTTTCTTCAACTACATGCACCAACCTATTCTGAGCAATACTGCACATCGCCTTATAAGCAACTGGCAGTAATGAAATGCCCCGGAAATCCTCTGTCTTGCATACCCCACTTCTACTCCTCTTTGGTATGGGGACCACGGTGCTTCTTCGCCATTCCGAGGGAACCATCCCAATCTTCCAGCACCAACTGATGAGGCTACACCAAAACTCCACCAGGACATCATTGCATACCATTTCAGCCGTTAGCCTATCACTCCCAGGGGCTGCTTTCCGCTTCAAAGTGTCCAAAGCCTGCTTCACTTCTTCTCTTGTCACATCTTCATTTAACAATTCATTCCTCCCATTTAACTCTTCTCCCCATTCATCTCATCAACCTCTGATCTTCTCCCCTGATTCAACACATTTTGAAAGTATCTCTTCCATACCCCTACGGCTTCCTTACCCTGTCTCACCACACCCAGCTCATCATATACCTTACTAATGTCACTCCTCTTTTTTTTACCGTTTGTCAAGTCCAGCTTTCTTGCCATTCTCCACCACTTCTTAGGATTTCTTATCACTCTATCCAGTTCATTTCGTCTGCTTTCATCAAAACTTCTCTTCGCTCTACTTACTGCTTTCTTATATTCCCTTCTCTTCTCAACATTGTCTCTCCTTTTCCCCCTCTTTGCATCACTACCATTACACTCCAACCACTCTCTCTCTGCCCTGTGGAAAGCCTTCCTCAGTTTGGCAATCTCTTTGGTGAACCATGGTTGCCCACCTTTACCTCTCTTCACCTTCATCTCTGCCAATCCCTGTCTCATCATCTCTGTCAATTCTCCGTATATTTCATCAATCACTTCCTGGTCATTCCCTGCTGTTTCCACTTTATCCGTCAACAACCTCACCCTCTCCACCTCACCTTCCAAGTATCCCTCTGGGACCACGTACCGCTTAACCATGCCATCTTCAAGTTCACCTTCCTCCTTGCCTTCTTCCATCCCACTAACCCAGTCAGTTGCAACCTCCCAGCTCATAAGGGAGTGGTCAGGTGTTCTAGTGACCACCCCTCTGCAGTCCATCTCCTCCACACTCTCTGACATGGTTGTCACCTTGAAATTTTCAATGATATGAAAATTCTCCTTGCTGACCAGGCAGTAGTCGACCACTGAACATCCCTTGCCAGAGACACAAGTGAATGCATCCCTTCCCTTCCTCCCATTCACCTCTGTCATACTTGTACTTCGGAGGAAGTCCACCAATGCTTCGCCTTGACTGTTCTTCACCCCATCAATCACTTTTCTAGGAGGGATGCCATCCCTGTCTGTATTAAGTTCCTCACATCTAGCATTGAAATCTCCACAGATTATCAGAGGCCCCTGTGAGCAAAACTTTGCCACCTGTTCAGATAGCAGCTGGAGGGTTTCCTCTGCCCCCTGTCCCCGGCTTGAGGACTCAGGTGGGATGTAGCATGCTGCCAATATCAGAGTGTCTTCATTCCCTTGACTTAACCTCACCCATAGAATATCCTCAACGTCTGCGTCTATGACTTCCACTGCCCACTTCTCCAGCACCTTCTCACGAACCAACAGACCAACCCCACCTGAACCCCTCACTGCCTTCCTATGGAGGTTTCTTCTATTCCGCCCAAACCACCTATATCCTTCCACAACAATCTCCTCCTCTCCCCTCAACCAAGTCTCCACCAATGCCACCACATCTGGCTTGTAGAAATCTTCTTTGCCCTCATATCATGCCCTTCCCTCATTTTCTCCATTTCACCACCACCTCTTCCCCACCCACAAACATTCCAACACATCATACTCAACCTCCCCTCACCTCTGGTCCCAACATCTGCAAACAATCCCTCTTCTTCCCCTCTCCCTGCCACCTCACCAGTAGCTTTCACCTGTGCCCCTCCGACACAGATTCCATCACTAAAAAATCACGCTCTCCTCTTCCAACTTTCTGCCACCGCCAATACTTATGCTTCCACTGCTCATCCAATGTCACTAGATCCCTCTCTTGGGCTTTCACAACAAACCACCACACCTTTTCCTTCCACTGACCCACGTGCTTATAGTATATTTTATATAGTCACAGCATTCATTTCTACAGCATGTACGTATATGCGCCTTAACTTAGCGTTTCACACCACCAATGCCTATCCTCCTCCCGCTTCTGCAGCGCCGACTTAAGTCCACAGATGACATTATGCCATCCACTCTGCAACAATCTGTTGCGTGCCTGATCCTCATCCTGGCGTCTCCTGTCTGCGGTCATTCCAGCGGTGCCCGGAACGAATCTTGCGACTCACTCACCGTTACGCATATGCATCTATGGGCACCAGTGATAGGAAGTCCATGCGGCCAGGATCCCTGTCGCTCCCACCAAATCCGTCTGATTGGCAGTGATGCCGACACTTTCCTCTACAACTGCGGTCAGACCTACCAGTGTGAGTTGAAAGTTTAATGTATTCATGTCAGTCTGCACGAATGCATGCATACGATGATATCAAGGCAGCGAATTCTGCAGCTGTACAGCTGGCTAGTAGCTATACACTTTTACTAAACAATGTTCGAACTGCATCAACTCTCCTTGAAACCAGGGAGTGTAATTATCTTATCACAGAGATATCTGACCCTATTGAAGAAAGCATTCTATTTGCTTTCAAGAATGTTAACTTTACATAGTATTCCATAATAAGTATATGTCGGGAAGCTGTGAATAAGTATTTGAAAGTATCATGATCCTTAGATAAGGCAATGGAAGGCTAAAGTTGCAAGGAACAAGGTGTGTGTGTCAGCATGTGTGCGTGTGTGTGTACATGTTAATGGGTGTGTGTATACTAGTTGATATTGTAGAGGCTCATAGTTGGGTTGATAATACAATGATACGAGATTCTTGAGCAAGACACAAATGATAATGATAAATCAATCAAATGCAGGACGTTTCGACCCGAAGGTCTTTGTCAACTGCATACAGGATCACGCAGTTGACAAAGACCTTCGGGTCGAAACATCCTGCATTTGATTGATTTATCATTATCAGTTGTGTCTTGCTCAAGAATCTCGTATCATTGTATACTAGTTATCGAAATTAGTACTGAAATGACCTGTTTTCCAATTATTTCAGTGCAGCTTACCCTCAACCGGACAGTGAATAGTAACCCTGGTGAGTCCCTGAATGGGTACATGGTTGCACCCCGAGAGGATACGGGAACCCCCCTTAGTGGAGATGTGCCCTATGTGGGAAGTTGGCTGCTGGAGGGAGCTGACCAAAAGCACGTGTGTGGTGATGTGAGTATGCTTTTATGCCTTCCATGTTGATATATATTATAAGTTGTCTTTGAGTCTACCCAAATTTGTTTATCTACATCACATGGCACCAAATTGTTGCCACAAACTCAGTTTACTGTTAGCATAATAGAATCTCACGGTAATCAAATTATAGGGTCCATGTTCTTCTTCCACTTGTGACATGTTCTATATGCAGGCACAGTACCTGCCATATTCTACCAATAAGCTGTCTCATTCTTATACTTCTTGTTCAGCAAGCTGTGACTCATTCTAGAGTCCTGGCTGACACTGTGGCTGTGAATATGACCTGGAAGGCTCCTGTGCCGGGATTTAAGAATGTTTCATTTTGGTGAGACATTAAACTAAAGCCTAATAGCAGTCTCCATTCTGGTAGCTTTGCTGTTGTAAATCTGTACACTTGTTTAGAGGTACATATACAAAGGTGTCCCCTCCCCCTAGCCTCGTACCCAGTCCCTATAAATCCATTCCGACTTCCATGGAAGTTGGAATGGAAATAGAGACTGGATACGAGGCTACCCCCTTCCCCATGCAGGCCTATCACACCCTTGTGTATATGTGCCTGCTGCATTATGCTCCTGCTCTTGCCCTCGTTGTCATGATGCACATGGGTGTTGTCTATTGGAGCAGCATGTTACCCAAACATTAAGCAAATATTTGATTAAGGTAGTTAGCAAAATAGCTGCAACACTAGATATTGCACATTATACTACACTTCTGAATAGAATTGTGTAGTATAATGTAGGCATACCCATGCTCATTGCTTAGCTTGTGACGGTAACAGTCAATGATCACTTACACCCACAAGCCCTCATACGACTTCTTTTAGCTTCAGGCATTCAACTATGCTTAGAGATGATGCCTCAGGCACAGACTACAAGTGGCTATGGAGATCCAGCAGGACCAACAGAGCTACAAGAGCTGAAACCAGCCTCAGCAACAATAGCACAACAGGAGTGCTGCTTGCACCCTTGCTACCCACCACATAGGCCCACTGCACAGCTAAATGAGCTGTTCCTCTAATATTAAGCAATCTCAGAACTACTATGCATCCCATGGAAAGTTGCAGCGCTTCCAGACTCTATATAATGTCGCTCAGGCTCGCTCCCACAATGATGATCATCTGCCTATAGTTATCTAACATTATCAGCACAAATGCATTTGTGGTACATGTACATGTGTGTGTGTGTGTGTGTGGTGTGTGTGTGTGTGTGTGTGTGTGTGTGTGTGTGTGTGTGTGTGTGTGTGTGTGTGTGTGTGTGTGTGTGTGTGTGTGTGTGTGTGTGTGTATGTGTGTGGGCACATGTGTGCAAAAGCACCTGAACTGTATTGGTGATCGATGTATCCCTTGGCCTTTGGCAGTAAAACAGTACAAAGCAGCCACATGCAATTCCTGACAACTTGCTTAAAATCATTTTACGTCTGCTAAATGTCACAGCATTTTTTGCCCCGTTTGTATACTTTATAGGTTTGTTGTTACGCCATCCACTGCATTCTACTATCTCCCTGTGAGATCTCTTCTTGCTGTAAGTACCACCTGTAAGAACACACGTGCACCAAATCACATGGAGTTGTATAATAATGGAGTATTGATGCATGTAATACATTAATGTGCGTCGATTGTTACTTATCTTGCTTCTTTCTTGCATTACTAGACCTCAAACCCAGATACTTGCTCCTGTGAGTACATGTAGGTAGCTATATACCAGATTCCAATAATCAATTGAATTATTCAGGATGTTATCATATTGCTATGACTTAATGATACAGCCTGTGCTTGTTCAGACAATGTGTTGTGCTTGTTAGGTCTATTGTGCACCCAAAATTCAAAACAATGGCATTCAAGACATAATCTGCTAATTACATAAGAATTATAAGTATTACAGCATTTAAACTCATATAATTGTATGTGTTAACTATAATGTATATGATAATATCATGTACATGTTTCACATTTCTCCACAGTCTGCACTGACAACATCACTTTCTATGCAGTAGGAGACAGTATTTCATTTACTGACCCTTGTTTGAATTGGTAAGTTTATACTGGTAGCAATGCAGTTAAATGCATGCCGACAATATGCTGTATATAATAGCTATTATTTAGTTATGCTGCAGAAGTATGTAAGGAAAAGTAGAGGATTTCGAACACAGTGCCGCTTTCCACTTATACTTGAAGGAGCAGCTTCTCGCTCACCACGTCAGTCAGCACATTGACTCCATTGCTGCATACAAAGGGGGAACCTGTTCTACTGCGTACAGGCAAAAAGCGTCGCCGTGTTCGGAAACCCCATCTTGTTAGGAATCCCCCTACCCTACCTTATCTACAACTCAACTGCACCCCGAGTGCCATACAAACAGTACAAGAATCTCATATGAATCTTTTTATTGGCAGAATTAGGTTTGAATGTTTGCTGTGCTTACTGATTGTTGATAGATGCTTATGTCTGTACCTAGCCACACCAGACTCCATGCATTCTAAGCACTATTTCCTCTGTGATTCTGGAGCTTCTGAAAGGACCTTTGAACCTTAACAGAAAAGGCTGTAGCTTTTCTTTCTCTTTTTGCATGTTTACACAAAGAGACATGGCCACTTGCAGTCTCTCCAGCTTCTGGGCAAGATGTACTTCCTCTGGAACTTTCACACCACTGTTTTGACTCTTGATCCAGTTTTGCGGCTTGCAGAGTGCCAACTCATTTAAATACTTCTTGTTTGGTGGAATAAACTTTTCCTATCACATCACAAGTCATCTTCGGTGAGATAGCTGAATTGCTGTGAAGGATTCTGTAGCTGTGTAGCAGTCTTGTTCTCTCTTGAAATTCTGAATTAATTTTGCTCTTTCATTCTTCATTGTCTCTGCAGCACATGTGCTGCACATCTGGACATACAATGCATTGTGAGTGGAGGGAATGTGGGGAAGAGAACGATAAAGAACCTTAAGATGTTGAGATGCAGCTGATTAGCAGAAATCATATATATTATAGTAGGGCATATTTGGTGGTAATTCAGAATCATATTTGTAATATTTATGGTACTGTACATATATACGTAGTTCTCCAGCTGTCATCATAATCACAACGTGCACACACAAACACAACCGAATGCACACGAACTGACACACACATCCACATGCCAATAGATTGCAAGTGTCAATAGACAGCCAGTCACTGAGTTGCCTTGGCTTTTGGATTCACACACACACACACACACACACACACACACACACACACACACACACACACTCACACACACACACAGGACATCTCTGGTGACTGCCCCTCTCCTCCACTCTGTCCAAATGGTACTAATCTTGAGACAGTTAATGTGACTGGCCAGTGCTGTCCGATGCACAGCTGCACTGGATGTGAGTTGAGACCATTTTGGAGTCATGTGCACTAAACTACATGCATTGTCACATGGGCCGCCAACCTGCTGTCAATTTGTGCACTACTTCTCAGTTTGTACACCAAATGATCCATGCCAGAATGGAGGGACATGTGATGAGATTGCTGACACCTGCATGTGTCCTACTGGCTACTCAGGAAGCCTGTGTGATGATGAGTGTGAGTTATGCGTTCTATTGGTCTTAGAATATGTCTCCCACCACACTGCATTTCTCTCTAATCTGCACACATGTATTATGGTTTGTACTTTCAATACACTTTCCCCTATGAGGTGTAAGTCTCTTCACTGTGTACAGGAATGCTTGCACAACTTGGCATAATTAACTATGTTTTAAGATCTATTATTATCCTTACAGTCTTTCAAACTGAATGGTAATAACCAAGCATGCATTTATCTGTTTTCTAGTTCAGTGGCTAAGCTCATGTTTTTATATAAAATATTGCATGCTGTTTAATATAGGTACGTATATTATCCACCTCTTTCACAGTCTGTACTGACAGTGGCATTCCATACACAGTGGGAGACAGTGTTCCCTCTACTGACCCCTGTATGAATTGGTAAGTATTAGTATAGGTAGCAAAGCAGTGTAAATATGTGCAAATGATATATAACTAGCAGGAAAGCCCGCCTTCGGCGGGCTTCCCTGCTCCGGCACCCCCACGACAGCTGCTGCACGATAGCTACTCCACAACAGTGTGGCTTATGATTGTGTGGGTATGCCAGCTGGTAGGCCGCAATCATAGCTATGCATGCATGTTGCAGGCAATGCTGTGTGTAGCATGATGTGGACAGAGAATCGCTCAGAATCAGTGGAATCATGCATGCACTGACAATGGATATGACATCAAAAATGGAACTGAAGAACAATGTATGTGGGCACGTCAAGTAAATTGGAAGCTTATGTATGCACAGGGGAACACCACATCTTAAGATGGTTTTGGATAGGTCATGCATGGTACTGTTCCAGGTCAAAGTGTGATGAAAAGTCACTGATTGAGCTATTATATCCCACTTTGGCTTGGAACAGTACCATGCATGTACTGTCCAAAACCATCAAGACATGTTGCTCACCTGAGTGTACTTAAGCTCCAATACTTGATGTGCCCACACAGATATACACCAGTGGGTAGAAGGTGCAAAATGTTGCCTACAGATTGTTAGCTATCATTGACTTGATGCAAAAGCAGCAACATGCTCACAGAAGGAAGAGGTCTATGATGTTGCTGCATTGTAGACTCATATTGTAGCTGATGTATATCAGAATGGTGCCATAGATAGTGTTGGCTACAGCTCTGTTGTTTCACAGAAGGAAGAGGTTTCCCATGTTGCCGCATTTTAGTCTCATATTGCATCTGATTTACATCAGTATGGTGCCATAGATAGTGTTAGCTGCAGCGCTGTAGCATGGCAGAGCGCGAACGCTCTCCCTTTGGCATGGTGCCGCGTTTGAAAAGGTTAAGTAACCGGAACCCCGTATACGCAGACCGTAAACGGACGAAAAACATGGCCTAAAAAACAAAAAAAAACATGGCGTCATTTTCCGTAACTGAGGGAAAACGTGCGGCGCTCTTCGCAGGCGCAGCGAATCATCTTCCGTCTACCCCCTTATAACCATCACCATGCGGTGCTCTGTAATGATCCCGAGTTTCGCGTCGATCGCGTGCAAACTGCGTGAGGAGTTTGCGAACAAAGGATTTGAGCTCTACCAAATTATATATAGAGATACTACTGTGAGGTCTGTGTGTGTGAGCGCATGTTTCTACCTTTTCATGCAAACCTCTAGCATGGTGAACTACATAGCACATTACAAACACATAACTCGTAGTCTGTGGAGTTACAGTATGTAGCTGACTTGGGCTTTGTTTCTTCATCATCTCTGCAGCACATGCACTGCACATCAGGACATTCAGTGCATTGTGAGTGTATGGGGGATGTGGGGAAGAGAGTAATGTGACCACTTAAACATGTTGTAAAGTAATGGGTTTCTGGGCATTGTAACAGGTGCATTCAGATGATGATGCACTATGACTCTATTCATCTCCATCACACACCATCACTCAACCGTATTCACACATGTGGGAATGTGAAGCTCAGTGTATCTCGATACTGCACAACTACTTACTGAACTGGCATTTCACATGCACAGAACACCTTTGGTGACTGCCCCTCTCCTCCCACCTGTGAATCTGGTACTGATGTTGAATCAGTTAATGTGACTGTCCAATGCTGTCCAATGCACAGCTGTACTGGATGTGAGTTGAGACCATCTTGGAGTGATACACATCAAACTATATACGTTGTCACATGGGCCAGCAACGTTTGTCAATTTGTGCTCTTCTTCTCAGTTTGTACACCAAGTGATCCATGCCAGAATGGAGGGACATGTGATGAGACTACAGACACCTGCATGTGTCCCAGTGGATACTCAGGAGACCTGTGTGATGAATGTGAGTTAGTTAATTGCGTATTTGAATATGTCTCGCACCTCACCTTTCTCTAATCTGCACACACGTATGGGTCGTACTTTGAACTGACTCACCCTCGCCTATGAGGCATAGAACTCTTGACTACCTGAATGATTGCACAACTTGATCAGTTATGTGATCTGACATAAGCCTACAGTCTTAGTATTGACTGAGCATTTAAAAAGTAACAATTTGCTAGTTCAGTGGCTGAAGTTGTGTGTTTCATATGAAGTAATGATGTTTCGATGTACGTATGTTGTCCACCTCTCTCGCAGTCTGTACTATCAGTGGCAATCCCTTTGCGGTGGGAGACACTACTCCACATGATGACCCTTGTATGAATTGGTAGGTAGCAATACAGTGTTAAATGTATTCATGCAATGCAGGTGTGCATGTTACAGTGTAGAAGTAGAGATGCAGGGATATATATAATTATATGTGAATACTACTGTGAGGTCTGTGTGTGAGCGCATGTTTCTACCTTTTCATGCAAACCTCTAGCATGGTGAACTACGTAGTACATTACAGACACATAACTCGTTGTCTGTGGAGTTACAGTATGTGGCTGACTTGGGCTTTGTTTCTTCATCATCTCTGCAGCACATGCACTGCACATCAGGACATTCAGTGCATTGTGAGTGTATGGGGGGTGTGGGGAAGGGAGTAATGTGACCACTTAAACATGTTGTAAAGTAATGGGTTTCTGGGCATTGTAACAGGTGCATTCAGATGATGATGCACTATGACTCTATTCATCTCCATCACACACCATCACTCAACCGTATTCACACATGTGGGAATGTGAAGCTCAGTGTATCTCGATACTGCACAACTACTTACTGAACTGGCATTTCACATGCACAGAACACCTTTGGTGACTGCCCTTCTCCTCCCACCTGTGAATCTGGTACTGATGTTGAATCAGTTAATGTGACTGGCCAATGCTGTCCAATGCACAGCTGTACTGGATGTGAGTTGAGACCATCTTGGAGTGATATGCAAATCAAACTACGTATACATGTTGTCACATGGGCCAGCAACTTGTCAATTTGTGCGCTTTTTCTCAGATTGTACGCCAAGTGATCCATGCCAGAATGGAGGGACATGTGATGAGACTACAGACACCTGCATGTGTCCCAGTGGATACTCAGGAGACCTATGTAATGAATGTGAGTTAGTTAATTGTGTATTTGAATATGTCTCACACCTCACCTCTCTCTAATCTGCACACACATATGGGTCGTGTTTTGAACTGACTCACCCTCGCCTATGAGGCATAGATCTCCTGACTACATGAATGATTGCACAACTTGATCGGTTATGTGATCTGACATAATCCTGCAGTCTTAGTATTGACTGAGCATTTAAAAAGTAACAATTTGCTAGTTCAGTGGCTGAAGTTGTGTGTTTCATATGAAGTAATGATGTTTCGATGTACGTATGTTGTCCACCTCTCTCGCAGTCTGTACTATCAGTGGCAATCCCTTTGCGGTGGGAGACACTACTCCACATGATGACCCTTGTATGAATTGGTAGGTAGCAATACAGTGTTAAATGTATTCATGCAATGCAGGTGTGCATGTTACAGTGTAGAAGTAGAGATGCAGGGACATATATAATTACGTATATGTGAATACTACTGTGAGGTCTGTGTGTGAGAGCGCATGTTTCCACCTTTTCATGCAAACCTCTAGCATGGTGAACTACGTAGTACATTACAGACACATAACTCGTCTGTGGAGTTACAGTATGTAGCTGACTTGGGCTTTGTTTCTTCATCATCTCTGCAGCACATGCTCTGCACATCAGGACATTCAGTGCATTGTGAGTGTATGGGGGATGTGGGGAAGAGAGTAATGTGACCACTTAAACATGTTGTAAAGTAATGGGTTTCTGGACATTGTAACAGGTGCATTCAGATGATGATGCACTATGACTCTATTCATCTCCATCACACACCATCACTCAACCGTATTCACACATGTGGGAATGTGAAGTTCAGTGTATCTCGATACTGCACAACTACTTACTGAAATGGCGTTTCACATGCACAGAACACCTTTGGTGACTGCCCCTCTCCTCCCACCTGCGCTTCTGGTACTGATGTTGAATCAGTTAATGTGACTGTCCAATGCTGTCCAATGCACAGCTGTACTGGATGTGAGTTGAGACCATCTTGGAGTGATACACATCAAACTATATACGTTGTCACATGGGCCAGCAACGTTTGTCAATTTGTGCGCTTCTTCACAGTTTGTACACCAAGTGATCCATGCCAGAATGGAGGGACATGTGATGAGATTACAGACACCTGCATGTGTCCCAGTGGATACTCAGGAGACCTATGTAATGAATGTGAGTTAGTTAATTGTGTATTTGAATATGTCTCACACCTCACCTCTCTCTAATCTGCACACACACATGGGTCGTACTTTGAACTGACTCACCCTCGCCTATGAGGCATAGAACTCTTGACTACGTGAATGATTGCACAACTTGATCGGTTATGTGATCTGACATAATCCTGCAGTCTTAGTATTGACTGAGCATTTAAAAAGTAACAATTTGCTAGTTCAGTGGCTGAAGTTGTGTGTTTCATATGAAGTAATGATGTTTCGATGTACGTATGTTGTCCACCTCTCTCGCAGTCTGTACTGTCAGTGGCAATCCCTTTGCGGTGGGAGACACTACTCCACATGATGACCCTTGTATGAATTGGTAGGTAGCAATACAGTGTTAAATGTATTCATGCAATGCAGGTGTGCACGTTACAGTGTAGAAGTAGAGATGCAGGGATATATATAATTAAATGTGAATACTACTGTGAGGTCTGTGTGTGAGCGCATGTTTCTACCTTTTCATGCAAACCTCTAGCATGGTGAACTACATAGTACATTACTGTGGTGTCCTCCTGCAACCACCGTCAACGAACAAACGATCAACAACCCGAGCGACACAGGAACGAGACTCAAGAACACAATGATTACTCTCAACAGGATCACTACAAAACTGAGCATGCGTAATTACATTCATTGATTTACTAACAGAATACTGGAGATTACAGACATACATACACCATGCACACTACACTTCCCCTCCCTTAAGAAAATGGCTACAAGCAAGCGCAATCAGTGATAATCATAAGCAGTTAAACATGGATACAGCAACTACTAAAATGAGGGGTGAAACCTGTCAGGTTGGTTACGCACTCGTTGCGGGTAACGAGGCGTCGCTGACGTACGTGAAGTGGAAGTGGCAGCCTCGTTTGAGGAATTCTCAATATGCTGATTGCTAGAGGATGTTCCCTCGGTATCAGCTATCTCTGATGAGGTCTCTGCTGATGTCTCAACTGATGGCATTTCTGTTAACATATCACTGTCATCATCTACTGCCACTGTCTCAGAATCACTTCTTGCTTGCTGTCTCTCTGTGCGCTGTCGCATGTGATCTTGGTGCCTGCGTACAATCTTACCATTTAGCAACTGAATGCTGAATGATACTGGGCCATTCGACTGTATGATTTCCCCTGGGATCCACTTCTCCCCTGGTCTGAAATTCAGGATGTACACCAGGTCACCAACTTCAAACTTGCGTCGACGAGCAGACACATCATGTGTTGTTTTCTGCTGCAACTGCTTGTTCTCAACACGCTTTGCTGTGTTGGGTCTCAAAAGGTCCAGTCTTGATCGAGGTTTCCGACCCAAAAGAAGCTCTGATGGAGAGACTCCTGTAGTGCTATGTGGAGCAATTCTGTACGCAAACAAGACTCGGGCAATTCGGGTATCAAGGTCACCTTCTGTTACCTTCTTTAGCCCACTTTTGAGAATCTGGACTGCTCGCTCTGCCAATCCATTCGAAGATGAATGATATGGTGCGGAAGTGATGTGCTTGATGCCATTGTCCTTGAGAAATGCTTCAAATTCTTCACTAATGAAGCACGATCCATTATCAGTGACAATGGTTTCTGGCAAGCCAAACTGAGCAAATAACATTCTCAACTTGTCAATCGTGACCTTGGATGTTGATGAGGATACTCTGAATGCTTCAATCCATTTAGAATGGGCATCGATCACGACCAAAAACATGTGACCATACAATGGACCTGCATAGTCAATGTGCAGTCTGGTCCATGGGCGCATAGGCCAGCCCCAAGGATGTAAAGGAGCTACCGGGGGTAATGACTGATTGGTTTGACATTGGGCGCAGGTGCGCACTGAATCTTCAATATCTCTATCAATTCCAGGCCACCATACATACATTCTAGCCAAAGCCTTCATCTTTGTCATCCCCAAGTGACCTTCGTGCAGTTCCTGCAACACTGCCTGTCGGCCTTGTGGTGGAACGACCACACGAGCACCCCACACAATGCAACCATCGTGCATCGAAAGCTCTGATTTGCGTGATGCAAATGGTGCTAGTGCCTGGTCACATTGGCTTGGCCATCCTTGCATGACAAACTGGAGAACTGATGCAAGGGAAGGATCTCTTCTTGTCCAATCACGGATCTGATCTGCCGTGACAGGCGAATCCGTCAAACGCTCCGTTAGAAGCAACAATTCTGGTGGTGTAGGCACCTGATCTGGAACAATGGGTAACGGTAGCCTACTCAACGCATCTGCATTAGCATGAGCATGTGTATTTCGAAACCTCAATGTGTACTCATATGTGGAGAGGAGTAAAGCCCAACGACGAACACGGGCTGATGCCTGGGGCGATGTTGGTCGATGCTCATTCAGGAGGGCAAGAAGTGGCTGGTGGTCTGTATACAGTTCAAAGTGATGTCCAAACAAGTACGAGTGGAATCGTCGGACACCGAACACACAAGCCAGTGCCTCCTGTTCAAGTTGGGAGTAGTTCTTCTCACTCTTAGACAGTGTACGTGATGCATACCCGATTGGCTGTTCAGAACCATCAGGCATTTGGTGTGCAAGCACAGCTCCGACACCGTAAGAAGAAGCATCGCAGGCGAGAATCAACTTCAATTGCGGGTCAAAGTGGACGAGAAGACGGGAGGATGTCAGCAAATCCTTTGACGCTTGGAATGCCTGCTTTTCTTCTTCTGCCCATCGCCAGCATGTATCTTTCCTCAGTAACTTGTACAGAGGAGCAAGGACAGTCGATAAGTCTGGGAGGAACTTGCCATAATATGTGAGTAAGCCCAGGTAAGCCTTCAACTCCTGAACATTCTGTGGACTGGGGGCATCTTTCACAGCTTGGACTTTGTCTGAGAGCGGATGTAGACCATCCGAGTCAATCTGATGTCCCAAATACGTGACAGAGTCAACCATGAACTCACATTTGTCTCTGCGGACACGTAGTCCTGCTTTCTCCAGACGATCAAACACTTGGTCCAGGGTTTTCAAATGTTCCTCTTCAGTCGATCCTGACACCAAGATGTCGTCTAGGTACGCAATGACTCCTGGAATTCCCTGCAGAACACTTTCTATCACCCGTTGAAATATTCCAGGGGCTGATGAGATACCAAATGGTAGGCGAGTGTAGCGAAATAACCCTTTGTGGGTATTGATCACCACATACTGCTTGGACTCATCGTCAAGAGGGAGTTGCTGATAGGCTTGGGTGAGGTCAATCTTTGAGAACAACTTCCCGCCTCCAAGTGCTGCAAAAAGATCCTCAACCTTGGGAATTGGGTATCTGTCTAGCTTGGACACTGGGTTCACTGTCAGGCGGAAGTCCCCACAAATTCGGATACTGGACTTGTCACTCTTCAGAACCGGAACAATTGGGGCCGCCCATTCTGAGAATTGCACAGGCTCTAGGGTACCTTCCTTAACGAGGCGTTCAAACTCGTCTTCCACCTTGGCTTTGAAGGCATATGGAATGGTACGAGCCTTGCAAAAGCGTGGCTTGGCATTTGGGTCCACCAGGATCTTCACCTTGTGCCCACGGAGTTTACCTAAGCCACCTTGAAACAATTCTTCATGTTTGGTGACAACTGACATCAACTTGTCCTGGAGGTAATGGATTTCTCTCCAGTCCAGTCGTATCTTCTCAAGCCAGTTTCTCCCAAGGAGGTTCGGGCCTTCCCCCTTCACTACCACAAGTGGTAGGTGAGCTACTTGACCTTTGTAGTTGATGTTGACATCCATGCTTCCAACAACGGGAATTGCTTCTCCCGAGTAAGAGCACAATCTGACATTTGAGCTCGATGGGCTCTTGTCCGGCCACAACTCTTTGAATGTTGCTTCAGATACAATAGACAGGGCCGCTCCCGTGTCTACTTCCATCAGTACCGGACAATCATCAATTGCTAATGTCACCGTCAAGGGCTTTGAACGGCCAACTGATCCCATGTGAAACAGAGGGTATTCGTTTACCTCCTCTTCTTGCTGAACCACACGCACGGATTGTGGTTTCTTCCCAGCTGCTGTCTTCTGTTTCATGCGGCACACGGCTTTGATGTGTCCTGTTTTGCCGCAGTAGTGACACTTCACATCCTTGAACCTGCACTTGGCAGCACTGTGTCCTGACTTGCCACAGCGATAACAATTAGCACCACTGTCTGACTTCCTTTGATCTGGATGTGACACCTTGTGGACTCCCTGCATGTGGGTGGTCCCTGTTGCCCCTGGCACCTCTTGTCTGGAGCCTGTACTTTGCAACTGCTTGACATTCTGTGCAGCTGACTCCAAACCCTGTGCCAGTTCAAAAGCCTTCTTGAAAGTCAGTGTAGATTCCGCCAGGAGCCGTCGCTGAATGCCTGCATCATTGATGCCACAGACAAGGCGATCACGGAGCATGTCTTCTAGTGCTGCTCCAAAGTTGCAGAACTCTGCAAGACACCGAAGCTCTGATACAAATGTTGCAACTGACTCACCAGGTTTGCGGACCCGACTATGGAACTTAAATCGCTGCACACTCTCTGTTGGAGTAGGGCTGAAGTGATCAGCTAATGCCTTGACAAGTTGCGCGTATGTCTTTGAATCAGGCTTTTCTGGTGCAATCAAATTACGTAGCCGTTTGTACGTGTTGGATCCAATCAGCGAAAGGAAAACTGCGCGTTTCTTGTCTCCATCCTCAATCTCGTTCGCCTGGAAGAAGTATTCCAGCCGCTCCTGGTACTGGGACCATTCTTCTTTGTCCCCGTCAAACTCCTCGATTCTCCCGAGGGTCGCTGCCATCTCTGCCCTGAGTTCTCGGGCCGCTTCGTTCGTGGCTGAAGTCTCCGCCGCTACGCGATCTGTCTCGGCAGTTCTCGGCTGCTCTACGATCAGTCGCAGTCTCTCGCTACTCTGTTGAGTGACGCTGAAGCTCTCTGAAGCTCCGCGATCCGCGAGCGAAGTCTCCGCTGCTCCAGGGGCTAGCTGAAGCACGACAAACAAAAACAACAGTAAGACACACAGCATGGATCCCACCTTGGGTCGCCAATAATGTGGTGTCCTCCCGCAACCACCGTCAACGAACAAACGATCAACAACCCGAGCGACACAGGAACGAGACTCAAGAACACAATGATTACTCTCAACAGGATCACTACAAAACTGAGCCTGCGTAATTACATTCATTGATTTACTAACAGAATACTGGAGATTACAGACATACATACACCATGCACACTACAATTACAGACACATAACTCATTGTCTATGGAGTTACAGTATGTAGCTGACTTGGGCTTTGTTTCTTCATCATCTCTGCAGCACATGCTCTGCACATCAGGACATTCAGTGCATTGTGAGTGTATGGGACATGGGGAAGAGAGTAATGTGACCACTTAAACATGTTGTAAAGTAATGGGTTTCTGGGCATTGTAACAGGTGTATTTAGATGATGATGATGATGATGCACTATGACTCTATCCATCTCCATCACACACCATCACTCAACTGTATTTACACATGTGGGAATGCAAAGTTCAGTGTATCTCGATACTGCACAACTACTTACTGAAATGGCGTTTCACATGCACAGAACACCTTTGGTGACTGCCCCTCTCCTCCCACCTGCGCTTCTGGTACTGATGTTGAATCAGTTAATGTGACTGTCCAATGCTGTCCGATGCACAGCTGTATTGGATGTGAGTTGAGACCATCTCGAAGTGATATGCACATCAAACTACGTATACACATTGTCACATGGGCCAGCAACTTGTCAATTTGTGTGCTTCTTCTCAGTTTGTACGCCAAGTGATCCATGCCAGAATGGAGGGACATGTGATGAGATTACAGACACCTGCATGTGTCCCAGTGGATACTCAGGAGCCCTATGTAATGAATGTGAGTTAGTTAATTGTGTATTTGAATATGTCTTACACCTCACCTCTCTCTAATCTACACGCACATATGGGTCGTATTTTGAACTGACTCACCCTCACCTATGAGGCATAGAACTCTTGACTACGTGAATGATTGCACAACTTGATCGGTTATGTGATCTGACATAATCCTGCAGTCTTAGTATTGACTGAGCATTTAAAAAGTAACAATTTGCTAGTTCAGTAGCTGAAGTTGTGTGTTTCATATGAAGTAATGATGTTTCGATGTACATATGTTGTCCACCTCTCTCGCAGTCTGTACTGTCAGTGGCAATCCCTTTGCGGTGGGAGACACTACTCCACATGATGACCCTTGTATGAATTGGTAGGTAACAATACAGTGTTAAATGTATTCATGCAATGCAGGTGTGCATGTTACAGTGTAGAAGTAGAGATGCAGGGATATATATAATTATATGTGAACTAGCAGGAAAGCCCGCCTTCGGCGGGCTTCCCTGCTCCGGCGCCTCCACGACGGCTGCTGCACAATAGCTACTCCATGACAGTGTGGTTTATGATTGTGAGGGTATGCCAGCTGGTAGGCTGCATTCATAGCTATGCATGCATGTTGCAGGCAATGCTGTGTGTAGCATGATGTGGACAGAGAATCGCTCAGAATAAGTGGAATCATGCATGCACTGACAATGGATATGACATCAAAAATGGAACTGAAGAACAGTGTATGTGGGCACATCAAGTAAATTGGAAGTTTATGTATGCACAGGGGAACGCCACATCTTAAGATGGTTTTGGATAGGTCATGCAAGGTACTGTTCCAGGTCAAAGTTGCCGCATTTTAGTCTCATATTGCATCTGATTTACATCAGTATGGTGCCATAGATAGTGTTAGCTGCAGCGCTGTAGCATGGCAGAGCGCGAACGCTCTCCCTTTGGCATGGTGCCGCGTTTGAAAAGGTTAAGTAACCGGAATCCCGTATACGCAGACCGTAACCGGACGAAAAACATGGCGTCATTTTCCGTAACTGAGGGAAAACGTGCGGCGCTCTTCGCAGGCGCAGCGAATCATCTTCCGTCTACCCCCTTATAATCATCACCATGCGGTGCTCTGTAATAATCCCGAGTGTCGCGTCGATCGCGGGCAAACTGCGTGAGGAGTTTGCGAACAAAGGATTTGAGCTCTACCAAATTATATATAGAGATTACGTATATATGTTGTAATAGAATGGTCATCGTGGGGCATGTACACTTATGGATCACTGTTGATGCAAACTCTAATCACCACACACCAGGGCAATACACAGCAGCTGCAATCTAACGCACAGTCTCTAGCCTATCTCCTACCATTTCGTCAAACATTACAACATACTGTATATATGCATGTGGACACTATTCTAGACCCGCGATTCCTAGCATAGCACCATGCAATACAACATACACACAGGGATACAAAGTTGGCCTATGGAGTCACTAGCAAGGGGATTCATGGCAGTCCATCACATTCGTACAAAGATGTGTATCATACACTGTAGAAGTATAGGGATACTGAGCAGCATTTGAATGCTGTAGCATGTAATCTCTCTGTGTGTGAGTGATTCCACCTATTTAATTTCATACAAGCCTCTAGTTTGGTGAGCTATAGTACAATACATTCACATGTCTTGTTGTCTGAGGAGTTATCTGACTTTAGGTTTTAGATCTGTTTCTTCATTGTCTGTACAGCACATGTGCTGCACATCAGGACATACAGTGCATTGTGAGTGGATGGGATGTGGGGAAGAGAGTAGTGCAGACACTCAACTAATGTAATCCTGCTGATTAGTAGACACTGTGGTAGCATACAAATGGGTAATGATCACTACAGGTTTTCCACTGCACATCACTATTGCTCAATCACAGGCATGCAGACACTTGCTGACACAAACATACAATGGGAATACAAACTATTTCAGGAATTGCATAGTTGCCCAACATATTGTTACTATACACACACTTATAGAATGTCTCTGGCACCTGCCCCCCTCCTCCATCCTGTCCACCTGGTACTAATGCTGAAGCAATTAATATAACTGGCCAGTGCTGTCCAATGAACACAAACTGCACTGGATGTGAGTTCATGTCATTTTAGGCACACTGCACTATGTTGTCGTATATTTGCAATTTAGTGTCAATTATTTTGTGCCCTTCTTCTCAGTTTGTACACCAAATGATCCATGCCAGAATAGAGGAACATGTGATGAGATTGCTGACACCTGTAGGTGTCTTACTGGCTACATAGGAGAGCTATGTAATGAGTGTAAGTTATGAAATGTGTCTTGGAACAATTATAATGTTTCATACCATACCATCTCTCTAATCTTTACTCATATACGGCATGGCATCATGATATATTATGTTAGATTTGCCACCCAGTCTCTGCAACAAAGAGCATGCCTGACATTTAAAACATGGAATGACAGGCATTTTACTTTGGACACCAACTGTATCATCAACAAACAAACTCGGTTCCCGTTTGGTGTCATCAATATCATGTAAGCCTCACCCTTGCCTAGTCTCGCATGCCAGTCGTTCCTGCGGGGAAGGTGTTGATGTAACGTGCTAATCGGCTGCTGCACAATCTGATTGGCTCTGCCACGATTTTGGTATGGCTACGAATACCTGACGAAAGTCACCAGACCCTATTTCTCTGCGATTGCACAATAAGGGAAATAGGGCTGGCGTGCGAGACTAGGCTGTCATCAATATCATGTAAGCCTCACCCTTGCCTTACTGCATACTTCAGACAAAGAAATGCTGGAATTTCTCAAATGAGTAGAATTATAAATTAAGACTAATTTAGTATAAATTTTCTCTTTAGATTTGGTCTGTGATACTTGCATATCATGCAGGCAGTGGTAAAAGTTGGGCATGCTGAATGCACCTGTAGTTTGACAGTTTCTGCTTCAGTTTAGCATATAATTAATGAGAATTCACAGTAGTCAATGCATATACAGGAATGCCAAAAGAGCTGTAGGTTAAACCTTGTGTGTCTCTACAGGAACCAAAGACATATGTAATACTTATGCTGTGACATATGCAAGTAAACAAAAGCATTCTTCTTCTCCAAAGAGAAGTAGAAATGAAAATATTTGTTTATCTTGGGTGCCTTGTAACAGTGCAGATTGGACTCAGTATACTTAAGTCTTCTGTTAAGACAGGCTCCTATGCATCCTGCACTCCCTCTGTCACTCCACATATTCCCATTTCTTACATCAAATTCCATTCCATTCATTTCTGTATAATAGTACCGCCAGAAGTATCTCCCTCTGATGGAGCAGGCACCAAGCCAATAAGCCTCGGAAACCCAGTGACCATCTCCTTTGCCATAGTGAATGTGCCTGTTCCACCTGTAATGGAGGAGGATATCCAGTGGGTGTTCATGGGGGGCAGTGGTGATGCGAACCTCACCTGTACTAACACAACTGAGTACACCTTCGCTAACAACTGCCTTAACCTCACTGTGCAAAGAGCTGAAGTCAGTGATGTTGGCCTATATCGGATAGCAATCACAACAGAGGCTGGCAGTGTGGTTAGTGCAATTGCAGTGGCAGTTAGTGGAGGTGAGCCCTGGGTGTATTAGTATATAGAATGGCATACGTTTTACTAATGTTGGCAGCACAGTGATTTATTGGTTATGTGCATCTATTCCACAGTCCAACCAGTGATAGTCACCCGGCTGGAGAGTATCACCCTACCCCAAGGAAAATCTCACACTTTTGTCTGTGCAGCAGTGGCTGATACTCGAATTGTGCTTGCCTTCCGATTCAATGAGGAAAGGATAACATCCAATAGCTCAAAGCATAACTTGGTGACAGACAGCACTCATGGCACCTTGACAATTGTCAACCTACAGGGAAGTGACGAAGGCATTTACACCTGTTCAGCTTCCAACAAATATGGCAGTGTGAGCACTGCAGCTATGCTTTCTGTGCAAGGTAGGCTTGTGTTTGGTGTGCAAGTGGCTACATGTGTAATTCTGCTTTGGGAAGCATTAAGTCTCATTTCATTTTCTGTAGTGATTTCTTCAATGCTGATTAATACTCCACATTATTCTTATATACTTGCATAGTCCCCCCAACAATCAACCTTTTTCCTTCTGCTGTTCGAGATGTGGTGAAAGGAGAAACTTTGCTTGCTTCATGTCAAGCACGTGCTAATCCACTCCCTGAAATTCTGTGGTTCAGGGGGGAACAATTGCTGAATAACAATATGAACCAATCTCGTGTGACAGTATCTGCACAACAAGGTAGTGACAATATAACTACAGGAAGACAGCTCGTAGTGAGAAATTTTACATCTGAAGACATGGGTGTGTACTCTTGTGTGGCAGTCAACAGGCTAAGGAATGATTCTAGGTCTTTTCAAGCGACCCTAGCAGGTAAATCAGTTTTGTACAGTAAGTATTGTGTTTTCCTTTTCTGTATAACCACCACCATTACACATTGGTAGACTTTAATGCTGCATTTCCATTATATGCAGTGAGACCAATCATTACTGGTATAATGAGCAGTGTGGATGGCTCAGCACTGTTCCACCGAGGGAGGCTGTCATTGGTTGAATTCACTCCTCTAGTTGAATTACGCTGTCAAGCTGTCGGTTCTCCTCCACCTGAGGTTGACTGGCTAAGGAATGGCATTGTCCTGAAGAACTTCACAGGTGGAAGGACCATCGCGTTTGCAGAAGGAGGAGCACTAGGTGATTTGGAAAACATCACACAATCCACTCTCAGTCTCTCTGAGGTACAACTGTCCGATGCTGGCGAGTATAGTTGTAGAGCAAGCAGTAGGAATGTATCCCCCATCCCTGGTATCACTGCTTGGACCTTCCTGTTGGAAGTCATTGGTGAGTTGCTAATCTCTGGGAGGCAACATCCAAAGCAGCTTGGATTGTAATAGTATGTGAGTGCATGTAAATACATGAAGGCCTATGGTATGACCTTCTACTATGTGTTTCCACAATAGAACTGAATGAGTGTGATCCAAACCCTTGTCTGAACGGTGGCACTTGTGTAGATGGATTGCAAAACTACACATGTCTCTGCGCTTCATTCCCTGACAATGGCATATTGACACAATTCACAGGAAGGAACTGCAGTACAGGTGACAAAGACATAAAATTATTACAATATAAAAATGTCAATGTTTAAAAGTTAATGACCCAATTCATTGTGTAATTCTCTCCACATGCAGTTGTTGATAATCGGGTAGCCCCTTCCATTACGATGCAAACACCAAACATAACAGCGGAGTTGGGTGAAAGGGTTTCTCTGATGTGTGCTGCAGCTGGCAATCCCACCCCCAGTATTCGGTGGTACAAGGACAACAAGCCAATTGATGGTCGTCAGGCCGTTGGCAATGTGTTTGTCCTACCAGAAATATCACCAGGTGAAAGGGGATCCTACCTTTGTGAAGCCTTCAGCAGTTTTGGGAATCCAGCAAGATCTGCAAAGGCTCATGTTCTGATTCGAGGTTTGAAGATTGAAATAGTAGTCATTTGATCTTGACATAATATGGTAGCTATTTAATTAAGATGTGGATGGGATAATATTCACCTGCAGGAATTGTCCAGATCCGGGTTGAACTTGTAGAAGTGAGTGGCACTGGAAGTGGGAGGAAGCGTCAAGCCACTGGCAACATTGCAGAGGCTGTAAGTACTACATAGACTTACTGTATGTTGTCATTTACTATTAATGTGATGTGATTCCTTGCAATTAGATACAACTACAAATTGTAAATCAGCCAATAATTCTAAAAGGAGCTTTGAAAGCTACTGTGCACTCAGTGGAGTCCATTGTGGGAAACTCTAGTGTGATTGTGATCACTGTGGCAACTAATAGTTCTCAACTACCCGCTACCCTCACTCGTCAACTGATTGGCCCTCTGGAACAAATGCTGGAAGAAGTTACTGACATCAATGAGCAAATTTCCTTTGCCATAGTGGCCTCTGAGCGACATGGTATGTCATCCAAGAGTACTAGTGGTATTAATAATTATGCCTCCCATATATGCATGCAGTCGATGATGCATTAAACTGCAATCATGATCTATAGAGAATTTATATCACGGATAATGCTGTAAATAAGATGCATAACCATATGCGTACATTGCCTATTTATTCATCAAGATGGATGTCCTGAACTACCAAACTCACCCTGTGGAAATGTTGATTCTGTGACGTGGCCCGAGACCGAGATAGATCAGGTAGCTTCCATCCCTTGTCCATGTGGTGTGAGTGACCCGCTTATCCAATTGCTGAGAGGCACACGGAGATGTGGTGGAACATTTGACACTGGCGGAATGTGGGAGGAGCTGCAGTGTGATAGTTGCCTGTTCAGTAACACGAGATTTTCACTTTGCCAGCTTTCTGAGGTGGGTGGGTAAGTGAGTAAGATGGTTTGCGACTGTAGATGTGTGTAATAGTGGTGTGTATAAAAAGTAACAAGATAGATATATGATGTACGTGCCCCTTCACAGAGTCTCTGTATCTGTTCTTGCACTCCACCATGCACTTAAGGTTGATAGTCCTGCCCAACTTGCAAATGTTCTAGCCAATGTGACTGATAATTCTAAAGACATTAAAAGTGAAGATGTCTCCCTCACTGTGGGGCTGTTGAGTTCTGTTGCCAACTCTACTGAAGATTTACAGCAGGAAGATGTGAGTAGCACACTAATGAGCAGTCATTGCATTCTGGTACAATTCCATTATAATGCTAATTAGTATGTATAATCTATGTAGGTTCAACTGGATGTCCTTACTGTTGTGAGCAATGTGCAGCAAGTGTCTCCTGATGAGCTCATTGACAGTCAGGAGCAGACTGAGTCATCCACAAGGTTTGTCTTAGTTCACTTATGTACATAAGTGGCTGATTGAATTTAACGATGATCCACAGGTGGTAAGTGTTAGGTTCCACATTCACACTGTGTTATTCTACTGATACCACATTGCCTATGATGTGATGAATGAAGCGAGGTGCATCCATTATGAAATGCACTGTGTTTATTCTACACATTTGTAGACTTTTGGAGTTTGTGGAAGATGTACTGAATGTAGTTGAGGTAACTCCTGATGATCCCTTTGAGTTTGCTTCTCCCAAGTTTGGTGTTCGTGTGGAGAATCCACCATTGGATCTTAATACAATGGAAACATTTGCACCCAATATAACAGCCCTCTTCAGTCGTATAATGAGCAATACCACAGGAAGCAAACAAATGGAGGTGATGCTGGAATTGCCATCTGCCTCGGTGACCCTTGGCTCAACTCTACTGCTCCTGGATAGTAATGAAAGTAGACTGCACATATCTACATCAATATATGGACGTGATTCTTTGTTTCAACAGAGACAAAGCTTCATTACGAGGACTAACCGTGAGAGGGAGAGAGTTGGAAGCATTGTGCTTGATGTAACTTTGAGGCAAAAAGGAACAGTCACAAGTATATTACGTTCTCCAAACAGTAATATAGTACGTCCAAGCTTCACAAAGTCAATGGTGAGCTAATTAGGGTATGTCACATGTAATACTGTATGTGTATAATAGTGGAACTTATCAGAGAGTGCAATTAATCTCTCTGTATAGAGATATGACACAGTTTGTTTCATACTCCTATGCATGCATTCGTATAGGATCAATATCCTCAGAAAGACCTGCAACCAATCAAAAGAAGGCTGATATATAATTCTGTTGGATTTTAAATATAGACTGGTCTTACTCCAGACTGACTTTGAAAACAAGGAAACAGGTTCTGCTGGCAAATAAATGAACTTTAAAATACCCATCTTTCTTCTTCATATTATTCTTTGCCTGCTTGTAATGATAAAATCAAAGAACATTTTCTATTGGAATACTCAAAATGAACAATGTACGTACGTACATACTGCAAAAGTTCTTATGGGACTCCAGTGTATCTGCCGATAATATAATACGTACTATATATCGTCACACCTTTTTAAATGGTGGCCTTTATATGTTACATGCTTTCAGAGCAAGTGCATACAGAGATTGTGTGGCCCAGCATACTTTACTGTCAGCAAAACTATGGCGAGAACTGCATGGCATATACCCAGTATTCTTTGCTAACTGTGGCTGTAATTCATGCAAAAGGTTACACTGTTTTGCTCAACACTGAGATTCACTACTCTCAGAGGAAGAAAACTGTTTGCCGTCTACTGAAAGTGCAGAAATATGAGTGTTGAGGACAATATGGATTATAGCTTTCCACAGGAGTGGATAATGTGGGATAGTTGTAGCCACTTATCAGTCCCTTTTGATTATTTGCATGGGAGTCACCCCAGCTAATATATTACTCACAGATCAATGGCCTGGGTATGAGGCTATGATAGGGCAAATGTACAGAATAACATTATTCAATGGAGCATTAGTCATGGAACACAAGGCGTGTGGTAGGGCTGTATAATGCAGTATTGAAGCACACACTAGCTGTCTTCTCCCGTACCTGTACATGCAGCTTGTAAGAGATGAAGGAAGCAACACAACTTGTCAGTTTTGGAACTTCACAGCTGATGGTATGCTTCTAAGTGTTTACGCATCTAGCAACTGAACTCTACCTCAACTGAGCAGTATGCATGAAGCACAGGGCTGTGTGGATTGAATGTATACATTAGTCTTAACTGTGTGCAGGTTAGGAGTTTTGCTCAGCTGTTGTGTCACGATACATACAAACACTTGATGGCTGCACCAGATTAACTAACAGCGCACACATGCATAACTGTATACTCTCTTTTACTGGCCTATACGTAAATACAGATGGTTTTGGCGCATGGGACGGTCGTAACTGCCGAGTGCTCTCTGAGACTGTAGAAGAAGTGGAATGTGGTTGTGATCACCTTACTCACTTTGCCATTCTACTGGTGAGTGATCCTATATGTAGGTTTTCTTGAAACATGCATGTATTATGGCCACCGGAGGAACGAGGTGTAAATAATATTCTTTTTATATTTATATCCTGTAACTTAACCAAGGACATTTAGCTGCAGCTGCATCCTGTGTATTCATTTCCCTTTTTTCCTTTCCTCTGTCACATTCATCCTGTCTCATTGGCCTTACCCTCCATTTCTTCTCCCAGGACATCAATCCTAAACCACCACCACCTGACCCACATGCTGTTGCCCTCACCTGGGTCTCTTACATTGGCACTGTGCTCTCTGTCATCTGCCTTGTCATCACCATCATCACCTATGTCAGAGAACAGTGAGTCCAAGTTATTGATTTTGATCCTGTGGGATGAAGAATAGGTATTTGGAGCACTATGAGGAATGACATTTTCTGACAGCTAGCTGACAGATATTATAATGTCTCTTTTAGCCTTCTGGAGAGGCATGCATTAGTTATGAAGGTAGCCAGTGAATAAATCCTGGTATGTACCTTGCTAAATGCAGTGAGAACTTTGAATTATGGGTACCAACACATACGTAACTACACACAGCCCATATCTGCGTTGTTTATGATTGATGCCAACAAGGAATCAAATTCATGGATTCACCAATGTATATAGTTTGTTACTTGGGATGAACCGATGTACATGAGGCTCTGATTGTAAAAAAATTAAAGAATTAAATATTTGAGTTGGTGCAGGTAATTTAGAAGCTTTGTGTCCATATATTAAATTCTCTTTGCTATATATACTTGCAGGAAACTGAGAAAGACAGTTCATGCAAAGCTGCTCATCAACTTATGCTTTGCCCTAGTAGGGCTGTACGTCACTTTCATCATCAGCACAGTCTCAACTGGCGTCCCTGTGCTCTGTGGAGTGGTTGCTGCACTCATGCACTACTTCTTCCTTGCGGTATTCTTCTGGATGGCAGCAGAAGCCATCCACTTGCACAGAAAGCTGGTGACTGTGTTCAAACCGGATATTAAAAGCTACCTTTCCATTGCAGTGGCACTGTGCTGGGGTAGGCTACATGGGTGAATGAAGAGTGCACATTTATGTGATTCTTCCACTGTCTTCATGTCTTGCTACTGTATGTACTTTCCCCATGCAGTCATCCCAGGATTTATTGTGGCTTTCTCACTAGCTCCACATTATCAAAACTACATCCACATGCACTTGTAAGTTGCATGATAGTATCAAAGTACAATTCTCGCTGACAAGCAATCTTATGTAAAGTATATGCTTTAACCCCCTCTTTATCTGTAGCTGCCGTGTGCATTCTTTCTCTTTCTGGATTGGCCTGATCTTACCATTTGGCATAATTTACATTGTGAATTGGATCATATTTGTCCTAATTTTTGCAAGCCTACTGTGTAGGCCCAATGTTAAAAAAGAGATAAGCAACAAAGGAAACCTTCAGACAGTAAAAGAGAACTTTATGATTGCCCTCGGATTGTCCCTGCTTTTTGGCCTGGGATGGGCTTTTGGACTGCTAGCCAGTAGTGATCTCCCTGCTGCAGTGCGCTACCCTGCTGAGTGGATATTCACCCTTGCAACTGCTTTCCTGGGTGTGTATCTGTTTGCACTGTACATCCTAAGATCTTCGGAAGCTCGCCAATTCTGGACACGATTCTTTCTCTGCAAGAAAAAGGGAGTTAGTGGAGTACCCAGTTCTAACACACTCCATAGGACACAATGGGGAACAGCATCATCTATTCTCAGCTCCTGGAGTGATACTCTAACTGCAACTTTGCTAAGGCGGGGCCGCAAGAGCACCAATATCATCAACAGCCCCGTGACACAGAACCCTCCCTCCACCTCCACTAACCCGTACTCCTTCTCCAGCTCTACAGGGAGGACGGTGGACAACTACTCCGCTTGTGCTGGGTCCTCTGTGATAGGCAATATCACTGCAAAGGCTACTACTCCCGATTTAGCTCCAGTGGAGATAGAGTTGCTTCACAGGGTTGACCTAGACAGAGAAGACAGCCCAATCAATCCAAATTCAATTTCCCCTTCTAAGTTGCCCATTACAACGAATGTTGAGATAGAATCACAAGTTGAAACAATGAGCTTTCATGACAACAGTTTCTAAAGCTTGAATAACGAACTGCAATTTATGATCAACACGCATTTGTTACAGTAGACAGTGTTGCTATTAACCACACAGAACAACTGACTCTGTATGTGGTTGTGAAATGCAACTAGAAGTAGACAATGTGCTATATAGGTAGCTAGCTTAGTGTGTTCTTGTACATGCACACACATGGATGAGCAATAAAGCCCTCAGCTCATCAAACTCACAAATGTTTCCTGCTGTGTAGTACTGTGGATGTATAGTAAGAGTTGTGCACTAATAATGGTCACAATTATATGCATGGTCGTCTCCAGTCTAGTGTGATGGGAGTAGGGAAGATAACCATCTGAGTATGTGCAATGAGAGTAGCTGCATCACACAGCACACTACAGTAGGAATATACAATGCAAACCTCATCATATATAGAGGCAAAAATACACACGATGTGTGCATTCACCTATATAGATATGGCAAGACAGCAAGAGGTGAACACACACACACACATGCTGCATAAGAAATAGGGTTTGGTTCATTCTCTACAGTATATATAAACATCAGGCAGGCGCCGCATGCATTCACTTGTTACAGAATGTAGCTATAGCTATCTATATGCCAAAACCATCCATATGCTATTGCAGAACATTATACATTGGCTTACAGAGTTAATTGTTACTGGGTCTATACCGTGCATCTCAACCTTAAAATATAGCAGTTATTCAATCCAGAAGAATATCAATCTTTGCAGTGGACAGACACACATATGTTATGTTGTAGTTCTGTTTGTGTATATGTGTGTGTGTTAAGAATATCAATCTTTGCAGCGCACATTTATATATGTACACATATGTTATGTTGTGTATATGTGTGTGTGTGTGTGTATTTGTGTGCGCGTGTGTGGGTGTGGGTGTGTGGGTGTGGGTGTGGGGTGTGGGTGTGGGTGGGTGTATGTGTGTGTGCGTGTGTGTGTGCGTGTGTGTGTGTATGTGTGTGCATGTGTGGGTGTGGGTATGTGTGGGTGTGGATGTGGGGTGTGGGTGTGGGTGTGCATGTGTGTGAAGCTGAACTGAAACTATGTGTACATTTGCACAATGGCCTTAATAGGCTTCGTATAGTAATTGATGAACTGAAAGTGTATAACACAATACAGGGCCGTAGCACCAAGATAAAAACCAGTCAGGCCATAGATGATGTGACACAAACTAGGGGGGCTGGGGGCATGCCCCCCAAGAAAGGTTTTGTAATTTAGATGTTCTGTGAGTACTTTTGGAGCAATTCTAGGCCCATCAACACTTCAGCGAGTATGATAAAATATAACATAGACCAACAGGCACTCACAGCAGGAAAGGTGATCAAGTGCCATGAAACAGGTAATACAATGCATTGAAATAAGAAGATTGCGCATTAAAAATCGAAATCTAGTGGTTATTTGGCTGTCTTTCCGATGCTAGGCAGCACAAATCTCTCCTACCCTTGAATAGAAGACACCATCAATGCAAGGGGTGTGTAAAAATGTTTCCTCCAGGAACAGAAGGAGGGCTGGTCCATGCAAGGAGGGGGGCCAGCCGGTCCATGCAACAAGGAGGGCTGGTCCATGCAAAACCCAGGTCATTAACATGTGCTGACTTTGAATACGTTTTCACCATCCCTACATCTGCTAACATTTTGCCGCTCTTGCGGTCTTGCTACCATCCCCTGTTTCTTCGCCTGCGTATGTGAGTGTGCAATAACAAGGGTTGCCACAGGAGACTATCCTATTGCATGCATATGCCCATTCAAGCTACGTACATGTTCCCATGTACAAATATATACCACCATGCTGCATGCACACATTCATGTACAGCGGATTTATGCAACCTTGCAACAGTTCCCATACCTGGGTACTCGTTACCTAGAATACGAACAGGGTGATATATATTAAGCAGTTGTAAGCTGTAAGCAGGGTTGCCACAGGAGACTATCCTATTGCATGCATATGCCCATTCAAGCTACGTACATGTTCCCATGTACAAATATATACCACCATGCTGCATGCATACATTCATGTACAGCGGATTTATGCAACCTTGCAACAGTTCCCATACCTGGGTACTCGTTACCTAGAATACGAACAGGGTGATATATATTAAGCAGTGGCAAGCTGTAAGCAGTTGACAAAGGCTCTCTAGCTGAAACGTCCTGCGACCCTCCTTTCTTCAAGCTGCAGTATTGCTCATCTAATTATTTGCTAAATCTACAATCGCAGCTATGAGCCTCTACCAAATCATATAATAGGTGAGTACAGTACCAGTCCGTATCCTAGGTAACAACTGCCCATGGTGTGGGAACTGTTGCAAGGTTGCATAAATCCGCCGTACATGACTGAAGGGCTACTGTGCTGTTTGGTTTTGCTTGGCGATCGATTAACACACCATTTTACGCATCAGAAAATGTCTAAAAACGTCATGCGACATCCGTAAAATGGCTGTCGTCGTTAAGGTTGGTTAGAGAACTAAGTATCTGGCTATTCCTTGTTCAAACTAAGTCATGCAACACTGTAACAAGACCACTCTGCTTTTAGAACATTGTTTAACCTTAGGCCACTACCACCCTCCCAATTTGAAAGTGTGTTTAGAATTCAATAATTAGAATTTTTGTTCCAGCAGCGAAAACCAGTCCGGCCATGGCCGGACCGGCCGGACTGGGTGCTACGGCCCTGATATAGATATAGAAGGTGTCATATGCTAAAGAGCTAGGTTCCTCTATAAAAAGCTATGTGTTTCTGTAGCTACGTATGTGATTATGCAGTCCTCTGGGGGCTGTTGAGGCTGTGATATATGCACATACAGGCATATGCACACATATGCTCATAATACTTCACATTCTATCACTTGGCTCCATATTAAAGTATAATGTAAGATAATGCTTACCTGCCCAGTTTCGACTTATGTCAGGTATACACACACTGACTGCTCCCACATTGCTGGTTGCAAACTACATCACTTCGATTAAGCTTGGTAAGCTAATTCATTCATAGTCATTTAATATTGCTGATAGTGTTAAGTATGAATAGCTCTAAGTATATAATGCAATTAGTGTGTAAGTTAAGTATCAAGATTCTTGTGTATTATATTAATGTGGTCATCTGCTCTTTACTATAAATTTATTTAGGACAATGTTGAAACACGTATGTAGCTTAAGATGGTCTATGTACCATGGTGACGCTAATGAAAGACAACGTTCGGAACTACACATGGTAAGGAAAGAGGGGGGAAGGGAAAAATGGCAGTGAACCGGACCAGCACCGGCAACCTCCAGATCTTTAGCCGACCCTTTAGCAGCCGGGTCACTGGTCACCGCCAACAGCCACTGATCCATTCCCTCCTTATATACCAATGTGGGCGGGCTCTATCCAGAGCCTCCTTTGAAACTCCCACACCGGGCACTGACTAATCAGTGACTTATCGGAAATGTTGATTAAGAAATCTTAATCAACATTTCCGATAAGTCACTGATAAGTCACTGGCTATAAGGAGGGAATGGATCAGTGGCTGTTGGCGGTGACCAGTGACCCGGCTGCTAAAGGGTCGGCTAAAGATCTGGAGGTTGCCGGTGCTGGTCCGGTTCACTGCCATTTTTCCCTTCCCCCCTCTTTCCTTACCATGTGTAGTTCCGAACGTTGTCTTTCACGTATGTAGCTATACGTATGTCTTCTTCAATGCTACTAACTTTATTAGGAATTAAAGTTAACGAGTAGTGTCAAAGTAGCTAAAAATTGTACCTGCAAAGTTTTGTACAGCCGAAATAATTTTGAACCCAAAGACTTGATAGTCTCTCAAATTACGATAAGTTTCCGTATCATAAAGCGGAGGTGGTCCCGTATCCGGAAAAGTATCCTAGCTAAATAGTTAACGTTCTCCCGTACCTGGCCGGAAAGTCCTCGGAACATTCCCAAACCGCAATAACTAGACTAAGAGACAGAGAGGGAAAGTACAGACTCCGGTCATTCCTGGAGCACCGGGAACATTGTATTCTGTGGTAAATAAGGCGCAGAACACTGCATTCAAGATTGAGTGCGTCACTCTTGAATCTCAGCAACCTAACGCAGTACCTATCAACAATTGGCCAATTCTCCTTTCATGTTTCATAACTAGTGAGTCCTTTTAAGCCATATCGCACGCGCTGTCACAGTGTCTCGTTTCGCTATGATAACATGCGCGTGGATCAAGTGAAGAGAACAGATCCAGCTATATATTAGACTACGCACGCTAACTTGTGCAAACGTGTTTGATAGCTGTGTGGCCGTTCCTTTCACTTGACCTCTGTGCGACTTTGATGTATTTGAATTTAGCCCTTCACAGCGTGTATTCCTGTTCTCTTCTCACTTCTGCAGTACCTGCTGAAGTACACATCATGCCCTTCATTCAGCTGCTCTCTGTTGCGTGCCTGATCCTTTTCATGGCTAATCCCATCTACAGTCATTCCAGTGGCGCCCGGAACGAATCTTGCGACTCACTCACTGTTATACATACACATCTAGGGGCACCAGTGTTAGGAACGCCATGCAGACAGGATCCCTGTCGCTCCCACCAACTCCGTCTGATTGACAGCAGTGATGCTGACACTTTTGTCTACGACTGCGGTCAGACCTACCAGTGTGAGTTGAAGTATATTAATACTGATCACATGCCCCCCCAGCCAATGGGATCTTTTATACTGGGTCACATGACTGAAGGTTGAACCACTTAATGCACACTTACCTAGCCAAGTATCTACCCCTTCAATTAGTTTTATAGTTGGTTCTTATCAATGACTCAGGCCTAGGCTTATGTACAATTGAGTGCAGCTTGTTAGTCAATGTCAATCCTTTCAACTTGATGAGACAGAATGAAGCTCTCTCGAATAGCTGAGCCAGTCACTGAACCGAATTGGACCATTTTCAGCTTTCCGCATCCTTCAAAGTGCACAATTTCGTTCCGTCAATGCTCCTTGAAACAAGGAAGTATACTGTTGTTAGGGACAGTTTTGTTATCATGTCTAACAAGTAGCTTGAAGTGTACAATATGCAGGGCGTCCTTTTTGCAACAGCTAAAGAATGTCCACTACTCTTATTCAATACTCATAATATCATAGCCTAATAGTTGTGCCACCATCAAATATCAAATATCCACAGGACATTACAATATGTTGGGGACTATGAACTAAAGACTATGTATTTTCAATGAAAGAGCTAGTTATGAGCAGTAGGTAACACAATACAAGGGTTCTAGATTGCATGGTACATGCGCAGTGTGCATGCATTGGAGTGTGAGTTTAGCACTAATGAGTGTTTCCAATTATTTCAGTGCAGCTTACCCTTAACCGGACAGTGTCAGGTAACCTTGGTGAGTCACTGAATGGGTACATGGTTGCACCCCGAGAGGATACAGGAACTCTTGGTGCAGACGTGCCCTATGTGGGCAGCTGGGTGCTGGAGGGGACTGACCAAAAGCATGTGTGTGGTGATGTGAGTACTTACTTTCATGCCATCTTTTTGTGGTCCTGTTTAAGGTTAGTGCCGGGGTTTCATGCTTGTAGTATGTATGTTTGAAAGAGGCCAATGTGTGGGTCTGTCCAATGGCATGTATAAATCTTTACTATTTTGACAGGACACTGCCAAACAATACTAAATGCCCAGTTAACATAACAAATCACAAGGTAGCTAAACATTATGAGGAGTACAGGGTTCCTGCATTGTTGCTACATCTCTGGTTCTTTTCAGTTTGCTGAAGTGCACCGTTGCTTCTGCCATCACTTTCAGTACAAATACATTGTACAGCCAGATAGCTACTAGAAGGCTGGACCACTTGGTAGGGATCATTAGGTATTAGACACTGCCACTGCCCTACTATTAATGTTTGTGAAGTAGACAATTTAACAAACAAACAGGTATGTACATGTACACAACTACTTAATGTACAAACGATAGGGGTTTGCATTTACACCAAATTTGCACCTCTCTGGCCTGACCACACAGAGACAGGGAGTGCATGGAGTTATGCATGGGGAAATATGTATCCAGAAATATGACACCAAATTCCTGTGTTGTCATGGCTACGCAAGTGTTGTCATGTGGCATACACGTGATTTGACATGACCTTAAAACTGAAATTATCTTAAAGCGTGGTACTTGGCCACTACATAGTGTTTGAAGACACATACAAGCCTAATTGTACAGGTTTGCTCAAATTGTTCAAGTGCAACTGTCGAATTGCAGGCAGTAAAACATTGGCAACCATTTTCTGCCAGTGTCACAAGGATATCATGTGTCATTACGTGTTGATAGGCTTTGTGTAGTGCTATTGGGAAGCATCGGGCTATAGTTGTTGAGTTTTTGGTTGAAATCGAGACTAAAAGGATTAGTTAAGTACATTTTCTGGCTTTTGCATGTGGGATAATGCCATGCATTGTTTCTATCTCGGGTTATTTGACATGTGAGACATAGGACATGTCTCATGTGTGTACTGCATATGTATATCGTAGTTCACTTTTTCATATAAGCTTTCTTTACATATGTACATGCACAGGACTGGCTTTCCATAATCTATTAATGAGCTGTCTCCCTATACTATTTCGTTAGCAAGCTGTGACCCAGTCTAGAGTCCTGGTTGACACTGTGGCTGTGGATATGACCTGGAAGGCTCCTATGAGTGGATTCAAGAATGTTTCATTTTGGTGAGACATTCATCAATGATATTTACATGCAAACACCATGATGGTATCTTTGTTGAGACGTGTATAGAGCACACCACTGCCTCCTTGTGCTCATATGAATTTGCGGAGGTAGAGTGGGTCTAGTGCACTAGACCAGTACATCATGGTGTGTGTGTGTGTGTGTGTGTGTGTGTGTGTGTGTGTGTGTGTGTGTGTGTGTGTGTGTGTGTGTGTGTGTGTGTGTGTGTGTGTGTGTGTGTGTGTGTGTGTGTGTGTGTGCGTGTGTGTGTCAGTATGTTGGTGTCCACTAAATCTTGGACTATTCAAAATCCAACTTTAGTTGCCGCTATCATCTGTAGCTTTAATGCAGATAGATTAATTGAATTAGTATGCTCTCCATGTATACCAGGCACACATTAGGACGTGCTGGTAGTATTTTCATTCATTGAAGGATCATGCAACTAAACATTACAAGTGCAATATTGTTTAAGCAATACATGAGCCTCATGCATCTCAACTTGTTAGGGCACCAATGGCGCCACTATATTTATTCACTTTTAGGTATTTGTATGGCTTCACCTTCATAATGGACTGGCTTTGTATATTTTGGATAATTCAAAATGGCGGCGCTCAAGGGGTCTATGCTTTACAAGGCTCACAATCATTGCTGTCTATCTATCTAATGAAATTAGGACATAGGTATGTGTTTGCACGGTAATGCTAATAAGGAGCCTATAGAAAGACTCCCCTGTGAGATATTGCTTCAAATATTATGAAGACTGAGTGACAGGCATTTTAAACTGGCGGCGCTCTGAGATGGGTCTACTTTAGTTGGTTGAAGGGGGATTAGAATCATTTGTTCATTATAATATACCAATGCAAAGAGGCTCTTTTGATGAATAGCTTGGTATTCAACCGAAAAGCATTTCGCATGATGGGAAACTAACTGCCCTTGTGGAGTTCAGTGTAGACAACAGAACAGCATGGCGTACTTCAGGAAATCATGGCACCGAAGTGTGCAAAGGTTAGTACTCCTAGTGGAATCGAAATTACACTATGGGCAGGTAACATGTGCTGATATGTTCCTCTAGTTACAACAGACATTACTAGCTAATGCTCTCTGTCTACCCCTCCCTCTTTCTCTGTATGTAGCTGTGTGTGTGTGTGTGCATGCACGCAGGTTTGTGTGTGTGTGTGTGTGTGTGTGTGTGTGTGTGTGTGTGTGTGTGTGTGTGTGTGTGTGTGTGTGTGTGTGTGTGTGTGTGTGTGTGTGTGTGTGTGTGTGTTTACATGTTCAGTATGCATGTTCAGTGAGTGCACGTGTGTGTAATTAGTCACCTAACAGTAACAATTGAGCAAGAGGTTCAAGTTCAGGGGCACTCTGGCTCCCCATGAGTTTTTAATTCGAAATACTTGTTTTACATTTGTTTTCAAATTGCAAGTCTGCTGAATGTCACAACGTTCTGTTCCATTTACTTTATAGGTTTGTTGTTGTGCCATCCACTGCATTCTACTATCTCCCTGTGAGATCTCTTCTTGCTGTAAGTACTAACTGTAAGCTTATGAATACATAATTGTGCACTACGATGGGTTACATAATTATGGAGATTTTTGTACCAATAACATTATGCAATATTAAATTTTAATGTCTATTATGCTATATATTATAATTTTACTTTTCTTCCTTGGTTCTTACATTGCTAGACCTTCAACCCAATTTCATGTTCCGGTAAGTGCATGTTGCTGCGTTATAGTATTGCAACGATTGTTATATATATATATATATATATATATACTTATTCTAATGATGTCAATGACCATTATATCTGTGACGTTTAACTTGTTCTTGCTCATACTTAGCTTTCAAATTGCTTGTTATAGGTCAGTTATGTATAATTCACTGTGCTATTCTCTTCTCCTTTCATTCAGTTCCTGACAACCTCACAGCCACTGAGAGACGTCCAATGTACATAGTTGTGGAGTGGGCAGCACCACCCAGCCCATTCAGCGGAAACTACCAGCTGACATATGGTCTACTTGATAGGATGAACACTTCTATCTCTGTCAATAATACTTCATACAATATCACTGGACTACAGTCCTTCACAAACTACAGGGTGACTGTCCAAGCAAGCTATGTACCGGGGGCATTTAGTCCTCCCTTGAGTGAAGTGTTTGCCACCTTGCCCGATGCGGCTATTCCTCCAGGAGAGATGCCTCCAACCATCACTATACCAGTAGTTGGAACTGGGTCTAGTGCAATAGTGAACATTGTGATCCCTCCACCCACATTTAATCAGAGTCTATTGAGGTATTATTATAACATACACAACCAAATGCTGCATGTGTAGATTTTACCCAATATGCCCTACCCTTATATATTAACTGCATGCAATATTGAGCAAGCCTATATAGCTTACATCAGTATACAAATGTAGTGATACCCATTTGCATCAGTTCTCCTCACTAGCTCATTGTTTCTTGCTCTACCTCTTGCCCCTCCCCTTGCAGTCACCTGTGGGTTGTATGCATCAGAAACATTCTCCCAACAACTAGAAGCGCAGCTCCAGACACAGCCTTCCCAGACAGCAGCACATTTGGCACATACGACAATGCAGAGGACAATGTGCCATATATTGCAACTGAGTTTGATCCAGCTGCAGAAGGGATCATCTTGCCATACCTGTTTGGTGTTGGCAATGAATCTGAGCCAAATGACTTCCCTGATTGGTACAGAAATGGCCCTGTCATGGCAGGGAGACTGGACTGTTGTGTCAGATACTTTGTCAGCACTGAGGTGAGGGAGAGAGCAAGCACCACATGCAGCAGCACTGAACCCACTCCTTGCATGTGTCTGCTCCCTCCAGGTCATGCCTCCCAGGAGCAGGAGGGACGCTGTTCCTAACAGACAGTATGATGTCTTTCAATCCACTGCATATGTAGCTGTGAACACAGGTGGGTGTTTAATGTATGTAGCTGCAGTGTGTACAATATTTTGTATAATGTAGAACACAGAGTGCTCGTGCAATCACTGGCGTTAACTTCCCCTGGACCAGCTGTGACAAGTGGAAACGTGCCACTACTTCTATTTCAGTACCCTCTATGCAGTTCCTCCTCCATCCATTGTTGATCACACTGGTCTCATAGCAGGTCTTGTTGTTTGCGCTGCCGTCATAGTAGATACTGTCGCTGTTCTCTTGGCAATAGTCGTGATCATCTGTACATGAAAGGTTTACATTGTTCTGTAATGAATAGCATTTGAACAGCATTTTTGAAACCAGAATTGTAAATAGTAATTTTAGGTTAACCTACCCGTTCTGCAGCTGTCGTAGTTAAATCTTACTTAAGCGTGTTCCCCTTGCTGCTTTGATTTTGATGTGTTAGCTTGCTTAAGCTTACCAGCAATTCTTAGTCATTGCAACTTCCAGGAACACTGTTCTTCAGCCAAAACTAACCTACATATGTATTAGTCTCGCGTGCCATCCCCTATCTCCCTTATTGCCCAATTGCGAAGAAATAGGGTCTGGTCAGACTTGACCAGTTCCTGGGTCGCCATGGAATGTGTGACGTCATCAAAGCCACTTCAGAGCTTTGGATTATACAGCCAGTAGGACCAGAAACAGCCACGGTGAACGCTGCAAACTACTCAACATTGCAGGGAAGAAGCGTTTGGTGGTATTGCTGTCAATTTCGCCAATACACAAAGTTGTCAGGTGTTGTGAGCGGCTGTTAGAGGAGTCAAACTGGATGGTAGACGTAAGTGAGAGAGCTGCTCGTCTGCCAAAGGGTCACAATATACTGGAACGCGTCCTCAACGAGCGAATAGTCGAAGTTGTAGCTCGTTGGAGCTGCGTCCCACTATACTGTAACTCTCTAGCCGACGCGCGGCTCTGTCACTGGGCTAAAGTACGTACCTATTTCCGTCGCGCCACTCTTTATGGACTCACTACAGCACGCCGAAACCCAGAATCAGGAGTACACAACTCCCAAAGAGGTGGAAACCTTCTTTCTGAAGAGCAGCATGATCCCTTGTCCAAGATCAAAGGAGTTTGTTAACTGCAAACACCTTTCCTGCAATCTGATTGGTCTACTCAAATTCCAGTAGAGATCCCAAGAACATGTCAAGTCTGACCAGACCTAGTCTATCGAGCTAGACCTCTTTCGCGTTTTCCTTGCCCGTTACTTCCGGTTACGCGAAAACGTGAAAGAGGTCTAGCTCGATTGACTAGACCAGACTCTAGTCTATGCGTGATTGCGCAATAATAGGGGCTGGCACGCGAGACTGCATATGTATACTCTATTAGAGACTGTGTGTGTGATTTCCATGGCTTTGTATATATCAGTCGTAATGCTTGTGACGTCTGTTTAGGAATGTGCCTTAATGTATTGGCACACTTCATCAAAACGGCGGCGGTGAAGAACACTTAAAGGTATTGGATAGGCTTCTTTCGTTGTACTGAAGGCAGAAAACGCACCCAAAGCCAGACTGGAGTACATGTATGTAAGAGATAAATGGCATAGGCTACTCAATCTCCATTTGTTCCTTTCATACTATTATTCTCCTTTCCACTGATTTTTGCATGCTCCTAGCACATGACGCAGGACACCTATGTACCTAGATCATGCATGAGGACTTATGTACCTATGTCAAGAACTGGGGTCTGAGTGCTGGTGTCCATCCAATAAGTAGTGTTGGAGCGTGTACTCCCTGTGTATTAAAGACACACCAATGCTGCCATTTTGTTGTGTTCACATGGATAACCACTGCGGTAAAACACAGTAGCTGGTATTTAGGATGGCATAACTGTGCTCTGTGTTTTGCATCATAATCTTCTAAGTTTCAGGAAGGAATAATTGGGGCGAGCCTGAGCGAGCCCCACAGTTAGGAGATCAACGGCGACTTTGTCTGTTTGTCCTCGTACGTCTTACCGTATAGTTCTATTTGTGAATCGGATTTGTACTAGCCGCTTTTGGCTTCACAAACATTGTGGTTGCACTATCGTGCATGTACAAACAATTATACATACCCTACATACTGCACAGTGTACGGTGCACAGTGCACATGTTTCAGGGATGACGACATGGATCCGGCCCATGCAGAGCGCCTACAGCGGAGGCAAGAGCGGGAGAGACAAACATGCCTCTGAATAACCTGAACCCAGAGAAGAACGGTTGAGAGTGCGAAGAACGGGACAGGGCCCGGCCAGGCGCGCTATCCGAGTGGCCAACGCAACTGCTGATGCAACACAGGCCCGCCTGCAGCAGTTAAGTGCTGCCCAGAGGACACGACTCTCTGCAGAAAGTGCAGATCAGAGACAGGCCCAACTGCTGCAGATAAGTGCTGCCCAGACCGAACAACGCGTGCTGTTGAAACTGTTGCAGAGACAGAAGCATGATTAGGCCGTGACAGAGAAAGGCATAGAGCACAACGTCGTGTGCAGCCGAAACCTTCACTGCTTGAACAGCCTGCGGTTCGTCACAAATGGGTGCCTTCCATAGACACCTATCTAAACTGGAGGTGGTGCAATGTATCGCTTGCTGTGAGGCATTTCCTGGCCTGCAGCTACAATCTCTGCAGTCTGCTGAGTGTGTGTGATGTTATTGGTTTGTTCCTTGCTCAGGCTCGCCCCAATGATGATTATCATCTGCCTAGTAGTCAGCACAAGGATTTATAGTCCTTTTGATATTGGGCAAATATATAAATTTGTGTAATAAAATTGTCCTTTATGAAGTGATTTAGGAATGGCCAGCAGAAGAAGCGTAGAAACAAGCAACCATAACTCAGCACTGTGATAAACTAGCCTCGCTTAGCCAGTCCCTATTTACAGCGGGGCAGTGAAATAGTGACTGGCTACACGAGGCTAATGATAAGCCACATTCCTGTGGAGTTCACTTGGCATTCCTAATTTCCTTGCAGCTACATGGACCCAAATGTGAATGATTAGCTAGCTAGCTAGTTCCTTGTGGCTGCTAGGAAATAAGGCATGCCGAGTGATACCACAGGATGTGGTTTATCATAGTTCTGAGTTAAGGATGCTTGTTTCTATGCTTTTTCTGCTGGCCATTCCTAAATCCCTTTAAATTTTAAAGAAAAACGTTTATTAAATTATTACAACGTTTATTATCAGTACTAGCTGAATGCCCGCCCTTCGGGTGGGTTCCCAGGATAACATTTGAAATTTGAGCGTTTAACCAATCAGAACCGTCCATTTAATTGGGAGCATTCCGTAGACTCGTTCCGTAAAACTCCGTACATACAGAATTTACTTATGTTAATCCATTTCATTTAAAGGAGGTCAGCGTCGAAAGCACTAACCACCTTAGGTCACCCCCCGTATTGTCGTGATATACTCTTCCAGGTTTGGCGAAGATTGGTGAAAAATTGAAGGAGGAGTTCGTGCACAACCAAACACGATCTTTTCCTTATCTCTTAGACATGGCGGCGACCGTAAAAGTGGCAAGAACTCGGACCGAACAACCTTAAACCAAATTTCGGCTCGGCGAGGTTACTCACAGCACGCCTCTTCATAATCCTATCAAGTTTGGTGACGTTTCGTCCAGAATTGAAGGAGATTATCCCGAACAACGAAAATGTGCGTTACGTTTATTATAATAAGATAATATCATTGCCGTAATTCTTACCGTGGTTTATAATTAATCTTAACCTTCATTAGTGGACCCTGCTCGTGTTGCAGTGTACAGTATAATTTCCTGTTCCATCTTCTCCATTCATGCAGATATTCCTGACAACCTCACAGCCACTGAGAGACGTCCAATGTACATAGTTGTGGAGTGGGCAGCACCACCCAGCCCATTCAGTGGGAACTACCGACTGACATATGGTCTACTTGATGGGATGAACACTTCTATCTCTGTCAATAATGCTTCATACAATATCACTGGACTACGGTCCTTCACAAACTACAGGGTGACTGTCCAAGCAAGCTATGAACCAGGGGAATTTGGTCCTCCCTTGAGTGAAGTGTTTGCCACCTTGCTTGATGCGGCTGTTCCTCCAGGAGTGATGCCTCCAACCATCACTATACCAGTAGTTAGGACTGGGTCTAGTTCGATAGTGATCATTGTGATCCCTCCACCTACATTTGATCAGAGTCTATTGAGGTATATTTCATAACATTTTTCAAGAATTATTATGTGTATACAACCAAATGTATTGTTTATACCCTATATGCCCTACCCCTATAGTCACTGCATGCAATATAGAGTTTTGGTTCACATATTGTCTTCTCTTGCTACACCTCCTGCCCCTTGCCCTTGCAGTCACCTGTGGGTGGTATGCATCAGAAACATTCTCACAACAACTAGAAGCACAGCTCCAGACACAGCCTTCCCAGACAGCAGCACATTTGGTACATACGACAATTCAGAGGACAATGTGCCATATATTGCATCTGAGTTTGATCCAGCTGCAGAAGGGGTCACCTTCCCTTACCAATTTGGTGTGGGTAATGAATCTGAGCCAAATGACTTCTCTGGTCAGTACAGGAATGGCCCTGTCATGGCAGGGAAAACCTTGGACTGTTTTGTCAGATACTTTGTCAGCACTGAGGTGAGGGAGATATAGCAAGCACCAGTCACACGTCGCAGAGCACTGAACCCACTCCTTGCATGTGTCTGCTCCCTCCAGGTCATGCCTCCCAGGAGGAGGAGGGACACTATTCCTAACAGACAGTATGATGTCTTTCAATCCACTGCATATGTAGCTGTGAACACAGGTGGGTGCTTAATGTACATAGCTGGAGTGGAATGAAGTGTGTACAAAATTATGTAACGAAAACATGCCAGTATCTTTATTTCTGTTCCCTCTGTGCAGTTCCTCCTCCGTCCATTGTTAATAACACTGGTCTCATAGTAGGTCTTGTTTGTGCTGCCATCTTAGTTATTGTCACTGTTCTCTTGGTGATAGTTGTGGTCATCTGTACAATGTCACGTATGAAGAAACCTGCACAGCAAGAAATGGTAGTGACACAACAGGTACGTATTACCATGCTCACTGCAAGCTCTATTATGCCAATTGAATTTCCTGTCCACTCCATGCGTACAGGAAGTTATGCTCACTGTTGACGGTGATGAACAAGAAGAGAAAACTAAATTGTGAGTGCCTTGGACTCACCTGTAGCATGTGAACCAGCAACGTAGGAATGTAGTACGTGCAGTGAGCAACTTGTAGTGTGTCTGTATCTTATTAAGAGTGTGCGGCTATATGTACAATAATTGCAATGTACTGTAGGTCTATACAGTACTGCATTCTACAACTGCATGAATTATGCTTTGATGTTTTGTACCCTTATTACAGCAATGAGAACAAATTTAATGGCATCATTGCACTAATTGCATGGATACTTTATGAAATTGCAAATCAATCAGCCCACAAATTGATTTATGTAAAATTTATATCTGGCTGTACAAGTGTATATGATAACATGCAATAAATTAATTCATACACGCATGCATGTTCAGTACTGTACCCATAACCACATTCACAAACACATGTACGCACACACTAACCCACATATATTATAGCACATGCGCAGTGTCTGCTAGAAAAGACACCAGCAGATATACGTATGCAATCCCATACATAATACATCCACCCACCCCTTAGGATACGTACCTGATACGGCACACAAGTATAGTGAACAAATGTGGACGACACACACTTCCCCTCTATAATATATATAATAATGAAAATAGCTAGTACTCTCAGTTACATTATGTCATTTTACATGTGAAGTCTAGGACCTGTAGGGGCATATATAATATACATACACACACACATTGGTGGATGACCTATCTATATAAAGTAGCTGCAGCTGTGGGTGCTGTAACGTTACTTGTGTGAGCTGTACACGGCATGTTTCTCGTTCAAGCATAATGTGTACAGGCTCATTAGGGACTTCCTGAAGGAGCTCCATATGCTATGCAGAGCAGAACAATGCATGCACAATGCATTCATTGGACCCGAACCATTATCACTATGACTGTGACATGATACTACTGAATATCATTGCAATGTGCACTGCACACTGTGTGACCATAGATCAACATATTATATGCATGGAGTAAGTGCTGTCTAGTGATTGCTGTATCTGATCTGCATGTATGGTTTGAGTGTGGTTACATTGACTGGAGTGTGTGGTGGGTGTGACCAAGAGCAATTTACTGTGTGAGCCATATATCACTGCCACTTATAAATTTAGTACATATAGCTAGGCATTTGTTTGTATTGATGGGATAAATAATATGGACATTGCATTTTGTGCTGTGTTGTGTATGGTGATCATGTAAAACAGCTGCTTCACAATACATGACCAAAATTAGTATGGAAAGCTCTATGACACTTTTCAAGAATTAACTGAAAGGTAGCTTCCTAACCATGAACATTTACAATGTTCCCAACAAAAGCCATTGCTTGATGAATGACTTAACAACTACCTGGCCAGTACAACTTGTATGTATTCCCTTGTGGTATGTGTTACATTTTTGTGCAGCATTGAAGTGCCAATGTGATAGACTGAACTTTTGCCCATGAAATCTATGAAATGCTACAGTATAGCTACGTAAGGCTGCCAGATGCAGGCACTACAAGTAGCACCAGCAAGTGCTAGCCTAGTCTGGCCAGCTAGACTAGTGCTACCCATAACAGTTATGTCAGACACATGAGTGCTGTACTTTCTGTATTTATCTGCCGATTCATGATGCAGCAAGCGAGAGAGAGTAGTGCTGCTTGTATAAGACAATGTTACATGTTAGTGCAACAGTATGGCTCGTGTGACTAACTTAGGCAGTCATTATTATTCAGCACTGGTATACCGTGTATGTCCAAATAGAGGCCCGGGCCTCCATTTCTTTCAAGAGGCTTTTTAAAAGGCACGAGTTGTGGGAAGTCGCCACGTTCACAATTCGGTCTGGAACCCAGCGACACCCATCTTCCTCGCAGCAGATTCTTTGGCAATGCTCTTCTGCCCGCACTCCACAGCCTTCAGCCAGGGGAAATAACTAGTACAATTTCTTCATGCATCGCTGCGACGAGTGCAGCGGTAACTCCAATCAGTTGCCATGGATTTCTCTGTTCTGTGCATGCGTTATATACAGGTTTAATCTTGCACATTTATTCAAGTTCTAATGCACTAGCCGAAATAACAACCACTACAGGTACTCAAAGAAAAGCCTGCACTGAATTCCACTTTGATCAATCCAATAAACACACTGCTATCACAGCACACACTTCTAAATGCATGATGTAATGTACGTGGTCGATAAAGGACACCAAGGGCTATAGTAGGCTATATGGTGGCACTTGAACCAGAACATTAGCAAAGACACAGTATCATGCACTCAATAACAGGCATTTCCGTAAATTATTTGATCATCTCACAATAGATTTAGTTGGAGTGGCACCTTTTCCCATTTCCTTGAGCTTTTAGTGTATGGGCATGAGCACTATAGCCACCCATACACAGCCACCCAATACATAGCAGGCATCACATTATAATTGGAATGTGGGTAGTGAGGTCATGTGTAAACAGCTGAACAGCCTCCAGCTTGCATAACATGACTTTGTGTACACATGACTAACCTTAAGTCTGATCTATGGGAGAGAGCCATATTAATACTGGTTACTACAGCTATGCCCACAGTGCATAACAGGACTCCTTGTATGTATTTATGTATTTGACAGGCATATCACCAGACAATGTAGCTATACTAGGTTTGGCCACAGCTATGTATTTACAAGAGAAGACTGCGTTAATGAGTCATTCATGCATGCTTATAGAGATCAAAGAGAATTGACACACAGAAGCGTAATTATCTGTGATACAGAAATGTGTGAGCATGTAGTGTATAGCTAGGGTCCTTAAATACTGTAGAATGCAAAGTATAGTCAGTTTCAGGCCGTGGAGTAGATGACCGCATACACTATTCCTACGATGACCACAAGTACCACGGTAGCCACGATAATGGCTACGCTCAAGCCAATGCTGACGGCGGCATTGGTTTTCTGAGCCGTTCCTCTAGTGACCAAGGCGACAATGGCAAGGATGAGGGCTGGGACAGTGCAAGCGAGAGGATATATTAGGAAGAAGCAAAAGACACCGCAGCAGACTGTCGTGATGATGGAGAGCACAAGGGCGACAATTGCGACCGGGGTGTAATCTGCCTCAGGCGGGGAAGAGACGGATGCGAGTGTCGGCTGGGAGGTTACTACCGTAGCCACGGTAGAAGTGTCCGTGATCGGTTGGTACCCTGCCTGTCCGACATACTGATAACCGGGCGGGTTCGTCTGGGGCGGGAGGGATACGGGCTGCAAAGGGAACTGGGCCGGAGCAGGCTGGTATTCATCCTCGGGGTACTTTTGAGCGGGCTGATATCCACCTTCGGGGTACTGTTGATCTTGTTCGGGCTGTGGCGGGGGAAAGGCCTGTAGGTCTTGCTCAGGAGCAGCCATCTCGTAGGGTAATGTAGTGTCTAAGCGTCCGTATGGCAAGCCCTTTGTAACAAAATGCACACCACTCGCGTGACGGCCGAATAAAATTCTAAAACTGTGCGGAAGCAAGTTAGCTAAATCAATTGTCTAGCCGCAGACCACTATACATTCCCCGAAGCCAGAGCAATGCTGCCGAGCCAGGTGTTAGATAGTCTAGCTGCTAGACCCTACTTTGTAATCGCGCGCGGGGGCGGAAGAAAGTGTGGGGTCACATTCTGCTAGACCCTACTTTTCTTCCGTCCCCGCGCGCGATGAAAAAGTAGGGTCTAGCGGCTAGACTAGGTGTTAGACCATGAGAAGTAACGCCCCTTCGTAGTGCCCTGAGCGGAAGCGTGATGATTGGGCGTGGGAGGGCCCAGTGAGCTGTGGCCTGGCAATATAAACATATTATATATCACTTCATTCATATGATTCATTTCATTGTGTATGTAGCCACGTACATTAAGGCATTGCAGTCCTGCAGGAGTGTGTATTATTATTAAGTGCGGTGAACTTTTCTGCCCAAATCTTCTATCGCATGTTACAGTTAGCTAACTTGCTTTTAGTGGAAAGTTGCAATGATTACCTAATGCTTAAATGCTTCATTGGATATTGACGCGAACCCTTAAAAGTTTCTGATCATGATATTTAGAGCTCATTAAACTCATGTTTGTGCAACAAGAACAAGATAGAGATGCATATATGTAAATGGAGTATAAGTCACTGTCAGCAGTGTACGTATAGTGTATGATCACAAGTTGCAATGAAGCACAAGATGCATATCCGTTCTTGTCAAAGACCTCTTATTTGGAGACACATCCCATGCACTCTGTCAGGATTGATCTCAACTCAAAGAAGCCAGATTAATCGTTCTATAGCTTCGGATCACTACTAGATAGGGCTTCAGTATAGTCTGGTTCACACATGTGGTGGAAGCTCCTGGGCTTGTTTGAGGTACTGTTATTAGAGATCCTTATCACTACTCACAGTGCAGTTGGAAAGGCTTCATGCAGTCTGGGCTCTTGGTCTACTCCAACGCCTCCTGAAAGTGATGTGCATTATCTGATGTGACATAAACAGCTCCTTTTAGATACTGATGTTCTGCAGGTCGATCAGTAACTGCTTTGATGGATGATGGTCCCTAAATGGGTCTGGGGGAAGCCTGTCGGTAAAATGTTGCAAAGAGGGCACTTTGGTGTTGTCTTCAATGCTCCAGATGTCAGAGGATCCCACATAGTAATATAAGGCAACATATAAGGTCTTCAATAGCTGTATGTGGAGATGACACATTAATTGCCTTCAAATTAAATTCTTCTGCAGGGCAGTGTAAAATGGGTGGCACAAATGCACCTGATTTGTCTGTGGTAATACAAAAAGTATATACACATGTACATGGGCATGCACACATGTGCGTGTGTGTGTGTGTGTGTGTGTGTGTGTGTGTGTGTGTGTGTGTGTGTGTGTGTGTGTGTTGTGTGTGTGTGAGTGGCTTCCCATGTTTGCCCTTTACAGCCCAATTTGCTATTTTCATTTTTCTGTGGTACCTAACCATAGTGTTGTACCTGACTATGCAGCATTCATTGGTTAGTAAGTAACTGTGCATGTGTGCTGCATTGATAATTTTCTTCATAACAGCTATACACATGTTGGAAATCTTATCTTGTCAGCTCTGGATTATGTATGGAAGGGTGATTATGGTCATGTGATGAAATTACCTGTGTGTGCTGAACATCACAAGGCACAATTTCAATCAAACGCGTTATATTCACTTATATACCTTCTGACGTACTATCTGTAATGTAATAGCTACCACTACATTCACTTGCTGGTTGCCTGGCTGTCCACATTTGATCAGTCCAGTGAATTCATGACTACCAACCCCTACATCATCTTTATAAGTAATTAATTATAATAATAAATATATTCAGTCAAATCATGTCAATAATCATGGCTAGCAGATATACATATTCCTGTACAAATGCAGTGCATTCATGTTCAGAGAAGAAAGAGAACTAACACACTAGAACACAAAAGTGATGTTCAGTCCCCATGCAGCAACTTAGGTGAGGGAGTAGGACCCAGAGGCTGAGGGATCACAGCTGCAGGTACCAGTGGTATAGCAGCTGTCCAGTAAGTGCTATAGGAGTAGTAGCCTACACAGAATTGATAGGAAGCAGCTTGCAATTAGGAGAAGATGCCCCCATACATTATGCCTGCTATGGTGAGAACACAACATTCATCACAATGGCGCCTATGCTCAAGCCAATGCTGATGTACGCATTGGCTTTCTACATGGGTCCCCTAGTGGCCATGGCAAGAATGGCAAGGACAATAACTGGGATGGCACAGACACCACAGCAGATGAGTGTGACACTGGAAAGCACAAGGGCGGTGATTGTGACCCAGGTGTGGTCTTCCACTGGCAGTGCCATGCAAGGATACTACTGACACGGTTGTTGAATGGGATGCTACCACCATGGCCACGGTAGAGCTGGCATCTGTGCTCAGATGGCAGACTGCATGTCCGACATAGCCTGGTGGATTCTTCTAGGGAGGGAAGGATCTGGGCTGCTGAAGGAACTGGGCCAGAGTGGGTTAGGGGTACTGTTGATCTGACTCAGACTGTGGCTGGGGGAAGGATTGCAGGTCATGCTCAGGGGCAATCATTGCATATAGGGTAAAGTAGTATATATAGAACACACACTTCGTGATCAAACGTCAGGAACTTATCTAAAACTCGTGTGGAAGCAAATTAAATCAGTTTTCTTAGCCAAAGCTCTACCAGTAAACCACTGCATACCACGAAGCAAGGGCGCGTGACGTAACGCTGCTGTGTGGGTACCTATAACTAGTTGGTTTAGTCTAGCTTGCTATTCTGTACTATTATACTAGGTTCCTAGATCACCCACAGGGTAGTGCCCTGTGCATGTAATTCATCCATAGTTATGTTATTTAATATTTGATGTTGACATGCATGGCAGTTTTATATACCTTATTATTAAATCACCACTAAAGGAGCTGCTTGCTTCATTGCTTTATTAAAGCAGACTCTAAAAGTTTATGGCCATATATAATGGCTAACAGAATATTAATTATAAAGAGATACATGCTTATGTACATGTCATATATGTACAAATATGACATACTCTGTTAGGGGACAGAGATACTCAACACACATGCAAAGTATATACATTTAATTGTATCCATCAATCTCTGATGCACTAACTACAGCTGCAAAAAGTTAATTGTGAGATTGTGTTGATAGAAACAGTGTCATAAGTATGATAGGTGGTGCTGTGCACTGCCTATTTGACGTATCACGTATCAGTTATCATAGTATACCCTTGTAGTGACAATATTCTGCTTAAAATGTATGATTTGACTTATATAGCTAACTGAAATGAGACAGACTCAAAAAGTGGCTACTGGTAAGATGACCACGAGAGAGAAGTGTGGAAAGATGCAAATTGCAAGTTGCTTGAAGGCCAGGAGTCCAGCTTGCTTGGAGATCGGCATCAATGCGAGCTATATAGAACAGGGTGCACGATGAGTATATGCAATAATTTATAGGCAATGGTACATGGGTATATATAATTATTGGATAAATGTGCCCTGAGATTGATTGAAGTGCATTGCATGACGTGGGATCACTATAATGACAATAACTTCATATTAGCTACAACTATAAACAAAGTAATAAAGGTATCTCACCTACCATGCACTTCAAGGACCAGGATAAATAGGAAGGGCCCCAAGAGTAGGGGACTGTATTGCGGCCACGATAAGATAAACTGTGAAACCAATCACCGCAATGATGACAATTGCAACCACCACCAGTATGACACTGACGGTTGCGCGGTTGTGGTCGTCTTCTACCGTGATCGGCTGGTAGCCCCGCCTGTCCGACATACTCTCGACCATTCGTCTGGGGAAGAAGAGTCTGAACTGTAGATGATACTTGGCGGAAGCGGGCTATCCACCATCCACAAGTAGTATCCACCTTCTGGGCACTGTTGATCTGCGAGCTGTGGTTGGTGAATGATCTGTAGACTGTACTCAGGAGCATCTATCGTTTAAGGCACAGTATCATGCACTCAATAACAGGCATTTCCGTAAGTTATTTGATCATCTCATAATAGCTATTGTGTAGATTTAGTTAGAGTGGCACCTTTTCCCATTTCCTTGTAATAGTTAAATGCTGGCCAAGAGGTGTCTCTGAGATTTAGAGCCCGAGTGCCGAACGGTCTAAATTTTCAGAGACACCGATTGGTCAGCATTTAAGTGTTTATAGATCCCAAATGATTGGGTAAGGAGCAGGCAGCGAATCAGTATACGTATTCATCCTTGCGTTATCGCGCGTCTACCGGAAGTAGTTAGCTACTCCTGACAATGGCGGAGAAAACGTCGTGTGTTCGGGTCTAAGGTTGGGACGTTCCCTACAGCAGTGGATGCGGCGCGTCAGCTAAGCGTAAGCTTACTCACTGTCAGCCACATAAGCCACAGCGTTTCCCAGAGCCGTGTACGTAGCTACCAAAGCCTGTTACCCACGTAGCATGTAATCAGCTGCAGTTCCAATTTCTTGGCTCTGGTTCGTAGCCGGATTGTTGCTGTACCCTATTTATCGACGAAACAAGTAAGCTGGGCGACCTGTGCATCGTATCGTATGTTATGGCGCCACAATTGTTATCACAGCTGCAGTTCTCTTCAGCTGCAGGGATCTACGGGATTTAGACACCCGGTATCTAAATGATTTAGATCCCGCGCGAAATGCAAGAGAAAGTCTACGAGTTTTAGAAACATCGCTTAGAACGCCCGTTACCATGGTAACGGGATCTATGGGAGCTTTTAGTGTATGGGCATGAGCCACCCATACACAGCCACCCAACACACAGCAGGCATCACATTATAATTGGAATGTGGGTAGTGAGTATACAATAACAAGGATCATGTGTGAACAGCTGAACAGCCTCCAGCTTGCATAACTTGACTTTGTGTACACATGACTAATCTTAAGTCCAATTTCCATGGGAGAGAGCCATATTAATACTGGTTATTACGGCTATGCCCACAGTGCATAACAGGACTCCTTGTATGTATTTACGTATGTTGACAGGCATATCACTGGACAATGTAGCTATAGGTTTAGGTCACAGCTATAAGGTAAAACGGGGCAACTTGGAACAAAATTTACTTTTAGATAGATAGATAGATAGATGAATTATTTCAAACAGGAGTGCTGCATCCACAAGAGTGGGTTTTCATGCAGGTTCTGAACAGTACAGATACAAGCATAGGTATATATACACACATAGGCAATTAAATAGCTAATAAATAATAGATAAATAAACAATGAATTTCAGGGTCCAGATAGGTAAGACATAGCTATAGAGTTGAGTTACAGATTCAAAATTGCATGCTTAAAGGATTTCACACTTGATAATTGTCTAATACTTTGCGGTAGTTGATTGTACTGTAAGGCACCTTGGAATTCGAACGATTGTCTGTACATTTCTGTGCGGGGTTGCGGAAGGTGGAGTTTGTCGGCTCCTCTGGTGGATGAGTAAGTACACGAGTTCTTGACGAACTTTCCTGATAGATAACTGGGAGCCTGCTTGAGGACACACCGGTGGACCTGGCAGAGTGTTGCATTGTGTCGCCTCCTGTGGAGGGTGGTCCACCCAAGTTCGTCTCTGAGGGGGGCACTTGGTGTTCGTGGAGGCTTGTTCAGTACCACTCTCATTCCATAATTCTGTACTCTCTCCACACTTTGGGCGAGGTTGGAACTGCAGGGGTGCCAGATCACCTGGCAGTAGTCCGCATACGGCAGGACTAGTGCGTTGTACAGCATCCGTTTGGTCGAGAGGGGGAGGTAAGCACTGACTTGTCTTATGCTAGCAATTGCAGCTAGCATCCTTCTCCGCACTGCTCCTACATGGGACTTCCAACTCAGGTCGTGATCAATAGTTACTCCCAGATACTTGACAGATTCCTGCCGAGGGATGGTTGTCCCATTGACTTGGACCTTGATCTGTTCTGCCCGTGACCTGGCGGCCCGCCTGCTTAGTACCATCATTTGGGTCTTGCTTACATTCATTGTTAGTTTGTTAGACACAATCCAGGTGGCAATGAGCTGGAGATCATCATTAATGGCATGTGTCACACAATCAGGATCCTGGTTTGCATAATAGATGGTAGTATCGTTGGCATATAGGTTGATGGTACAGCTGGTGACTACAGTAGGTAAATCATTCATGAATACCAAGAATAGCAGTGGGCCAAGAATGGAACCTTGTGGTACCCCTCTTGAGACTGGGGCCCAATCAGAGTAAGCTCCATTTACCATGACTCTCTGCTGCCTGCCTGAGAGATAGTTTGAGAACCATTGGTGCTCTCCGTTCAAAATGCCATAGGCTGAAAGTTTGTCAAGGAGTAGGTTGTGATCGATAGAATCAAAGGCCTTACTCAGGTCAATCATTGCAGTTCCGACACATTCTCCACGGTCAAGCGATGCTCTCCAATCATCAACAGTCTTGAGTAGCAAGTCCTGGGTGCAATGGGCGGGACGAAAGCCTGATTGACTGGGATGGAGCAAGGAGTTCTCTGTCAGGTAGGTGTAGAGCTGCTTGTGAACAAGAGACTCAAAGACTTTGGCTATGACTGGGAGAACAGAGATGGGTCTGAAGTCAGATGGCTGACATGCTACTGTACACTTGGGGACTGGTGTGACATTTGCCCTCTTCCACTCTTCTGGGATTTCACCACCAGCCAGGCTCTGGTTAAACATCTTAGCCATGCTCGGTGCAATGGCTTCAGCAACCATGCGTAGGAGACGAGCTGATACTCCATCCACTCCAGTTGATTTATGCACATTCAACCCTTTTAAAGCAGCCAGGATGTCATCCTCTTCAAGAGGGTGGAAAGTGAATTCTGACTTGGCCTGGTGCAATGCAGGTGGTGTACAATGATGGGCAGGTTGTTTAGCTGAATTGGTGAAATAGGAGTTGAGCTGGTTCGCGATCTCCCTGATTGATGTGAGAATACCAGAGCTGGTCTCTAGCTGGGTTATGCCACTCTTCACTTTACGACCTAGGGCTCTGTTCAGATCATCCCATAGTTTCTTAGGTTGCCTGGACGTGTTTTTACAGACTCTCTCAAAATGATCTTTCTTGGACTCCCTCAGGTTCATTTTCACTGCATTCCTCAATCTACGATAAGTCTCCCAGTCCTGTTCATCCCGTGTCTTCCTATACTTATTGCGATAGTAGTTCCGAGACTTCATCATCATACGGATGTCAGCAGAGATCCACTGGTGGCTGTGCTTTCTTGGCCTTATCCTGATCATAGGGGCATGTTTGTTTACAATCTTCATGAAGAGAGTCTTCCAATAATCCCATTTGTCATCCATAGAATCGAAAACATCCATGACTCCCCAGGGGGCCTCCTGCAGATCAGTTAGCAAGGTGTCCACATTGCACTTCTTAAAAGACCGAATCTCCTTAACAGGCTGTGTAGGTCTTCTAGTTCTCGCTGATCTAGATGCATAAATTAGCATATGGTCACTACCTGCTAGTGGGGTGACTCCAGAAGTGTAGCACATGGGAGCAGAAACAAAACAGAGGTCGATGTCATTGAGAGTCTGTGACTGATTAGTCACCCTGGTAGGCTTGGAGATGAGTTGAGAGAGTTGGTGTTCCTCCATAATCGCAGTGAGGTGCTTCGTGGTTGCATTTGGTGCCAGGATGTTGCAATTTAGGTCCCCCATTATCATCAGTTCCTTTCGTTCACTTGCGGCTTGTTCAAGCACATCAGACAGGTCTTCTAAAATGCATTTAGCAGAGTTGGGGGGGCGATAGATGTGGCAAAGCAAAATGGTAGACTTCTCGATGCATAGCTCCAGCCATACAGCTTCAATGTGGTCACGCTCCAGATCTTCCCTCCTGTGGCTTCTAATGGAGACAGGGACTTGAACCAGGATGCCTCCACCCCTACCATATCTCCCATCCTTTCGGTATAGCTTGAAATTCTCCACTGTTACGGCAGCATCGGTCACAGAGCTGTCCAGCCAAGTTTCACTGATGCCAAGGATAACCGAGCATTCACTTCTGCTGAGAAAGTCTGAGATCTCATCCAGTTTGGATGTCAAAGACTGGACATTAAGATGACAGAAAGCATATCCATTGGATGGGAATGAGGGTTGTTGTTGTGGCTCACTCTCAGAGAAAGGGAATGACTCCCCCCCTGGTCAGACGTACCTGTTCCTGTGTTGAGATAATCAATGTCAGAGTCATAAAAGGGTAGCTCAGTGGAGATACAGGACGAGCAGAACCACTCCTGACCATCCAGTGATGCATAGTCAATAGCGGTGGATGCGGAGCATTTCAGGTGGGTCCACTTGAGGCAGCGCGAACATTCGATTCCACGCTGGTTTGATCTGACTGGCTTCATGCACCCAACACAGGGAAATTTGTAGTTCGGTTTGGCTTGTTTCTGTGTCTCGTAACCAGACAAATTAAGCTGGATCGCCGAAAACGTGTTAACACACGAGGTTATCCCTCCCCAGTCACAGGACAGTAAACAGACTTGGATTTCGCTCGTTCTTCTAGGCATACGGGCAATGAAATTGCAGCCGTGTAGAGAAATGGCGGATGGGGTAACTTGGAACAGTTGCGGTTAGGACAAGCTACGATGCCGCGATGTTGAATAAGGAGCGATCAGTCGTAGGTCGATCATCGGCCACCACGTGAAGAGGTTCACTACCAGAGTCGGAGCTTTCAGTAGCTTGGTGGCTTTGAAGAATCCGTTTACGATATTATATTTCATGTTTGTCGCATTTGAAGATGAGAGTAGAGGACTCCGCGCTGACGCCAGACGTCCGGGCAGCACAGGTCAGGAAGGGCACCAGGTTGCCTTCAGAAACGACCAAACTAAGTGTTTCTAGAAGTGCCCGTTTCGCTGTTACAAGGTTCGTTCCAAGTTACCCTGCGTTCCAAGTTACCCCGCCTTACCTTATAACATATATTTACAAGAGAAGTGTGTTAATGAGTCATTCATGCATGCTTATAGAGATCAAAGAGAAATGACACACAGAAGCGTAATTATCTGGGATACAGAAATGTGTGAGCATGTAGTGTATAGCTAGGGTCCTTCAATACTGTAGAGTGCAAAGTATAGTCAGTTCCTACACTAGATATGTGCGCATGCTTTCAACTCAGTCTGGCACCGTTCAATCCCTTGCCAACCTATGGGCAGGAGCCGTAGATACAACTTCCAGTAGTGTGGTAGCTGTATGGATAGCACGTGGTGTCGTAGGCAGAGGAGTAGTATGATGGGCAGTACCGATAGGAGTAGCTCGAGGGGCTCGTGGGGCTCGAGCTCGTGGGGCTCGAGATCGTGGGGATCGAGCTCGAGACCGTGGAGACGGTGACCGCATACACTATTCCTAAGATGGCCCCAAGTACCACGGTAGCCACGATTACGGCTACGCTCAAGCCAATGCTGACGGCGGCATTGGTTTTCTGAGCCGTTCCTCTAGTGACCAAGGCGACAATGGCAAGGATGAGGGCTGGGACAGTGCAAGCGAGAGGATATATTAGGAAGACACCGCAGCAGACCATCGTGATGACGGAGAGCACAAGGGCGGCAATTGCGACCGGGGTGTGGTCTGCCTCCGGCGGGGAAGAGATGGATGCGAGTGTCGGCTGGGAGGTTACTACCGTAGCCACGGTAGAAGTGTCCGTGATCGGTTGGTAGCCTGCCTGTCCGACATACTGATAACCGGGCGGGTTCGTCTGGGGCGGGAGGGATACGGGCTGCAAAGGGAACTGGGCCGGAGCAGGCTGGTATTCATCCTCGGGATACTTTTGAGCGGGCTGATATCCACCTTCGGGGTACTGTTGATCTTGTTCGGGCTGTGGTGGGGGAAAGGTCTGTAGATCTTGCTCAGGAGCAGCCATCTCGTAGGGTAATGTAGTGTACGACACACTAAGCGTCCGTATGGCAAGCCCTTTGTAACAAAATGCACACCACTCGCGAGACGGCCGAATAAAGTTATAAAACTGTGCGGAAGCAAGTTAGCTAAATCAATTTTGTCTAGCGGCAAACCACTACATCCCCGAAGCCGGCTCTGGTTTCATGTACCGCAGGCACGCTAGGTATTGCGCAAGTGGCCGGCAACCGCAGCCGCTGGACGATGACGCGACGATGACGCTCAACCCCTAGCAAACCGCCAGTTGCGTAAGGGGCACGACGCGAGGTTGGGGAAGCGCATGACGTGGTATTACATGGCATATACCCCGAACAATGTACCAGGCAGGCGCATGCACCCTGTGTGATGGAGCCGACCAGCACGGCTAGGCAGTGGCAAAAGGGCAGAGAAGAGTACAGCCATGACCATCAGCCCCATCCCTGGGGGCAAGCCCCCAGCCCCCAAGGTTGTGCTGGTGGTTCAGCGGCAGACCGTGAGTAGCTGTGCACGTACAGATGTTTTTGACCGGGCTTCCTATAAGTATGCAGTAGTTCTGTGTGACCCAGCTGATGTGCTCTTAGGTAGAGTGTAATGTTAGCTCTAGGGGTACTAGCGTGTCTGTTCGCAAAGGATGACAAAGTTGTGGCCAAGGCAAGGTTCGTGTGGTCGACAGGTGCCATAGATGTTAGGTGGCTGGTACAGTGGTACACAGTGCTGGTTATATTGTGCCCAAGAAACTGCACGGAAAAGAGTGCGTGTGGGCCAGTAGGGCCCGTCAGTGTGAGGTGCCTGAGGTCTTAGCTGAGGATGACTAGTGCTACTGTGCCTTTCAAGGAGACATGTAGACTGCCTCAAACAATAACCTTAAGGGAGCAAGAAGGGACCGGTGCCATTCACTAACAGCCCAGGGATGCCAAACTACCATCACCTTCTAGCAGAGGCCAAAGCATTGGTGCCACCACCTGTGTATAATGGAGGTAACGTAGGGCACTAGCCAGCGTTGCTACAGCACTCAAGCCTGGGGGCACGCCCCCAGCCCCCACACAGGCCATGTAGGTATGTAGGTGTGTGTGTGTGTGTGTGCAAGGGCATGCATGTGTATGTGTGGTAAGTGCAGTGCATATATGCGTAGTCAGTGGGTGGTGGGCAGCGCCTGCACACACTCCTGATGTGCAAGCTTGTATATAGTGCATGTGTGCAGGTGTCTGTCTGTGTGCTGATGTGTGTGTGCTATCCTGTATGGGTGTGCTGGTGAAGTCGCTAGCCATGCAGCCAGTAAGCCGCTTACAGGAGAGGGGGGGGCTGGATAAGTATTGTGGGTGTGTTTGTATGTGAGTATAGGTGCATGCGCATTGGCGTGGGCACTAACACAGCTGGATGCACTAAATGGCGCCATCCTTGCCTAGGCTATACTGCATGTTGCCCGAGCTCTTCTAGCGAGAGCAGTCGCCCAGAATGTAAAGCGCCATGCTCTTAGTAAGCAGCCTAAAAAGGTGCAATGGTACAGCTAGTGTGCCAAGTGCCCAGGTGGGAAAACCGGTACTATTTATAGTAAGCCAATGACAGAATATGCATTCCACTGTCACCACTAAGTGCACAGCACAAGCTATATTTATAGCTCTCACAGAGCATTTGTGTTGTTTTGACATCCAACAGGTCACAGAGGACTAGGTCACATCACATCACATGACAGCCCATCACGCAAACACTGTCATGTGACAGCATGTGCCTGGCACGTGACCAGGTTTTCTGTCACATTGTTGTGTGTAGTCACCTTTGTTGTAGCTCCGCTAAAATCACTCACACACACACAACACACATGCCTACACACACACACATACATACACACAACACACATGCATACACACACACATACGCACACAATGCACATGCATACACATGCACACACACACGCATACACAACACACATGCATACACACACACATTTGGTTGTATACTGTGTACTTACCCATTTACTGGTACATTGTGAGTGTCAGTGTCCAGGTATGCATGGCAACGTGTGTTGCTTGGTAACAACGCTACACACTGCCTACCGCACTGCTGTTCATGGGAGCATTGAGGTTGTGTGGGTAGAGTATATATATGCACAATGGGTAGGGCCTTAGCTGTCATCACTACACACATCTCTACGACCGTTTCCTCATCTGTGCTCCTAAGGTGACAAGATTGAATGTGGATGAACTGGCGGCGAGCAGACAGGCCTTGGCCACACTCCGCGATCACATGCAGGACTTCACTGCAGTGCTCCAGGCGATAAACAACAGCCACGATTCAACCGGCCCCCGGCAATACCTCCTGTCACCTGATGCTCTGCGGCTGTTTTGCGCATTTGAGGCCTGCCACATTGAGCATTTCAACACCACATGCGGCCTGGCTGAAGCTACATCTGGCACCCGTTTACAACACGCCGGATGGTACTGCGAAAGATTCCACGAGGCCACCAGCTGTTTGCGCAGCAGAATACAGCCGATGCTTTGCGCCAGCTGCAATCTGCTGGGTTGGGTGCACTTGTCCAGAGTCGCAAAAAGCAGATGACGTACCACAAACCCCTGCCCACTGCAGACAATAAGCATGCTGTGGAGACGATTCTAGCCCCCAACCACACGTGGGACGAGTATGTGAGCCTCTTCAGCAAAGTTGCCACACTAACAATCCGCCCCACCCTCTTCAATGCCCTGCTGTTGTCCTCTCCATTTGCTGCCCGACTGAAGGACACCTACAACATCGGGCCTGCATCCCTGGATGCTCCATGACTGGAACTTCTGTGCTGGTAATAGCACTGATTGCCATGACTACCTGCCCACATGTGGCAGTGTACAAGTAGCGCCATACGTAGTGTGATACTCTGCTGCACACATAACCTTGCCTCAGCGAAGCATTAGTTACTCTACTTTTGTCATGTATTCACAACATGTCGCATCTCGTTCTCTGCTTGCACAAGGCCTACCATCAGGCACCCAGGCATTGCATGCTCCACTGTGTGTGCGCGCTTCCACATGTGCCCATGAATGCTTCCTCGGAGGGGGGTGGGGTTTAGACCATGCACGCTGTAGTGTGTCCCTGCCACATTCCCCGCCCCCTATAGCTAGCCCCACCTCCACCCACATGGGTGTGTCCTCAATGTGCGCACGGCTGCAAATGTCCATTCTGCCACTCTGCAGTATGCAGCATATTTCCATTACTGCCCCTGCCCCTCATAGGTATAGCTCCTCTGCCGCCCACATGTACATGGGAATATCCCCAATGTGCAAGCGTCTGCTTGTGTCCAGCCGTCCTCAGATGAGGGGAGGTTAGACCATGCACACTGTAGAGTGTCCCCACTGCTGTCACTGCCTCCTATGCCTTGCCCCTCCGCCACCCAAATGGGGAAACCCCCAAAGTGGAAGCGGCCGCTTGTGTCCAGTGTTCCCTGGATGGGGGGGGGGGGGGGTAGACCATGCACGCTGTAGAGTGCCCCCACTACTGACCCCATAGAGCTAGCCACTTCTCCACCCAAATGGGGTTACCCCCAAAAGGCAAGCGTCCACTTGTGTCCATTCTTCCTTGGCTGAAAGGGGGGGGGGTAGACCATGCATTCTGTACAGTGTCCCCATGGCACACATGTACACCCTTCCCCTATAGCTAGCCCCTCCTCCACCCAAATGGGAACACCCCTAAAGTGCACGCGCCCGCATGCATCCAATCTTCTTTGGATAGGGGGGGTTGATCATGCATACTGTACAGTGCCCCTAGGACACACCCCCTATCCCTAGCCCCTCCTCCACCCACATGGGAATACCCCCAAAGTGCAAGCGCCCGTATGCTGCCAATCTCCTTGGATGGGGGGGGACCATGTATACTATACAGTGCTCCTAGGACACACCCCCTATGCCTAACCCCTCCTCCAACCAAATGGGAATACCCCCGAACTGCAAGTGTCCGCATGCAGCCATTCTTCCTTCGATAAAGGGGGGGGGGGGGGGGGGGGGGGGGTTTAGACCATGCACACTGTAGAGTGTCCCCATGACACACCCTATGCCTAGCCCCTCCTCCACCCACATGGGAATACCCCCAAAGTGCAAGCGCCCGCATGCTTCCAATCTTCCTTGGATGGGGGGGGGGGGGGAGACCATGCATACTATACAGTGCCCCTAGGGCACACCCCCTATGCCTAGCCCCTCCTCCAACCAAATGGGAATACCCCTGAACTGCAAGTGTCCGCATGCAGCCATTCTTCCTTCGATAAAGGGGGGGGGGGGGTTAGATCATGCACACTGTAGAGTGTCTCAAAGACACACCCCCTATGCCTGACCCCTCCTCCACCCACATGGGAAAACCCCCAAAGTGCAAGCGCCTACTTGTGTCCAGTCTTCCTTGGATGGGGGGGGCGGGGGGAGGTGGGTCCCAAGGACACACCCACTATGCCTAGCCCCTCCTCCACCCAGATGGGACAACCCCCAAAGTGTAAGTGTCGGCTTGTGTCCAGTCTTCCTTGGATAAAGGGGGGGAGACCATGCATACTATACAGTGCCCCTAGGACACACCCCCTATGCCTAACCCCTCCTCCAACCAAATGGGAATACCCCCGAACTGCAAGTGTCTGCATGCAGCCATTCTTCCTTCGATAAAGGGGGGGGGGGGTTAGACCATGCACACTGTAGAGTGTCCCCAGGACACACACCCTATGCCTAGCCCCTCCTCCACCCAAATGGGGAAACCCCCAAAGTGCAAGCGCCCACTTGTGTCCAGTCTTCCTTGGATGGGGGGGAGGTGGGTTAGGCCATGCATACTATACAGTGTCCCAAGGACACACCTCCTATGCCTGGGACAACCCCCAAAGTGCAAGCGTCGGCTTGTGTCCAGTCTTCCTTGGATGGGGGGGGGGGGAGACTATGCATACTATACAGTGCTCCTAGGACACACCCCCTATGCCTAACCCTTCCTCCAACCAAATGGGAATACCCCCGAACTGCAAGTGCCCGCATGCAGCCATTCTTCCTTCGATAAAGGGGGGGGGGGGGGGGGGGGGGGTTAGATCATGCACACTGTAGAGTGCCCCCACTGCTGCCCCTGCCCCCTTGAGCTAGCCCCTCCTCCACCCAAATGGGGAAACCCCCAAAGTGCAAGCGCCCACTTGTGTCCAGTCTTCCTTGGATGGGGGGGGGGGTAGGCCATGCATACTATACAGTGTGCCTGTGTCCCTAGGACACCCCCCTATGCCTAACCCCTCCTCCACCCAGATGGGACAACCCCCAAAGTGCAAGCGTCGGCTTGTGTCCAGTCTTCCTTGGATAAAGGGGGGGAGACCATGCATACTATACAGTGCTCCTAGGACACACCCCCTATGCCTAACCCCTCCTCCAACCAAATGGGAATTCCCCCAAACTGCAAGTGTCCGCATGCAGCCATTCTTCCTTCGATAAAGGGGGGGGGGGGGGGGCTTAGACCATGCACACTGTAGAGTGTCTCAAAGACACACCCCCTATGCCTGACCCCTCCTCCACCCACATGGGAAAACCCCCAAAGTGCAAGCGCCTACTTGTGTCCAGTCTTCCTTGGATGGGGGGGCGGGGGGAGGTGGGTCCCAAGGACACACCCACTATGCCTAGCCCCTCCTCCACCCAGATGGGACAACCCCCAAAGTGTAAGTGTCGGCTTGTGTCCAGTCTTCCTTGGATAAAGGGGGGGAGACCATGCATACTATACAGTGCCCCTAGGACACACCCCCTATGCCTATATAACCCCTCCTCCAACCAAATGGGAATACCCCTGAACTGCAAGTGTCTGCATGCAGCCATTCTTCCTTCGATAAAGGGGGGGGGGGGGGGGGGTTAGACCATGCACACTGTAGAGTGTCCCCAGGACACACACCCTATGCCTAGCCCCTCCTCCACCCAAATGGGGAAACCCCCAAAGTGCAAGCGCCCACTTGTGTCCAGTCTTCTTTGGATGGGGGGGAGGTGGGTTAGGCCATGCATACTATACAGTGTCCCAAGGACACACCCCCTATGCCTAGCCCCTCCTCCACCCAAATGGGAATACCCCCAAACTGCAAGTGTCCGCATGCAGCCATTCTTCCTTCGATAAGGGGGGGGGGGGGTTGACCATGCACACTGTAGAGTGTCCCCAGGTCACACACCATATGCCTACCACCACCTCCACCCACATGGGAATACCCCCAAAGTGCAAGCGCCCGCATGCTTCCAATCTTCCTTGGATGGGGGGGAGACCATGCATACTATACAGTGCCCCTAGGGCACACCCCCTATGCCTAGCCCCTCCTCCAACCAAATGGGAATACCCCAGAACTGCAAGTGTCCGCATGCAGCCATTCTTCCTTCGATAAAGGGGGGGGGGGGGGTTAGATCATGCACACTGTAGAGTGTCTCAAAGACACACCCCCTATGCCTGACCCCTCCTCCACCCACATGGGAAAACCCCCAAAGTGCAAGCGCCTACTTGTGTCCAGTCTTCCTTGGATGGGGGGGCGGGGGGAGGTGGGTCCCAAGGACACACCCACTATGCCTAGCCCCTCCTCCACCCAGATGGGACAACCCCCAAAGTGTAAGTGTCGGCTTGTGTCCAGTCTTCCTTGGATAAAGGGGGGAGACCATGCATACTATACAGTGCCCCTAGGACACACCCCCTATGCCTAACCCCTCCTCCAACCAAATGGGAATACCCCCAAAGTGCAAGCGCCCACTTGTGTCCAGTCTTCCTTGGATGGGGGGGAGGTGGGTTAGGCCATGCATACTATACAGTGTCCCAAGGACACACCTCCTATGCCTAGCCCCTCCTCCACCCAGATGGGACAACCCCCAAAGTGCAAGCGTCGGCTTGTGTCCAGTCTTCCTTGGATGGGGGGGGGAGACCATGCATACTATACAGTGCTCCTAGGACACACCCCCTATGCCTAACCCCTCCTCCAACCAAATGGGAATACCCCCGAACTGCAAGTGTCCGCATGCAGCCATTCTTCCTTCGAGAAAGGGGGGGGGGGGTTTAGACCATGCACACTGTAGAGTGTCCCCAGGATACCCCCTATGCCTAACCCCTCCTCCAACCAAATGGGAATACCCCTGAACTGCAAGTGTCTGCATGCAGCCATTCTTCCTTCGATAAAGGGGGGGGGGGGGGGGGGGGGGTTAGATCATGCACACTGTAGAGTGCCCCCACTGCTGCCCCTGCTCCCTTGAGCTAGCCCCTCCTCCACCCAAATGGGGAAACCCCCAAAGTGCAAGCGCCCACTTGTGTCCAGTATTCCTTGGATAAAGGGGGGGGGGGGAGACCATGCATACTATACAGTGCTCCTAGGACACACCCCCTATGCCTAGCCCCACCTCCACCCACATGGGAATACCCCCAAAGAGCAAGCGCCCGCATGCTTCCAATCTTCCTTGGATGGGGGGGGGGGGGGGGGTTAGACCATGCATACTATACAGTGTGACTGTGTCCCTAGGACACCCCCCCTATGCCTAACCCCTCCTCCAACTAAATGGGAATACCCCCGAACTGCAAGTGTCCGCATGCAGCCATTCTTCCTTTGATAAAGGGGGGGTTAGACCATGCACACTGTAGAGTGTCTCAAGGACACACCCCCTATGCCTGACCCCTCCTCCACCCACATGGGAATACCCCCAAAGTGCAAGTGTCCGCATGCAGCCATTCTTCCTTCGATAAAGGGGGTGGGGGGGGGGGGGGGGGGGTTAGATCTTGCACACTATAGAGTGCCCCCACTGCTGCCCCTGCCCCCTTGAGCTAGCCCCTCCTCCACCCAAATGGGGAAACCCCCAAAGTGCAAGGGCCCACTTGTGTCCAGTCTTCCTTGGATGGGGGGGGGGGGGGGAGGTGGGTTAGGCCATGCATACTATACAGTGTCCCAAGGACACACCCCCTATGCCTAGCCCCTCCTCCACCCAAATGGGAATACCCCCAAACTGCAAGTGTCCGCATGCAGCCATTCTTCCTTCGATAAAGGGGGGGGTTAGATCTTGCACACTATAGAGTGCCCCCACTGCTGCCCCTGCCCCCTTGAGCTAGCCCCTCCTCCACCCAAATGGGGAAACCCCCAAAGTGCAAGGGCCCACTTGTGTCCAGTCTTCCTTGGATGGGGGGGGGGGGGGGAGGTGGGTTAGGCCATGCATACTATACAGTGTCCCAAGGACACACCCCCTATGCCTAGCCCCTCCTCCACCCAAATGGGAATACCCCCAAACTGCAAGTGTCCGCATGCAGCCATTCTTCCTTCGATAAGGGGGGGGGGGGGGGTTGACCATGCACACTGTAGAGTGTCCCCAGGATACACACCATATGCCTACCACCACCTCCACCCACATGGGAATACCCCCAAAGAGCAAGCGCCCGCATGCTTCCAATCTTCCTTGGATGGGGGGGGGGGGGGTTAGACCATGCATACTATACAGTGTGACTGTGTCCCTAGGACACACCCCCTATGCCTAACCCCTCCTCCACCCAAATGGGACTACCCCCAAAGTGCAAGCGTCTGCTTGTGTCCAGTCTTCCTTGGATAAGGGGGGGGGGGGGGGGGTGACCATGCATACTATACAGTGTCCCAAGGACACACCCCTATGCCTAGCCCCTCCTCCACCCAAATGGGACAACCCCCAAAGTGCAAGTGTCCGCATGCATCCATTCTGCCTTGGCTAAAGGGGGGGGGGGGGGGGGGGTAGACCATGCACACTGTAGAGTTCCCCCACTACTGTCCCCGCCCCCTATGCCTTGCCCCTCCCCTATAGCTACCTCGCCCCTCCCTTTTCTACATGAACATATTCCTCACATACACGCATACATTTGGAAGTTTATGCCTTTGATAGGCCATGGAGTTACAGTGTTCCCCCAGGGGACTCCCCTGGACCCCTCACATCCACAGCCCGGGGGATACCCCAGGCCCCCCTAGGCATTCCCCTTTCTACTTCCTCTCACTAACTGTGCACACAGGTTGCCAAGACAGTTGTTCACCATACAGCCTCTGACGCTCTATGACGCTTGGCGGTCAGCTATGACGCATGCTGATGGGCTATGATGCTCGCTGCCTTGCTATGATGCGCGCGTGGCGCTGTGCAACTCTTGCGCAATCCTTGCGCAATTCTAGCGGGCCTGCGGGACATGAAACCGTAGCCCCGAAGCCAGAGCAATGCTGCCGGGCCACGTGGTACCCCTCCGTAGCGCCCTGAGCGGAAGCGTGATGATTGGGCGTGGGAGGGCCCAGTGAGCCGTGGCCTGGCAATAAATAACTTCATTGCGAATATGATTCGTTTCATCGTGTATGTAGTCACATTAAGGCACTGCAGTCCTGCAGGAGTGTGTATCATTATGAAGTGCGGGATCTTTTCTGCCCAAATCTTCTATTGCATGTTAGCTACAGTTAGCTAACTTGCTTTTAAGAGTGGAAAGTTGCAATGATGACCTAATGCATAAATGCTTCATTGGTTATTGAAGCAGATCCTAAACGTTTCTGACCACCATATCTAGAGCTCATTAAACTCATGTTTGTGCAACAAGAACAAGATAGAGATGCATATAATTATGTAAATGGTGTATGAGTCATGCACTGTCAGTAGTGTACGTATAGTGTATGATCACAAGTTGCAACCAAAGCACAAGATACATATCCGTTCTTGTCAAAGACCTCTTATTTGGAGACACATCCCATGCACTCTGTCAGGTTTGATCTCAACTCAAAGAAGCCAGATTAATCGTTCTATAGCTTCGGATCACTACTAGAGAGGGCTTCAGTTTAGTCTGGTTCACACGTGGTGGAAAGCTCCTGGGCTTGTTTGAGGTACTGTTCTTGGACACTACTCACAGTGCAGATGGAAAGGAGGTACTTCAAGCAACATTGCAGGTATACTGGATTCATACAGTCTGGCCTCATGGCCCACTCCAACGCCTCCTGAAAGTGATGTGCATTATCTGATGTGACATAAACAGCTCCTTTTAGATACTGATGTTCTGCAGGTCAATCAGTAACTGCTTTGATGGATGATGGCCCCTAAATGGGTCTGGGGGAAGCCTGTCGGTAAAATGTTGCAAAGAGGGCACTTTGGTGTTGTCCTCAATGCTCCAGATGTCAGAGGATCGCACATATAATGTAAGGCAACATAAGGTCTTCAATAGCTGTATGTGGAGGTGACACATTAATTGCCTCCAAATTATATTCTTCTCCTGCAGGGCAGTGTAAAATGGGTGGCACAAATGCACCCAAATTTGGCTGTGGTAAGACAAAGGGTACACACATATATATATATATATATGTGTGTGTGTGTGTGTGTGTGTGTGTGTGTGTGTGTGTGTGTGAAGCTATGGCTTCCCATGTTTGCCCTTTACAGCCTATGTGCATTGCTATTTTCATTCTCTTATAATATTATTATGGTATATACCTAACGGCAGTGTTGCACCTCACTATGCAGCATGTGTGCTGCATTGATAAAGTTTCTTCATGACAGCTATTAACATGTGGGAAATCTTATCTTGTCAGCTCTGGATTATGTATGAAAGGGTGATTACCGTCATGTGATGAAATGACCTGTGTCTGCTGAACATCACAATGCACAAGTTCAATCAAACACTTTATATTCACTTACCTTCTGACATACTATCTGTAATGTAATGGCTACCACTGCATTCACTTGCTGGTTGCCTGCATGGCTGTCCACATTTGATAAGTCCAGTGAATTCATGACTACCAACCCCTACATCATCTTATCTTTATAGATAATTCATTATTATAATAAATATATTCAGTCAAATCATGTCGATAATCATGGCTAGCAGATGTACATATTCCTGTACAAATGCTGTGCGTTAACTAGTGAGTCATATAATTTTTTCATGTTCATAGAAGAAAGAGAACGAACACTCTAGAACACAAATTTGCTGTTCAGTCCCCTGCAGCCTAGGTGAGGGAGTAGGACCCAGAGGCTGAGGGATCATAGCTGCAGGTGCCAGGGGTATAGCAGCTGTCCGGTAAGCAGAGGGTGCTGTAGCTATAGGAGTAGTAGAATGCACAGAATCGATAGGAAGCAGCTTGCAATTGGGAGAAGATGAACGCATACATTATGCCAGCAACGATGAGAAACACAACATTCATCACAATGGTGCCTATGCTCAAGCCAGTGCTGATGCATGCATTGGTTTTCTGCGTGGGTCCATGGCGAGAATGGCAGGACAAGAGCTGGGGTGGTGCAGACACTGCAGCAGATGAGTGTAACACTGGGCATAAGGGCGGTGGTGTGACCCAGGTGTGGTCTTCCACTGGCAGTGCCAAGGATACTACTGATGTGACTGTTGGATGGGATGCTACCACCATGGCCACTGTAGAGGCGTCCGTGCTCAGAGGGCAGACTGCCTGTCCGACATAGCCAGGGGGATTCCTCTGGGGAAGAAAGGATCTGGGCTGCTGAAGGAACTGGGCCAGAGTGGGTTGGTTGATCTGACTCAGACTGTGGCTGGGGGAAGGACTGCAAGTCATGCTCAGGGGCAGTCATTGCATATAGGGTAAAGTAGTATGCAAACACACTTTGTGATCAAGTGTCAGGAACTTATCCAAAACTTGTGTGGAAGCATATTAAATCAATTTTCCTAGCCAAAGCTCTAGCAGCAAACCACTGCATACCCCGAAGCAAGGGCACATGACATAACACTGCTGCGTGGGTACCTATAGCTAGTTGGCTTAGTCTGGCTTGCTATACTACTATTATACTAGGTTGCTAGACCACGCACAGGATAGTGCCCTGTGCATGTAATTCATGATCATTAATCCATACTTAAGTTATTTTAATATTTGATGTTGACATGGTAGCTATATATATATACCCTATTATTGTTACGCTCAAGAGATTGCTGAGTTTCGCAGTGACTTTCCTTGTGGTTCCCCGAGTGACACTGGTGACAATGGCAAGGATAAGAGCTGGGATGGTACAGACGAGAGGGAAGAGGCACAGGAGGCCGCAGATCATCGAGAAGATGGCGTTCAGAAGGGCATCCCTTGCCATTTCGTCGTCTTCTACCGTGATCGGCTGGTAGCCCCGCCTGTCCGACATATACTCTCGACCAGGCGGATTCGTCTGGGGCGAGGAAGAGTTTGGGCTGTAGAGGACGCTAGGCGAAGCGGGCTGGTATCCACCTTCTGGGTACTGTTGATCTGCGGGCTGTGGCTGGTGAATGATCTGTAGATCGTGCCCAGGAGCATCTATCCCTTAAGGCAACGTATAGTGCAGTGTGGACGCCAGTACAATACTAAATCGTGAGAGGAAGCGAGTTAACCTCTCAATCTGTCCTTATAGACAAGCAACATGTGCATATACGCTGCATGCCGCGAATGCGTAGTTATGTACACGGCCAAATGTACATCATATTACCCGTTGCTAGGTGGCTGCTATGTTTATTGTGTGTGGGTTTGTGTAAGACACAAATGTGCCAAACGATCTCCAGAGGTGCATGTGAGGAGAGTTATATGTCTAGCTATAGCCAACGCTTTTACGTCTATACCCGGGTATTTTAGTTTAACCTGGTTACACAGGGTTAATCTCATTCATGCATGGGAGCGGCCTATGTCGCAACCGTTTAGCTTGGGTTAACAGTCAGATGTGCAGTACATGCCTACGGGTGAGGTCTCGATCTTTCTCGCCTCACACATGTGCAGTGTCTATGGTGCACATGTGCAGTACCTAACTGACGTGCATGATTCATTAAGCAAATTGAGCAAGAGTGGTACCATATCACCCGTTGCCAGGTGGCTGCTAAACTGTGACTCGGACTCAGTCTAGCTAATTGAGCTAACTCAGTATGTCTGAAGGCAAGGCATACACTGCTGGTGAAAATTGTACAAAATCATATTACCTATTGCTAAGTAGGTGGTTAACATTGTAATAATAATGTACCAGACCATCTCCAGAGATGTGAGGAGGGTTATATCAAAAGTATATAATAAAGACTGGCAGTTGATTAGTGATCAACTACCAGTGCTTATGTATGGCATATAATATGTGTAGCTCTCACTTTGTCAGCAGGAGCAGCCTACATTACAACTGTTAAATCTGGGCTAAACAGGGTCAGGTGACCCTGTGCATGTGCAGTTCCTATGGGGACAGGGTTACCACCTCGCACATGCACACAGTCTGTGCATGATGTGGATGCGCAGTATGATTCAGTAAGCACCACAAGTGAGAGTGGCAAGCACAGGCTGAATTAACATGGTTCAATTTATCCCAGTCTTCCTTTGGACTACGTCCTCAAGTATGACAGAGTAATGGCAACCTGCAAGAATTGTTTCCACCATGTGATTTGCACTCTCTTTTGGAGAGTGACTTATAATTACATAGTTGTTGGGGCCTCTCCCCAGGTGTGGCATGTACATTGCTAATCATTGTGAGGCCCAGCACTCTTAACATCAAGCTAGGGCTCTGCTAGCTTGGCACACGGCCTGTTAGTTAATAATCCCCTCAGGGCATGCTCAGAGCAATGCATGTATATATATGCATCGGTGATAATTTATTTGTAACAGTTTGTTTAAATTAATTTTGCATGCAACTGCCAAATGTCAAGATGCACCCAAACACTGTAAAATACAATGAAGAAAGCCCAAGTCAGTATAATGATTTATGTGAGGAATAAATATGTGTGGGTAACTATTTGTTGGTGTTCCTGCCATTTAGTGTAGTAGATAGCATCTGGATATAATGGTGGAGTGATCTCCAGTCGTTCCATCTGTGCACATGGAGAAGGTCACAGCTAGTGCAGTTTGGACATAAGCTAGGACAGTCACGCTCTATTGTTATACAGCTTAGCTTTCTTATCCAATTACTTGCACTGTGTTCCCAAGAAATGAGCTTGAATTTGCATGGAAATATAAGCCGGCCCTGACACAATAAAATTGGCAGTATATGTACGTTTGATTGCATGTGCTGAAGTGCACAACACAGGGGCCTAGCTGTCACAAAGTAAACGATCCCCTTGGATCAATTTCCGCAGCATGCCCTTGCTGTATATACCTAAACTGTCCCCCCACTGCATGCTGTAAGATATCTATCCCCCCTTCACAATGCCAACACAAACGAGAGAGGGAAGTGTGCTTGACGGCACATTGACTAGAAATGAAAATGAAGAATTTAGATTACACAGCGGTGTTCAGGTGAGTATATATACTTGCAGGACAATGGGCTATTTAAAGAGGGGCAGAGTCAGTACGTGTACTTGAACTCCACCATTTTCCAAGCAGTGACACAACATACTGAACACAATTGCTATGGACTATAAAGAGCTAGTCGTCTAATCTATATAGAATTATTACTACTAGAATATTATACTATATACATGTATAATGAAAGAGTGAAGAGTGCTGAAATTTCCACTACACGAACTCATCCACCACTTCCATGATTTTACGAGCAGGAACAACTGAGTTTACTTTCAAGTAAAGCTTACAGCCCTTAATGGCATTCGTCATTGCCAATTCTCTGTCCCTGTTGATGACACACATGATGGCCTTTACATAGTGGTATGTGGCTCGTTGGCGGGGAGTGAGCTTACCAAAGTTGTCAGGTTCTTCAACTTCCCTCACGAGTGAGGACAGGGTGGAAGCTGCTGCAATGGCTCCTATGTTGTTCCCCACTTTAGAGAGTAAGAGGGCTACCCTCGCATCTAGTTGAATCTTTAGCAATGTGACTATCATAGTAAATGGCTGCATCCACTCTGAAAGAGTCCGACTAATTTCGCATGCCTTGTTGGAAATGTTGCTGATGTTTGTCAGTGTCTTTACATCCAGAAGCTCATGATGCTCCTCCACTCTAAAAAGGATTCTTCTAGCTTCTTGCATCACTACCAGAGCTGTGGTGTAGTCTGGTTCACACATAGCAGAAAGCTCATGGGCTTGTTTGAGGTACTGCCCTGAGAGGTCCCTATCACTTCCAAGCATACAAATGGAGAGGAGGTAGTTTAAGCGAAATTGCAGGTAGACTGGATTCATGCAGTCTGGCCTCTTGGTCCACTCCAATGCCTCCTGAAAGAGATGTGCATTGTCCGATGTGGCATAAACAGCTCCTAAGACATTGATGATCTGGAGGTCAATTGGTAACTGCTTCTTTCCTCGAATGAGCTGATAAACAAGGTTGCATTTTGTGGGGTCAGATCCTCCTAGATACAATAGCTTGATGACCAGGTCACCATGAGTCTTGCTTTTCAAAGGCCCTCCAAATTTTATCAGTGGCATCCCAAAACTTGGAGATGTATGGCCAACTAGCAATTGTTTCTGTTTCACCTCCCTATGGACACTCAATGCTGAACCACATGATTGACTATATGTGGATAAGGGGGTCATCTTTGTGGCTTCACCTTTCCCCAAGTTGTCTTCAAAGAAGTACAATAGAGATGACATCAGTTCAGGATATTCCCAAACTGCAAGTGAGTCGGTGTCATGGGAACTGTTGCCAGGTGAGTCGGTCCCATGGGTGCTGTTGCCAGGTTGTTCTGATGTGGCTTGTACAGGGGTAGGCATGGAGATGGGGTTGGGCTCTGACTTGTTGCTGACAGAATCAACTGAAGACTCAGGATTCAGGGCACAAAAAGTTGTCCGTTTCATTGCCATTGCATCTTTCTCAGGTTCATTCAAATGGTGCTTCAGTTCTTTCGCCAGCAGTGTGTGTCCAGGGAGGCAATCTTGCTCACCACTGTCATACAGCACTTCCACCAGGATTAGTAGATTCTCCAAATCTTGTTCACACAGGTGGTCCAGTAGCATGTGGAAGGCTAGGTCAGGGTCACTGGTGTGTTTTATTCGATACATCTGCTTTTGGCCCAACACACCTCGTGAGAAAAGCTTTCCTAGAATACATGAGTAAGTGAAGTAGAGATGGTTTTCAAAGAGCTCGTACATTTGTTGCATGGCCTTCTTGCCAACAGTCAATTGGTGTTCTTTGCTCATTTCCAGCTCTCCATCATGATCATCACAGTAGATCTACATTGAAGTGAATCTATAAATGGTACAAGAGAACGAACCTGAAGACCAAGCAGTGGTAACCCCTATGTACATGGCAAGACTGAAAGTGATACTGAAGATGGTCTGTCTCATGACCGGTGTGGCCATGCATTCTGTTATGAATTAAAGGCACATACTGAAGATTCAGTTTGTTACTTGTCACTTTTACTGTGTGTTATAGTATGCATGCAATCAAGCCTCACATGACCAGTACCACAATTGCCATGTCATGCAGTATAGTGCACAACCATATATATGCATGCACTGCAGAATCTTAAACTCATGCATATCACTGTGCTATGCATTACATGCGGGCATACAATGAAGTGCACATTGCATATTGCGTTTATACAGTAATTATTATGGTCTGTCTCTCAAGGATTTGATTGCTAAACAAAATGATCATGACATTCAAGTTGTTTGATCTCCTCTATATAGTATACAGGCTGCACCACTGTCTGCCTACCAGTATGTCAGGGCATGCAAGGTTAACTGATAATGTCAGAGTTAGGATGTGGGGTACATGTATATACACACGTACACTACTGCGTAGATACTACGTAGATACTGCGTAAACACTGCTGCTGCGCATGACCAGGGCTCGTGTGTGCCCTAACACCTAGCAGTGGGACACTGCGTGCCAATGCCTGTGTCCCATAAGTACATGCCATAACTGCAGGCGCATATCCGTAAACAAGCGCGAACGCTATCCGACCAATCTGGGAACCACGATGTTCTTTTCATCGCTGACAGAGCATTGAGTAGCTCCTCTTATGCGGGTAAGAACGCAAAGTTATTGATCGCTAGCTTGAATAGTAGATTGCGTTCGATCGGTCGTACACTTAGGTACGATATGTTTCTGAATCTATCAGCTGACTCGTTACTATACACAAAAGGCAAAAGATGCTGTTGTGGAGAAACAGACTCACGGTTGAAGGTTCTTCATCACTGACCGAAATTGAATATATGACACTAGTGGTCGGGACTCGTGGACAATATTCCGTATCATTGTTATCGCGCGATCGCTGCATCACATCACACAACATCGTATTCACGGGTGCATGTGACGACACAACCACCGCGTGGTACGACGGGAAAGACAGAAGAGTTATAGGGACAGTCTAGTGAACTGCCACAAGGGCACTCTTTTAGGTTTGTACGTACTTGCGTGCTTTAGTATAATGGATCATAATATTTTCATCGACCCGACATCCTATATACCTTACATTATAATACAGCTAACTCACCTTCAAGTCGTAACTCTGCGTGACCTATGCTACTTGTCTTTCATTCAACCATGTGCTGTATAACTATGAATTCGTAATATTCCACTACCATAGCTACGATTGAATTGTGAGCATCAGTTAATGAAATTCAGACTGAATAATGCCTGTGTATGAATGGCCACATCTAGCAAAAAACACCAGAGGTTTGTTTGTGCTTTGTGGAAAGTCACTATACAAATATGATACAGTCTTTTGCTGTGCAATAATTCAATTACTGCATGCAGACTGTAATAAGAAAAATCCTCATTGCAGCACATATATACAATGCTATGGTGCACAAACTTAAAGCAACATGTAGGGAATTAGCATTATCATGATATACAAATAGCACAATAGTTGAGTGTACAAAACACTTTCGAGTCATAAATGAACAGCATTGTTCCTATTCATCAACAATTTCCATTAATCTTTTGAGCTGGTGCTACCCATTTCACTTTGAGGTACAGGTCACGGTACGGTTGAAGGTTCTTCATCACTGACTGAAATTGAATATAGGACACTAATGGTCGGGACTCATGGACAATATTCCATATCATTGTTATCGCACGATCGCGAGTTGCAGAGTTGGGCAGAAGAAATCCCTGCGTGAATGGCCACAGAAAGTGTGCATTAAAATAGCGAATTTAGAATAGAAGTAGAAACATTAGATTGACTTGATAATAGTGCTATAACATACGGCACATAACCTTTTCTATACCTGCAGCCGTAGTATCCTATTAATATGCAATTTGGTGCATGATCCATGATCCATGTACAAATTATTATAGAATGGCCACTCACATTCAATTCATGACAATACACAGTCTTGTACAATGCTTGTAACTCTGCATGACATTGTGCAGTGGTGCATCACCAATTAACCTAACATAAATTATATAACATTCCACTGTGATAGCTACGATTGAATTATGCACAATCAATAGTTAATGGTATTCAGACTACATGAATGTGGATGCATGGCTACTAAAGCAACACCAGAGGTTTGTGTGTGCTTTGTGCAATAAGCAACGATACCTATATATAATTATATTGATGCAGTCACCATTGTGCTATGCAATTACTGCAGATTGACTAAAATAAATAACAAGCCTCAATGCATGATAAAGCAATTTTGAAGAGGTTACACAAACTATCCCAAATGGTCAACAGATCATCTCGCCTTCTGCATCAAGCACCATCAGGGCAATAGATGGCCACTCCTCCTCCCCAACCACATCTGTCTCTTCTGTAGGTCGACTTTTTATCCTGGGATAGAGATCACACCATCAGGACACTCTGTGTCCAGCCATGTCTCACTAATAGATAGGAACAGCTCACCGTTTCTGATGGGAGTAACGAGGTCATAAATCTCATCAAAGCATCGGTGCAGACTTTGCACATTGAGGTGACAGAAAAACTGACTACACTTTTCTTTATTACCTCACTTAGGCTCAATGCCACTAAGATATCAACATCATCCTCACTAGGCCTAGATCTGATAGCGGGGGTCAGCAGCACTAGGCACAAGACCAACTATCATCTATCATTAACACAGGGTAAATACAGCTACTGTTCAACCAATCCCATGTGGTCACATGACATTGAGGATTGCATAAACACATGGGATTGGGTCAATACAGTGAAGCTACTGTTGACCCAGTCCCATGTTGTCACATGACATTGTGGATTGCATAACCACATGGGATTGGGTCAATACAGTGAAACTACTGTTGACCCAGTCCCATGTGGTCACATGACATCGAGGTTTGCATTACCACATGGGATTGGGTCCCATGTGGTTACATGTCATTGCTACATAGGCGTAAATTATATTCAGCAACCCACGGAGTGACACTTGGCTAGATGAGTCAGTTAGCCGATTTGTAATCCAAAGTTCCGGTTCGAGCGCAGGGATAGGATTTTTTTCACATCTTCCTTTACTCGGCGCAATGAAGTGAGGTATAAATAGCACAAATTGTACCTCCTTCTTCGGTTGCGCTCGAAAAACAGTAACCGATCTCAGGTCTGCCTACCATCTAGTATGGGCCATACGTAGTATGGGGGACTGGTGTACCGAAGGCATGGTCTCACCGCCTGGAGCTAGATCCGTTGCGCTGAAAGCTTGACTGCCTGGGGAGCTGTTTGGGTGTGGTTTGGAGTTGTTCACTCAGCCCATTTCACGTGTAGTCTTCGTGATCGCCCCATTCCGGCCGGAACAACATTTCCCACCGGACCGTTGGAGCACAACCAGTGGTGTCTCCTCGTGAGACTTGCCAAATTGTGGGACTCAAGTCAAGTACTTCCACGTGGTGAGTCCTGGGCAACGCAAATGCGGCTAAACTTGACACCCTTTTTGCACCAAGAGACTGGCAATTTCGTATACTGCAGATTGAGTTGGTTCGACGAAGATTTAATTGATGCAGCGTTTATTCTACCTACATAAGAAGTTTTTGTCAATAATCCTTATGCTCCAACTGCTAGGTAACTCCTCCTGAAGGATCGATCAGTTTTGTAAACAATATACACCAATAAATAGCAGTAGCAACAGTACATGTCATTGTGCTCATGGGTCTGCTGTCCACTGGGAGTGCAATGTTGGATGTGGTACACTATTCACTGCCTGTAGCTGCCTGTAGCTGACACTAGCTCCAGCTACCACCCTGCCCTACTGCCTCCTTTTCTCGACACTTCCTAGACAGACTCATAAATTGAGTTTTGTGCACATTCATTGCCAGGCCATTCATACCAAGCCATGTAGTAAGTCTTGTAAGGTCATCCGTGAGCACCTCTTCCACCACTTTGGCACTTTTGCCAGAGAAATATACAGTAGTGTCATCAGCATACAACATTACTGTGTTTTTCAGCAACACTGCTTGCAGGTCATTCACAAATATCCTGAAAAGTAATGGTCCTAAAATAGACCCTTGTGGGACACCCACATGTATATTGGCCCACTCAGAGATTGCATCTCCATGAACCATACACTGCCTCCTGTCACTAAGATAGTTTCTGAACAACTCCAAAGTTTCACCTCGAAAACCATACAGAGAAAATTTCTGCAGCAATAAGTTGTGATTGACAGAGTCAAATGCCTTACTATGATCAATGAAGGCAGATCCAACTATTTCATTCTTATCCAGGCAATCTCTTCAGTCTTCCACGCTTTTCAAAAGGACATCCTGTGTACAGTGATTTGGCCTAAAGCCAGATTGAGCTTCATGGAGGATGTCATGCTTGTCAAGGTACCTGGAGACTTGCATGTGTATCAACAATTCAAAAACCTTCACAACTGGGAGGATAAAAATGGGGCAATAGTCCTCTATAGTTCTCGGTTTATCTGTCTTGGGGATAGGAATGATCTTGGCTGCTTTTCATTCAGAAGGGATCTGAGATACCCTAGCTCAAACTAGAGTAAAGTAGGGACTTATTATTGTCATGATATACAATCATGCAGCAGAATTGTTGACTGTACAGAATACTGTGGTATTATTATATGAACAGCATTGTTCCTATTCATCAACAATTTCCATTATCTTTTGAGCTGGTTCAACCCATTTCACTTTGAGGTACAGGTCACGGCCCTTGACTGCACTCCTCCTTGCTGCTTGTTTGTCATTGTGGATTACAGAAACAACAGTCCTGATGTAATGGTAGACTGCTTGCTGGCGAGGGAGGAGTTGACGGAATGTTCTAGGTTCCTCCACCTCACGCAGGAGATCAGTTAGTGGGGAAACAGCCGCAATAGCTCCTATGCGGTTCTTTGACTTAGAGAGCAGGAAGGCTACCCTAGCATCCAGTTGCATCTTAAGCAGCTTGATCACAATTGCAAATGGCTGCATCCATTCTGGAAGACTACGACTAATTTCACACGCCCTGTTAGAAAAACAGATTATATCCATCAGTGTTTCTTCCTCAAGCTGACCTTTATCTTCCTCAATTCGACTCAAAGACATTCTAGCTTCTTGCATCACAAGCAGGGCTGTGATATAGTCTGGTTCACACATAGCAGAAAGCTCATGGGCTTGTTTGAGGTACTGCTCTGAGAGGTCCTTATCGCTACTCACAGTGCAAATGGAGAGGAGGTAGTTTAAGCGACATTGCAGGTAGACTGGGTTCATGCAGTCTGGCCTCTTGGTCCACTCCAGTGCCTCCTTAAGAAGGGGTACATCATCTGGTGTACAGTAAACAGCTCCTAAGACATTGATGATCTGTAGGTCAATTGGTAGCTGCTTCTTACCTCGAATGAGCTGATATGCTAGGTTGCACTTTGTGGGGTTGAACCCTCCCAAACTCCATAATTTAATGACCATGTCTCCATGAGTCCTGCCTTTCAAAGACCCTGAAAATCTTACCAGAGGCATCCCAGAGCTTGGAAATGCACAAACACTTTGTTTCTGATTTGAACTATCATTCCTTGTTAAATCGGTTGATTTATGTTGCTGGGATAAGGATGTTGATGGCAATGTACATGTGTCATCTTCCTTCACATTTCCATCAAAGAAGTACAGTAGAGATGAGATTAGGTCAGGGTATTCCCAAGCTTCAATGGACTCGGCAACATCAGGAATGACATTGGGGTGCTCTGTTGTTGCTTGTACAGATGCAGGCAAGGAGCTAGGGTTGGGCTCCGACTTATTGCTAACTGAATCAAATAGAGTTTGATTACTAGTGCAAAGAGGTGGCTGTGCAGTCCCAACAGCATCATACTCAACTTTGAATTCATTCAAATGCAATTGTTCATCAAGTTTCTCAGCTAGCAATGTGTGCCCTGGCAGGCATTCCTCTGCACCACTGTCATACAGCACTTTTACAAGGATTAGTAGATTCTCCGAGTCTTGTTCACACAGGTGGTCCAATAGCATGTGGAAAGCTTGGTCAGGGTCACTGGTGTGTTCTATTCGATACATCTGCTTTTGTCTGAGTACACCTCGTGAGAAAAGCTTTCCTAGAATGCATGAGTAAGTGGAGTATAGATGGTGTTCAAAATGCTCGTACATTTGTTGCATGGCCTTCTTGCCAACAGTCAATTGGTGTTCTTTGCTCATTTCCAGCTCTCCATCATGATCATCGCAGTGGATCTACATTGAAGTGAATCTATAAATGGTACAAGAGAGCGAACCTGAAGACCAAGCAGTGGTAACCCCTATGTACATGGCAAGACTGAAAGTGATGCTGAAGATGGTCTGTCTTGTGACCTGTGTGGCCATGCATTCTGTTATGAATTAAAGGCACATACTGAAGATTCGGTTTCAAATTATTACTTGTCACTTTTACTGTGTGTTATAGTATGCATGCAATCAAGCCTCACATGACCAGTACCACAATTGCCACGTCATGCAGTATAGTGCACAACCATATGCATGCACTGCAGAATCTTAAACTCATGCATATCACTGTGCTATGCATCACATGCGGGCATACAATGAAGTGCACATTGCATATTGCGTTTATACAGTAATTATTATGGTCTGTCTCTCAAGGATTTGATTGCTGAACAAAATGATCATGACATTCAAGTTGTTTGATCTCCTCTATATAGTATACAGGCTGCACCACTGTCTGCCTACCAGTATGTCAGGGCATGCAAGGTTGACTGATAATGTCAGAGTTATACACGATAGGCTGGATCACCTGCCACCCCAATGCCGTGTTCTGGATGTGGGGTACATGTATATACACACGTACACTACTGCGTAGATACTACGTAGATACTGCGTAAACACTGCTGCTGCGCATGACCAGGGCTCGTGTGTGCCCTAACACCTAGCAGTGGGACACTGCGTGCCAATGCCTGTGTCCCATAAGTACATGCCATAACTGCAGGCGCATATCCGTAGACAAGCGCGAACGCTATCCGACCAATCTGGGAACCACGATGTTCTTTTCAGCGCTGACAGAGCATTGAGTAGCTCCTCTTATGCGGGTAAGAAAGCAAAGTTATTGATCGCTAGCTTGAATAGTAGATTGCGTTCGATCGGTCGTACACTTAGGTATGATATGTTTCTGAATCTATCAGCTGACTCGTTACTACACACAAAAGGTAAAAGATGCTGTTGTGGAGAAACAGACTCACGGTTGAAGGTTCTTCATCACTGACTGAAATTGAATATATGACACTAGTGGTCGGGACTCGTGGACAATATTCCATATCATTGTTATCGCGCGATCGCTGCATCACATCACACAACATTATACGGGTGCATGTGACGACACAACCACCGCGTGGCACGACGGGAAAGACAGAAGAGTTATAGGGACAGTCTAGTGAACTGCCACAAGGGCACTCTTTTAGGTTTGTACGTACTTGCGTGCTTTAGTATAATGGATCATAATATTTTCATTGACCCGACATCCTATATCTTACATTATAATACAGCTAACTCACCTTCAAGTCGTAACTCTGCGTGACCTATGCTACTTGTCTTTCATTCAACCATGTGCTGTATAACTATGAATTCGTAATATTCCACTACCATAGCTACGATTGAATTGTGAGCATCAGTTAATGAAATTCAGACTGAATGCCTGTGTATGAATGGCCACATCTAGCAAAAAACACCAGAGGTTTGTTTGTGCTTTGTGGAAAAGTCACTATACAAATATGATACAGTCTTTTGCTGTGCAATAATTCAATTACTGCATGCAGACTGTAATAAGAAAAATCCTCATTGCAGCACATATATACAATGCTATGGTGCACAAACTTAAAGCAACATGTAGGGAATTAGCATTATTATGATATACAAATAGCACAATAGTTGAGTGTACAAAACACTTTCGAGTCATAAATGAACAGCATTGTTCCTATTCATCAACAATTTCCATTAATCTTTTGAGCTGGTGCTACCCATTTCACTTTGAGGTACAGGTCACGGTACGGTTGAAGGTTCTTCATCACTGACTGAAATTGAATATAGGACACTAATGGTCGGGACTCGTGGACAATATTCCATATCATTGTTATCGCACGATCGCGAGTTGCAGAGTTGGGCAGAAGAAATCCCCGCGTAAATGGCCACAGAAAGTGTGCATTAAAATAGTGAATTTAGAATAGAAATAGAAACATTAGATTGACTTGATAATAGTGTTATAACATACGGCACATAACCTTTTCTATAGCTGCAGCCGTAGTATCCTATTAATATGCAATTTGGTGCATGATCCATGATCCATGCACAAATTATTATAGAATGGCCACTCACATTCAATTCATGACAATACACAGTCTTGTACAATGCTTGTAACTCTGCATGACATTGTGCAGTGGTGCATCACCAATTAACCTAACATAAATTATATAACATTCCACTGTGATAGCTACGATTGAATTATGCACAATCAATAGTTAATGGTATTCAGACTACATGAATGTGGATGCATGGCTACTAAAGCAACACCAGAGGTTTGTGTGTGCTTTGTGCAATAAGCAACGATACCTATATATAATTATATTGATGTAGTCACCATTGTGCTATGCAATTACTGCAGATTGACTAAAATAAATAACAAGCCTCAATGCATGATAAAGCAATTTTGAAGAGGTTACACAAACTATCACAAATGGTCTCCAGATCATCTCGCCTTCTGCAACAAGCAACATCAGGGCAATAGATGGCCACTCCCCTTCCCCAACCACATCTGTCTCTTCTGTAGACATTTTATCCTGGGATAGAGATCACACCATCAGGACACTCTGTGTCCAGCCATGTCTCACTAATAGATAGGAACAGCTCACCGTTTCTGATGGGAGTAACGAGGTCATAAATCTCATTGAAGCATCGGTGCAGACTTTGCACATTGAGGTGACAGAAAAACTGACTACACTTTTCTTCATTATCTCACTTAGGCTCAATGCCACTAAGATATCAACATCATCCCCACTAGGCCTAGATCTGATAGCGGGGGTCAGCAGCACTAGGCACAAGACCAACTATCATCTATCATTAACACAGGGTAAATACAGCTACTGTTCAACCAATCCCATGTGGTCACATGACATTGAGGATTGCATAAACACATGGGATTGGGTCAATACAGTGAAGCTACTGTTGACCCAGTCCCATGTTGTCACATGACATTGTGGATTGCATAACCACATGGGATTGGGTCAATACAGTGAAACTACTGTTGACCCAGTCCCATGTGGTCACATGACATCGAGGTTTGCATTACCACATGGGATTGGGTCCCATGTGGTTACATGTCATTGCTACATAGGCGTAAATTATATCCACGGAGTGACACTTGGCTAGATGAGTCAGTTAGCCGATTTGTAATCCAAAGTTCCCGGTTCGAGCGCAGGGATAGACATTTTTTCACATCTTCCTTTACTCGGCGCAATGAAGTGAGGTATAAATAGCACAAATTGTACCTCCTTCTTCGGTTGCGCTCGAAAAACAGTAACCGATCTCAAGGTCTGCCTACCATCTAGTATGGGCCATACGTAGTATGGGGGACTGGTATACCGAAGGCATGGTCTCACCGCCTGGAGCTAGATCCGTTGCGCTGAAAGCTTGACTGCCTGGGGAGCTGTTTGGGTGTGGTTTGGAGTTGTTCACTCAGCCCATTTCACGTGTAGTCTTCGTGATCGCCCCATTCCGGCCGGAACAACATTTCCCACCGGACCGTTGGAGCACAACCAGTGGTGTCTCCTCGTGAGACTTGCCAAATTCACGGACTCAAGTCAAGTACTTCCACGTGGTGAGTCCTGGGCAACGCAAATGCGGCTAAACTTGACACCCTTTTTGCACCAAGAGACTGGCAATTTCGTATACTGCAGATTGAGTTGGTTCGACGAAGATTTAATTGATGCAGCGTTTATTCTACCTACATAAGAAGTTTTTGTCAATAATCCTTATGCTCCAACTGCTAGGTAACTCCTCCTGAAGGATCGATCAGTTTTGTAAACAATATACACCAATAAATAGCAGTAGCAACAGTACATGTCATTGTGCTCATGGGTCTGCTGTCCACTGGGAGTGCAATGTTGGAGGTGGTACACTATTCACTGCCTGTAGCTGCCTGTAGCTGACACTAGCTCCAGCTACCTGCTGCCTCCTTTTCTCGACACTTCCTAGACAGACTCATAAATTGAGTTTTGTGCACATTCATTGCCAGGCCATTCATACCAAGCCATGTAGTAAGTCTTGTAAGGTCATCCGTGAGCACCTCTTCCACCACTTTGGCACTTTTGTCAGAGAAATATACAGTAGTGTCATCAGCATGCAACATTACTGTGTTTTTTCAGCAACACTGCTTGCAGGTCATTCACAAATATGCTGAGAATTAATGGTCCTAAAATAGACCCTTGTGGGACACCCACATGTATATTGGCCCACTCAGAGATTGCATCTCCATGAACCATACACTGCCTCCTGTCACTAAGATAGTTTCTGAACAACTCCAAAGTTTCACCTCGAAAACCATACAGAGAAAATTTCTGCAGCAATAAGTTGTGATTGACAGAGTCAAATGCCTTACTATGATCAATGAAGGCAGATCCAACTATTTCATTCTTTTCCAGGCAATCTCTTCAGTCTTCCACGCTCTTCAAAAGGACATCCTGTGTACAGTGATTTGGCCTAAAGCCAGATTGAGCTTCATGGAGGATGTCATGCTTGTCAAGGTACCTGGAGACTTGCATGTGTATCAACGATTCAAAAACCTTTGCGACAACTGGGAGGATAAAAATGGGCCAATAGTCCTCTATAGTTCTCGGTTTATCTGTCTTGGAGATAGGAATGATCTTGGCTGCTTTTCATTCAGAAGGGATCTGAGATACCCTCAAACTAGAGTAAAGTAGGGACTTATTATTGTCATGATATACAATGATATACAATCATACAGAATTGGTGACTGTACAGAATACTGTGGTATTATTATATGAACAGCATTGTTCCTATTCATCAACAATTTCCATTATCTTTTGCGCTGGTTCAACCCATTTCACTTTGAGGTACAGGTCACGGCCCTTGACTGCACTCCTCCTTGCTGCTTGTTTGTCATTGTGGATTACAGAAACAACAGTCCTGATGTAATGGTAGACCGCTTGCTGGCGAGGGAGGAGTTGACGGAATGTTCTAGGTTCCTCCACCTCACGCAGGAGATCAGTTAGTGGGGAAATAGCTGCAATAGCTCCTATGCGATTCTTCGACTTCGACAGCAGGAAGGCTACCCTAGCATCCAGTTGCATCTTAAGCAGCTTGATCACAATTGCAAATGGCTGCATCCATTCTGGAAGACTACGGCTAATTTCACATGCCCTGTTAGAAAAACTGATTATATTCATCAGTGTTTCTTCCTCGAGCTGACCTTTATCTTCCTCAATTTGACTCAAAGTCGTTCTAGCTTCTTGCATCACTAGCAGGGCTGTGATATAGTCTGGTTCACACATAGCAGAAAGCTCATGGGCTTGTTTGAGGTACTGCCCTGAGAGGTCCTTATCGCTACTTGCAGTACAGATGGAGAGGAGGTAGTTTAAGCGACATTGCAGGTAGACTTTGTTCATGCAGTCTGACCTCTTGGTCCACTCCAGTGCCTCCTGAAAGATATGTGCATTGTCTGATGTGGCATAAACAGCTCCTAAGACATTGATGATCTGGAGGTCAATTGGTAGCTGCTTCTTACCTCGAATGAGCTGATATGCTTGGTTGCACTTTGTGGGGTCGGACCCTCCTAAACTCCATAATTTAATGACCATGTCTCCGTGAGTCCTGCCTTTCAAAGGACCTGAAAATCTTTCTCGAGGCATTCCAGAGCTTGGAGATGCACAGGCTCCTTGTTGCTGATTCGAACCTTCATTCATTGCTAAATCACTTGATCGACGTAGCTGGGATAAGGATGTTGATGGCAATGTGCACGTGCCATCTTCTTCGGCATTTCCATCAAAGAAGTACAGTAGCGATGAGATTAGGTCAGGGTATTCCCAAGCTTCAAGGGACTCGGCAACATTAGGGATGACATTGGGGTGCTCTGTTGTGGCTTGTACAGGTGTAGGCAAGGAGATGGGGTTGGGCCCCGACTTATTGCCAACTGAATCACTTACACTTTGATTACTGGTGCTAAGAGGTGGCTGTGCAATCCCAATAGCATCATACTCAACTTTGAATTCATTCAAATGCAATTGTTCATCAAGTTTCTCAGCCAGCAATGTGTGCCCTGGCAGGCATTCCTCTGCACCACTGTCATACAGCACTTTTACAAGGATTAGTAGATTCTCCGAGTCTTGTTCACACAGGTGGTCCAGTAGCATGTGGAAGGCTAGACCAGGGTCACTGGTGTGTTTTATTCGATACATCTGCTTTTGTCCGAGTACACCTCGTGAGAAAAGCTTTCCTAGAATGCAAGGGTAAGTGGAGAAGAGAAGGTTTTCAAAAAGCTCGTACACTTGTTGCATGGCCTTCTTGCCAACACTCAGTTGCCATTCTTTGCTCATCTCTCATGGTCCCATTATGATCACCAAGGCAACCTGTGCAGTGCTGGTAATGAGAAAGAAGGAATAATTACAATCAACATGTCATCGAGGCTCACTACAATACACTTGTGAGAAGATATGTAGTAGAATCAATCAATCAACTGATTGCAAGCCACTAGGCCACTCAGCCGTGCACTAAACTGAGAAACTGCAGTATGAGAAAAGTGCTTAGCAAAACTGTGACACTGTGTGCAACCAATCAATTTTTCAGTGTGGGTGTGTTCAATTCAGTGGTTAGTTATAATGTGTCATGCCGTGTGTAACCATCTGTGTATGAGGACTTGCAGACAAACAAGAAGGGCAAATTCATTGCATGCCAATCAAACTGAATCCATTTGTGGTGATCCACTCTAGTTCCAAGCCTTAGCCCTAACTTAAATCGCCGTGATGTACGTGGCTACAGTAGCTACATACGCATTGTCCATTGCCTACACAATCAGTTAAAATGGCTGTTTGCACCAGTCTCCTGACCTCATTCCGAGAACAGGGTGAGTGGGAAGGTTGTCATATCTGCTCAGGCCATTTCAGTATTGGCTAGGGAAGCGTATGATGTCATAGACGTCTTCAAAATGGTCGAAGTTACAGCGTTCTCTCGCTCATTATCGTATTGAGAAGGGTTAAATAAGTAAGGAGAGCGAACGAAATGAAAGATGTACAGTAACTTACTCGATTTGTGCTGCTAACAGAGGAAAACGTTCGGAAGAGTGGTGGAAGTGAATCTTCTAATTGAAACAGAGCTGCTGTCACAAAACTTTGGCCCGGCCATGGCCGGAGTGGCATTTCTTAGAAGTTGGCGCTTTGAGTTAGTTACAATACTACTTCGAGTGCAAAGAGACAATGCTACGAGATGTGAAACACCTTTTCTTTGTCCCTGTTGGCTAATTTTCGATGATCATACAGACGAGGCGAGTAGTGAGCCAATGTAACCCAAATTAGGGAGGTTTACTTAAGTTATCACGGCCATAAGTAGATGAAAATAGAAGGGCAGGGGGAGAAGAGCAATGTAACTCACAAACTTTCACTTTCAAAAACCCACATCAACTGTCACAGTCACAGTAGAGTCACACACGGGGAGGACGGGAGTGCTCGTGCGGCAACGCGAATTAATTATAACCGGAAGTCTTCATAAAAAGTCAAAATTTTGTAAAAAAAGATTACACACGGATCAGTCATAAAAAGATCTACCTTGTTATGAATACTATTATGTTAAAAAATAATAATGACCCAATTACATAGCTAGGCTTACGTACAAAGCCATAGGCAAGCAGACAGACATGCACCACACATCAGCGCAACTCTTCCAACAAGAAGTCCATGCTCCTTATTTAGTTACAAGTTCTCCAATAACACCCTTGTGTTCATCTCCGCTTATTGATCAGTCTGAGGTTAATGTAGGCCAGTACAAGCAGGAGGATTGCCATTAGCAACAGGGCAGCCTCATTGTACCAGAGATCAAAGTTGAGGTAGCCAAAATCCTGCAGGAAGACATTACCTTCCACCAACACACCTGTAGTGCTACAGGAAGCAACATACAATTAGTGTGATGATGTAAAGGCTGAGTACAGATGAGACCAAAGTACTGATCATATATAAGTGTCTCATGCCCAGACCCACTTGTGTCGGCCCCAAGCAACGCATGTAGGTCTGAGTTTGAGACTACTTGTGTATATGCAGATACACATCTGAAATATATAGCTGTAGATTTTAGTAAAGTGAAGGAACATTATCACTCTTTGAGGGTAGTGCAGATTGATGTCAATGGCAAGTGTGTGTGATGTGCATGTGGGGGGTGTGCATGTGTGTGGGTGTGAGCTAACCAGCTTGTTGTGTTTAATCCTGAGATTTCAACCAAGGTTGAGTTGAACTGACAGAAGTAACGGTCCTTTAGTTCATTGACAGCCAGAGCCTGTGTGCAGATATACATTATTGTACATAAACAATGTCAATAGTAAACGATATCGTGTGTATAACACCTGTTAACCCTATAATGCAGAAATGCTTACAAACACATAAACCATGCTGTGTACTCTGGTGATGTGTGGACATGCACACATTGCACTCACAGCCATCGAGTACCGGAATGCACTGAGGTACTGCAGCCAAGACAGCCATGGAGTGAGGCTTAGCAGGTTGATTATGAAACCACCAAACAGCTGAACAGAAAGGGAGCACAAAAAGTAGGATTGGGGAGTAAGTGGGTAGGGAGGAGGACAAGAAAGGATGATAGAGAAGGAGAAGGAGGAGGGGAGGGAGGAGAAGAGGGAGGAGAGGGAGGAGAACAAGAGGGGAGAGGGAGGGAGGAGAGGAGGAGAAGGGGAGGGAGGAGGGGATGGAGGAGAGGAGGGAGGAGGAGAGTGAGGAGGGGAGGGAGGAGAGGAGGGAGGAGGACAGGAGAGGAGAGGGAGGAGAGGGAGGGAGGAGAACAAGTAAGGAAAAGGGAGGAGGAGAGGAGAGAGGAGGGGAACGATGGAGGACAAATGGGGGAGAGGGAGGGAGGAGAACAAGAAGGGAATCGAGAAGAGAAGGGAGAGGAGTAGAAGGGGAGAGGAGGAGAGGAAGTGCAATCAGACAGGCAACATCCACTGGCATCCTTCTCAAGCACTGCTTACAATTATACAATAAAAGCTGTGCACTGTATGCATGAGTATGAAGGTCTGATCAATGACCAGGACACATGTGAACACGCACAATACAACACATAGTGCTGTGTGTGTATAGTGCTATGCACGCACAATAGGTGCTATGAGAGCTAGACGTGCAACCAACAAGAAGGGACTAAGCGACGCTTTCTAATCAAACAAACTCCTCAGTTGCTCACCATGGCAAAGACAAAGACCAATGCTACTATGAGGTTGGCGATGGCTGTGAGCCTCACTACTGCACTGACGGCAAAGGCAAGAGAGGATGACACTGAGACCGTTAGCAAGAGAGTAAGCAAGTAGATGAAGAAGGATGACACTTCAGGGCGCAGACCTATGGCACAGATGGGGAGGTGAGAAGGCAGGATAGTGAGGAAGGTGCTTAAAAACAGTAAAACAGCATAATAATATAATATAGCAATATGCGCATGATCCCATGGACAGTACCAAGGTTTGCATACTTATGATACATAGAGTCTTTACTGTATATTCTACACATACAAACATACATCTAAATGACAAAACTAAAGCCGCATTGCCTTCTGGTGCATGGGCTATTCAATGAATTGAGTGTGTAAGAACTGTGTGCTACTTCATGTATGTATGTATGTATGTATGTATGGTACATGCATTGTCAGTGACCCACCAATCATGCCGTATGAGATGGCTGCGTAGAGGGTGACTGGAAGGAGCCGAATGGGAAGAAGGTCCAAGAAGGTCTTGGCCAGGAAGAAGGCTGACACCCTGTAGTAGCCACTGGCATTCTCATGACTGGTTTACGTATGTGTACCGTGTGTGTGTGTGTGTGTGTGTGTGTGTGTGTGTGTGTGTGTGTGTGTGTGTGTGTGTGTGTGTGTGTGTGTGTGTGTGTGTGTGTGTGTATGTGTGTGTGTGTGTGTGTGTGTGTGTATCATGTGTGTGTGCGTGCGTGCGTGTGTGTGCGTGTGTGTGCGTGTGTGTGCATAGAAGAAACACATACATAGATATGTAACATACAGTAAGTACCCGTACATTTCCTTATAAAATATATAGGATTATAATGAAGACTCACATGAAGAGTGGCTTCTGCCGAATGAAGAGGTCCACAGCAGACATGTTGGTGTAGACCATGTTCAAGACCATAAAGAAGAATGCACCTAGCCTGTGGGCACAAAGAACAAATTTACCAAAGTTAAAATTTGAAATCTTACAAGTTGGAAAAGCTAGTGGGAGCCTGTGCATATCAAAAGGTGGAGTGGTCCGTGGAACACTCTACTATGTTGTGTCTCTGTGAAGAAATATTTATCCAATACATAATGGACGAGTCATTCAATTTCTGGCTGTCCCCCTACTGCAGGCTTACATGCACATGTTTGATGTTATACATATTTTACTCTCATTTCATCTCATAAAATTTAATGGCAAATTTATATTATACGTATATACTGTAGCATGCATTGATGATTTTGTTGACCCAAAGCTGAATATACATACTATAGTGTAGGTTTCAACACAGAAACTAATAATATTATAGGACACATGCTCAAAACCATTGCCTGTGTGCACATGATGAAGATATGAAAGATAGAGTTACTGATTCATGAGTGAACACATCACAAGTCAATAGATGGAACAGGTAAGACAATTCAACCACAAAGGTAGACCATTGTGGTCGAAACGTCTAACCTGTTTCATCTATTGACTTAATTGCAATGTGTTCACTCGTGAATCAGAAACTCAGTCACTCTCCACAGCAATGATTATCTACAACATGACGGAGACATACACTACGTATAGCTTTCAAGCACACAGTTTTGAGTATGGATGAGTATGGAACTGTTTGAAGTATGGATGTAAAGTATACTTGCTTTTATATAGTAGCCTCAACCCCCATGCCAACTGTAATAATTAATGAGGTGGAAAGGGCTAGTTCCAGCTTGACAGGTGCTGTGACTAAGGTATGGTCATTCTTTTGTACATTGCCCCACACTAAGTGCACCTGTTGGTGAAGCCAAATGGGCTGGGATTGTCATCAAGCTGAAAGTAAATGATGCCAACAATGACTGCCAGTAAGATCATGGTGAAAACCTGCAGGATAGCAAAGACCTGTATAACTCCATGTACCTTGCAATACAGCAAACAGAATGGTTGCCAATAGCAGCATTACCTGCATGACAAGCACCTGAGGACTCCGAAGCACATTGAGAATGGTTCTTTTGGACACAACTAACAGCTGCAAACACAACGAATATGCATAAAATATAAGTAGAGGTATTTGTAAATAGTACAAAGTACATACAGTAGCTTACAAAGGCAATTCCAGAAGGTGTAGAGAGGGAGTATGTGAAGAAGGGTGAGGGGTACACTGCACAGACACAGGTGAACTCTAGACACTGGAGCTAATGACTACAGCAAAGCCTTGCAATTCTCAGACCACAACAACTACGTACTTACCCCACAAGCCACAGTCATGTAGCCTCATACCCAGGCCGGGTTTACACTGTTTGCATACCCACATAATTATTAGAAAGGGTTGGTTCTCAAATACCAGCTTCACAACAGGGTTGAAAACCTTGCCGACGTTTCGACCAGATGCTCTGGTCTTCTTCTTCGCCCTGAAGAAGACCAGAGCATCTGGTCGAAACGTCGGCAAGGTTTTCAACCCTGTTGTGAAGCTGGTATTAGAGAACCAACCCTTTCTGATGCATGAGCCAGCTGAGAAGCCCTCACTTCACACATAATTATTTACCAACTTTAAGTATAAGGCTACTCGTACCCAGGTATTAGCAGCTGCAGGCCATTGGGGGAGAAAAAAAAGAAATATTCCTTCTCCCTGGCCCCTCAGAGGCCTGGGTATGAGGCTATGTGCACTCTAACCTTACACCAAGGCCTTTGAGTCTTGTTTCTCCCAGGCAGGCGGCGAAGGCCTAGATATGAGACTACACACTCTGCAAGTGAGTGTCATATAGCCGAAGCGATAGCTTCGAGATTGGTTGGAGGCACTAGAGTTTGCTGGCTGTGCAAAAGTTTAGTTTTAGATGTCACAGCATCAAAGCTACCAGTTAATTATACAGGATGGGAGAAACAATGGCCAAGTAGAATAGAAATTAACCCAACTCGATGTGACAGTTAGTAGAGATGACGGACTTCCCACTTACATTTGTGCAAATTGCAAGGCTCACCTGTCTGAGGAAGCTGCTTGCATATTTGGCCTGCTTCAAGCTACCCTGTCGCTCCACAGAGGACAGCTTGTCCCCTTCAAATGAATCAGATGCAACACCTCGCAAGGTGCTGACGAGTGCCTCGTAGATATCAGAGCACCTGAACTTGTCATGTAGTGAAACTGTACTTTGCTCAACACCTGGCAGAGTAAAAGGATTGGAAACACACTTTTGGAGAATGATCACTGCTAGCATCTAATACAGTACATACATCTGCTCTAGGAGAAACCAATTTAGTCCATTAGGAATAATGTGTATGTATGCACTCACACTGTCCCTCCCCTCTACCTCCTCCACACACCACCACCCCTCCCCACTACCTCCTCCATACTCCCAACAAACACACTCTGCCCCTGTCTCGTGCAGCCAAGCCACTTCCACCCCTCCAATTTGTATCATGACATCCTGCCAAGTGCTGACCTCAGCATATCAAGATGGAGGCATTACTATCAGTCAGCTATGCAGGACTATGCTGTAAGGTGTGTCTACCTTCTATTGCTTCCACGTCTCCTACTTCTTGGCTTTGAGGGGGTGTTGAGAGGTGAGGCCCTCTGTTCTTCCTCCTCTTCTTCTTCTTATCTCTTCTCTGCTGGCTGCTCTCCTCATACTGATAGATGACGTCTAGGAATAAATCTGCAGGGTTGTTGTGCATCTCACATTCGTGGCCTGCATAGACACAATACCATGGGAACACAATGACATTATAGGTACTGGCATACAAAATGACTCAAGGAAAGCGAAGCATCTCGATGAATTAAGAACACGCATAATGTATGCAGCCATATTCACTTGAATATGCACATTGAGCATCCACACATTAACTGCAGCAAGTAGACCACCAGTAGTATATGTACATATGTATGTATGACCAACTTACCAATGCTAGCGAAGTAATGTAAGGTCTGTGAGGCTTCACCGTGGTAGACCAGCGTCCCTTGAGAGAGGAGCGTAACTGTGTCAAAGAGCTTGTATATGGCATACCGTGGCTGGTGGATGGAGAAGATGATGGTGCGACCGGCAGCCGCCAGTCTATGCGGTGGCAGAGAGGGTAGAGATGGGCCTTAAAGACAGCACTTTTGCATACACTCCACTTCAATGTCCAGGTGATATGCAAGTATGCTAGTAGCACATGCCACTACTCAAAATAAATGGTACTTCCCACTCCTCCCTCCCTCTCCCAGCACCCTCCTTTGCTCTCAAACCACTCACTCCTTCAGTAACTGCATGACACTAACTGCAGCACAGGCGTCCAACCCAGTGGTAGGCTCGTCCAAGCAGAGGATGCTTGGAGAAGTGACCAGCTCCATTCCAATACTAGTCCTCTTCTTCTCCCCTCCAGATACTCCCCTTGTGTACTCGGTGCCAATCTGAAGAGATGAGCAGGCAAACAAGTGAGTTTGTGAGTGTGGTGCATTTGTGAGGAGTGGGTGAGAGTGTAAGTGACTGTGAGTGAGAGAGTGACTGAGTGTTAGTGTGAGTGATAGTGAGTGTGAGTAAGTGTACATGACTGTGAGGGCATATGAGACAGTGTAAGTCAATGAAAGCATGTTTTTTTAATACACACACGATAGAGATGGTGTGCATATGTACAACGTCTGTACGAGAATCATGAGTTAGTGTAGTGTGCACATGGTAAGTGCACGTTGGGCCACACAGTGCTACATGTCCTCACCTTAGTGTTGGCACACTGGGTCAGTCTCAGCTCCTTGATCACCTCCTCTACCACAAGCCACTTATCTTTCCAGGAATAGCTTTTAGGAAGCCTCAGAGAAGCAGAGAACTGCAGGTTCTCCCTCACAGAAAGGGTGCCCATCAGCATGTCATCCTGCAGAAGGCAGGGGGAAGGGACATGCAGTGGCCAAGTGTCATGTATGTATTATGAAGGCAGCCGTAGCGCTGCCTTCATCATAATATCTGATATCTGATCCCCTTTGGCTAGTGTCTTTTAGAAATATCAGTCTGTCATGTATCACGTCATGCGCAGCAAACATTTGATGTCATGCATAGTTGTGTGGAGGTGGGCGCCTCATGGCACAGCAAAGTGAGCATGTGGGCGGGTGTGGGTTAGGTTCCTAGTACCAGCTCAACTGTGAACACAGTGGGATGCTGTATAGTGCTGACAACGCAGTATGTTCTCACAACATTGTGCCACATGAAAGGTGTCCCACTCATAATACCTAATTGGTTGACATGATTGTGTTACACAACTTGCTTTAGAGTCATTTGAAATGACTGAACACAATTTGTACAAACATGTGTTAGCTATACGTGACACACCCACGTACCTAAATGTGCTAGCTGTATGTGACACACCCACCTGAATGTGTTAGATGTATGTGACACACCCACCTGAATGTGTTAGATGTATGTGACACACCCACCTGAATGTGTTAGATCTATGTGACTCACCCACCTGAATGTGTTAGATCTATGTGACTCCCCCACCTAAATGTGTTAGATCTATGTGACTCACCCACCTGAATGTGTCTGATCTATGTGACTCACCCACCTAAATGTGTTAGATCTATGTGACTCATCCACCTAAATGTGTTAGATCTATGTGACTCCCCCACCTAAATGTGTTAGATCTATGTGACTCACCCACCTGAATGTGTCTGATCTATGTGACTCATCCACCTAAATGTGTTAGATCTATGTGACTCCCCCACCTGAATGTGTTAGATCTATGTGACTCACCCACCTAAATGTGTTAGATCTATGTGACTAACCCACCTGAATGTGTTAGATCTATGTGACACATCCACCCAAATGTGTTAGATCTATGTGACTCACCCACCTAAATGTGTTAGATCTATGTGACTAACCCACCTGAATGTGTTAGATCTATGTGACACATCCACCCAAATGTGTTAGATCTATGTGACTAACCCACCTAAATGTGTTAGATCTATGTGACTAACCCACCCAAATGTGTTAGATCTATGTGACTCACCCACCTGAATGTGTTAGATCTATATATGTGACTCACCCACCTAAATGTGTTAGATCTATGTGACTCACCCACCTAAATGTGTTAGATCTATGTGACTAACCCACCTGAATGTGTTAGATCTATGTGACTAACCCACCTGAATGTGTTAGATCTATGTGACTCACCCACCTAAATGTGTTAGATCTATGTGACTCATCCACCTAAATGTGTTATATCTATGTGACTCATCCACCTGAATGTGTTAGATCTATGTGACTCACCCACCTGAATGTGTTAGATCTATGTGACTCACCCACCTAAATGTGTTAGATCTATGTGACACACCCACCTGAATGTGTTAGATCTATGTGACTCACCCACCTGAATGTGTTAGATCTATGTGACACACACACCTGAACCACATATCCCAACTGATGCTGCAGATCTTTTGGGGAGATTTCACCATTCATTCGAATCTCACCAGTGACATGTTGCCTGTCCTTACGTCCTGCCAGTATGTCCAACAGTCTACAGTGTGTGTGTGTGTGTGCGTGTGTGTGTGTGTGTGTGTGTGCGTACGTGTGTGTGTGTGCACATGTAGAGCATGACATACTCGTATTTGTGCTATGTGACACACGCACATGGAGCACATTATTATAGATACACTGATGTAGATATGATATACACTGATATAGATAACAGTATTTATAGAGGCATAACAGATGTCAGTTCAGTAATTAACATTCCATAAGAGAAGTATGCCCAATGTAGTTCATTCAGGATGATACCACCACACACAATGCACAGGACTAGAAGAGGGTGAGACAGCATTCGTCTAGAGTCCAGACGTTCCTGTGATTAGTAATAAATAAGCTCACGGGTGAGCATGGGCCGTATGCAAGACTAACACAACACTGGTATTACAATCATTACAGGGTTTACAGGGCTCTGCACTTGATCACGTGAGTAAAGTGTTTGGAACATTGCATTCTCCCATGTGTGGTAACATCAATCAACAATCAAAGCATGTGCAAATCTTGTTTTCAATACTCTACTCACATAGGACAAGTACAGAGTAAACATGTCACTCCTGGCTAGTAACCCATAAAGGAGGGTGACTGTAGTCAAAGCTGTAGTGCAGGTAGCATACACAACATATTGGCTATGTCTGAATAGTCCATGAAGCCATATGTCATCAAAGCTGCTGTAGACATAATCTTCATGGACTACAAGCCAGTCAGCTTCTTTCACACTAGATTAGAGTAATCTATAGGCTCTGTTTACATATATAACTGAAAGGGAGCACCCACATCAGAGTGAATGTGCATGAGGGGTATCAACTGAGCAGGTTGAATGTACTTATATATATTATACAAAGCCAAAAGAATATATACAATGTGACTGGGAAGGTATCTATGGAGGGGACTCACGTTGTCTTTCCACTTCCAGTTGGTCCTAAAATAGCATTCAATCCTGGTCCCAGAATCCCTCTGCACACCCAAAGACAATTGCAAAGTACTCACACAATCAGAGATATAGAGAACACGCAACGTATGATACATCAAAGTGCAAAGTATATGTGAACTGGGGATAAACAACACAGGCATCCTCTCCACTGCCCTCCACAGTCACAGTATCACACACATGCTACTCACGACACTCCTTGTAGGATGGTTTTCAGTCTTCCATTTCTCCTGATGCAATGGCACTTACCCTCTGGGAGAGAGTAGCCCACATCCTCAAATGTTACTGTGGGGGACAGGGGCTTCCTCTTGGCAAGGTTGCTAGCTCGAGATTTGGAAGTGGATGAGTTGGGGTAGGCCACTACTTCCGATGGGCAGGCAGCTACTGCAGACAACTCCGGTACATCACCATTGCCAGGACAATCTGGCGTTTGAGACATTCTGAACAATGTTAAATGATAGCTCCGTGCTATAGCTAGGCACAGACAGTCAGACTACGTCTCTACACAGACTGGATAGGAGCTAGGCTGGTAACTATACTGTAGCAATCACTTGAGAATACACACTCCTGTCCAGGATTCAGGAGCTGTGTACGTGTGGTTGAGAGAACCATGGGAACAGTCTGTGCCAGCACTTTACGGTGGGTTAGGCGCCATTAGAAGCCATACAAATTCTCTGCGCACGCCATTAGAAGCCACCCAAGTGCGCTTCCTATACCATGTCTTTATACGTACGTTTCCTATTTCGACCACAGCCAAACCACAAGCGTCTTGTGCAGGTATGTGGAAATGCCATTGTGCACAGTTTTCCAGACAATGCCCACAATGCCATATTACTTAGTCCTCTGGTGCACACCCTTACCTTGCAGCAGTCCTTATGTCAAACAATTACTTGGCTAACCTGCAGTACTTACTCACTGAATGACTGATGCAGTGAATATGCTCTTGCATACATCAACATACACATACATGTGAGTGTTACCCAATGCAACAGCAGTTGTGTGTGTGTGTATGTGAGTATGCGTCAGTGTATGTGTGTATGTGTGTGTGTGTGGTGTGTGTGTGTGTGTGTGTGTGTGTGTGTGTGTGTGTGTGTGTGTGTGTGTGTGTGTGTGTGTGTGTGTGTGTGTGTGTGTGTGTGTGTGTGTAGCTAAAGTTTGTGCATGTGTGTGTGCATGTGTGTGTGTGTGTGTGTGTGTGTGTGTGTGTGTGTGTGTGTGTGTGTGTGTGTGTGTGTGTGTGTGTACATGTGTGTGCGTATGCGAGTGTGTGTGTGTGTGTGTGTGTACGCATGTGTGCGTGTGCATGTGTATGCATGCACACAAGTTACATAGCTGGTTAATCCTCCTGAAACCGGATTCCTGCACTCTCTCCACATTGTAGGTCTGCACACATAATCAAATCATCTGCACCTCACAATAACAATAGACCACAGACCATGCATATATTTTCCCAGATGCAAATGGTCCAAATCTCTTATCATCAGTCAAAGACTTTTGTCTTCGACTCACTTCACCAATCATGAGATAGTGGTTAAGCCTACTAATAGTGTGGCTATGTATAATTTGGGCAAAGTCTTATGATGTGGGCACTGCCTTGTATGACACATTCTACAAAGACCCACCACAATGCCTAGCAACCTTACAGCCTCACACATTGCACACATTATACGTATTTCCCATGCATGCCCAGACACATGTGCAGTACTGTATATAACATAGGTCGTTTCTCAGCAATGGAAGCTCAGAAACAAGTAAAGGCTGTTATACAGTGGAGCATTAACCATGGTCCCTACATGCAAGAATGTTGCACCTTATAGTCCTACATCCTTGAATGTAGGGACGATGGTTAATGCTCCACTGTGCAACAGCCTTTACTTGTTTCTGTCCTTTTTATGCCATCCCTACATCCTTACAATTTTTGTAGAAAATTTTTATTATTTCTAGTTTCTGTACTTTTTATAGTGGGCAGCTAAGGTTAAGCAACACACAGTCACTTAATCTCAACCATAGGGCATTGGTGCAGGCATTATACCCCATTTCTGTAATCCTAGAACTCAAGGTGTGGGCTAGCACCTAGGCTCCGCGTTAACCCAGCGAGGAAAGGCGACCGGAAGCCAACCGTGGCTGGGAAATGCACGCACGACCGCGAAAGTCCTTCAAACGGCGCGCAAGCTAACTGCTGCAGCTGCTAATAAATGGCACCAGTCACTCCGGTTTCATCCGGTTTAATTACGTAATTAGAAAATGGCGTCCGTCCCGCTTGGCCAAGCAACACGGCAGGAGTCGTGGAAAGCGCCGTCTACCGCACTAACTCGCGCCGCCTTCTAACCTACAAAGGAATGCAGCCAGCCAAAAACGGTGCAATATGGTGTGTGAAGTATTCTCCTGGTCCCTCTGGTTCGTGCGCTACGACTGTCAAAGAAGAAGAAGAAGAAGAAGACGAAACGTGGGAAATGTCGAGGGCGCTATCTACGTGTAGGCGCGCCTTCGCTGTGAAGTAAGGTTAGTTATGTGCACTGCTCAGTTCCCGCTTCGTCATGGTAAGCTTCGTTTGCCGGTTTTCGGTCCTGTTCAGGAGTAGCGCGACTTTTCGTTTGTATTACAGCATACAAACAACCACTGCCATCCCTACATAGACAGCACTACCGTGCTGTTTGATGAGACGCTATTTTTATCGGGCACATTTCTAAATAGACGTCACGAGTGTGACCTCCGATATACTTGAGGGCCCGTTAGCAAGCGAATTGCCTCATCCACTTGAGTTAGCCACTTTTGTTGTGGAACACAAAATTAATATTATCATTTTAAATAAAAATAACGTACTACATTGTATATAATTTGTGTGTAGTCATGGCTAATGAGTTAATTCTGCATGTTGCACCCAATATGGGTTAGAGCATAGACAAACGAGGGTTCCCTCGTTTGTCTATGGTTAGAGTTAACCCTAGACTTCATAAAGAAATAGGTACACACACATATATTATACATACAAGACAAGCAGTGCACCTCATAATAATTGATTGAATGATACAATATCACCAGGTCTTTAAATTGAATCTTCAGTCCTATTCATGTCTCTGAATGGCCAATGTACTGACTAGAGATACGTACGTGTGTTCTACATTAGCATGTGGTCAGAAGGTGCTCCGTGATTAGTAGGAACAACAGAAACATGTAAGACTAACACAGCACTGGCATTACAATTAATCATTACAGGGTTTACAGGGCTCTGCACTTGATCACATGAGTAAAGTGTTTGAAACATTGCACTCTCATAATTATGTGTGGTAACATCATCGACAAACGAAGCATGTGCAAATCCACCATTTTGTTCCAATACTTTACTCACATATGACAAGTACAGAGCAACATGTCACTCCTGGCTAGTCTCAAAAAGAGGGTGACTGTAGTGCAAAGCCACATACACAAACACATTGGCTATATACTTATATTAGTGTTTGGATATACAAACCATGAGGTCATATGTCATCAAAGGCTGCTGTAGACATAATCTTCATGGACTACAAGATAATCAGCCTCCTTCACAATAGATCAGAGTAACCTTAAGGCTCTGTTTATATTACATAGTGGTAAGGGAGCACCCACATCACAGTGAATGTGCATGAGGGGTATCAACTGAGCAGGTTGAATGTATCTATAGTGCATCTTCTATTTCAAACAAATTCAAGCCATGTGATACCTACTGAATGGCAAAGAAGAAGTGTGTGCATGTGTGTGTGCATGTCCACATACTTTTAGTTACTATGCTGGATTCCTGTACTTTCTCTATATTGTATGCTTAGGAGTGCACACATGCATAATCAAATTATCTGCACCTCACAATTATGAAGGAAACAGACCCTATCCATTCTCAGATGCAGATGGCGCAACTCTCTTGTCATCAGGATCCACTTCACCTATTACAAGTTAGTGGTTAACCACACCTACTGATAACAATGTGGCTCCATGTATGTCAGTGGGAAGCCATATTATTAGTGCCACAGTGGCGTTTCAATGCATCTTATACACCTATATACATACAATGCCTACCTTACAGCCTCGCACATAACAAATTACCTATACATATACGTATTAACAGTGCATGCACAGACACACATGCTGTGACATTATCTGTATAATTTATTGTTTTCAGTATAACAATAACCACTTGTGTACAATATCTTCTTTGATGTCAGCTTAGCTGTTGTACTTCGAATTCCTTCTCCTCTAGATCTCCTAGTGCACCAGTAGGTAGTCACACGTACACTGTGTATAATATAATACCCAGAATAGTATACATAACTCTTCTATGTACTGGCAACATGCAGATAAACATATGTACATCATTTAATTAAATTAAATTTCATTGTTACTCATAATTACAGAATTAAATAAGCCAGGCTATATGTAGTGAGGTACATAATTCTATATTTTCACTTATCATGTATATTATAGTGCAAAGTGCATGTGGATGTGAGCAGTGACAAGTAGGAACAACATGCAGAATAAACAGGGCATCATACAAAACTGAGAGCTATACTACCATGCAGTGTTACAATAGCAGCAATTCAGAGCAGTGAAACTTCAGTATTATTCATATTTGAATGACTATTGTAGTGACATAAGAAATTATTATAATTATTATGAACAAAGCACATATTCACAATACCGATTCATGCATTGTCTGAGACTGTTTCACTTGTACTTTAGACATCAATTCAGCAGCTGCAGCTGGCACAACTCTATATTGAACATCATGAATGCATGAATGTGACAGTAATAGAGGTATTCAAAGCAACAAGCCTTCAATTTTAATCTTGCTAGCACATCCACTCACTCACTGTTGCATGCTATATGTGTAACTCAACAAACAAACCAAGTTGATATATACACTACGAACAAGAGCATGATGTAAGTACGATAAGTCGTGTTATATAGTGCCTGCATTTCTTGCCACTACAGCCAGTGGACTGGAGTAGTAGCTGCCATGTGCAGGTGGAACAGCTAGCTCAGATCGAAAAACACATCCACCTTGAGCTAAGTCATCACTTTGTGCCATTAATGTGCTGTAGAAAAAGCACTTGATTGTCTATTACTCTGACCAATATTCAAATTTCAAAAGGAGGCAACAAGCCTACCAGGAGTGCAAATATTATATATAATATTAATGCAAGGAGTAACTCCCCCATATTCTATATGGCCATGCAGTAGCAGTGATGGAGACTGCCCAGAATTGCAGTCAGCATGAACACTTTTGGAAAAGACAATGGGCATGTCAGTAAGTAACTGTCTTAGTACATGTAATGCTATTATGTGTGACAATGTACGTGCATCCAAGTTATAGTTTTGAAAAACATGTTGAAAAATTAATTATGTATGTATATATATAGCAGTTGCTACGGTGTACAGTTATGTACAACAAAGTATGGGTAGTCTATATTGGACTTAGTCTAGTTGAAAAGTACCCATTAACGTATCAGGCAAAGAAAATAATAATTTTGCTGGGTGGATTAGGTGATAGACTATAGCCTAATCCTTAGTAGATTCCACTCTGAAAATTCTATCCAGGAATTTCATCTGTTCAGTGAAATATTGATTGAAACGTACAGTCTACAAATGTAAGTAAAGTACAGTACATCTAGCAGTTTAAGCATATGTGCTAGATTCTCAAAAATGTGACTGTTATACATAATTGGAACGGCCTCCAATCCATTGTCATAAGTTCGCCATAGATCAAGTGCCACACATCCTATGATTGTACATGTATTCCTACCATGCATGACAATGCATGACTCTCATTCACATTACTAATGAAGTCAAATATAACATTCTTTGATAGTATATTGCAATTTCATTATTGGGAGGTATGTAGTATAAACAGTTGCTACTTGCTACAGTCAGTCAGTCTGACAGCAGAGATGGGTGAAAGAGGGTCTCTACTTCTGTGGCTCCTGTTCCTTTGTTGCTGCCTTGGAGCCACCTCGCCAGCAACAAGCAAGTACTGGGTGGTACCAGCCAAGGAAGACTGCCAGCACAAGGAGAACTGCAGCACTCTCGAAGAGTATGTCAAGACAGGAGCTTTCAATCAGTCAAATGTGGTGTGGGTTTTCAAAGAAGGCAAGCATGTTTTGAATGGTACTATTGTTCCTTTTGCCAATGTACATAATGTCACTTTGAGAGGCAGCAGGGAATGTGAGCCACCAGATATTAACAACTGCATCATAGAGTGTAAAGGGGACCAAGTGTGCATGTTTCTCTTTGTTACATCACACAACATCACCATTGGTAACCTGACGTTTGTCCATCAAGACACATTTGACCTGAATCCTGTTAGTGAGAACACTCTGAGGCAATACCTTCCAGAAGAACAGAATCTCTGTTACAGCCACAGCCTTGGCTTTCCCAAATCCATGACTCATGTATATTTCAAAAACTGCCTTCATGACAGGAGTTGGGTCTTTGTAGACACTGTTCATGTCACTGTGAGAAATGTGAATTTCATAGGTAGAAACAGTTACTGGGCTGTAGTGAGACCAAATGGGAATTACCAGGTGCTGAACTGCCAGTTTCACGAGCTCTTTTTGACACAATCGTCGGTATCAGGAGATGCTCAGCACTACATGACAGTTGTACTGAGAAAACCACAAATGAATCAAAGTACATTAGTATTCATGATCACAAACAGTAGCTTCCGCTCCAAGCAATATATGCCCTCGAAAGGTTTTGTCCATGGGGAAATAGGCAGCAGGCTAGATGTAATTATGACCTATCCTGCAGTGCACATCATATCTGATGTGCCACTTAGTGGATGGAAAGCTAACATCACTATTGAGCACTGCCGTTTCTGCCAGTGCTCTCCCTTCCAGTTGACAGCAATTGAAGACCCTGGGCTTACTGTCACTTTGAAAACAGTAAGAGCTAATGGGAACGCTAGTGTGCTACGAAGTTGGCAACGACAACTTAACTACACTACCATGGGGTCTGCAGTTCGCCTGTTCCTTGCCAATGCCAATAATCTCACTATTGAGCCAATTCAGTGTCCCGTGAATACACTTCATTGTCATGTGAACAGCTCCTCTCCACTATCCAACGTAACAATTACATCCAGCCAGTTCACTTCGTACAGAAGTGGTGAAGGGTGTGTTGTTCTTTTTGAAGGACACTTCACTGATCTTTGTCCGAAATGGCTAAGAATAGTTCTCCATAACAATACCTTCATGAATTGCTCATCAAAGAAGTTTAGGAGTGTTGTTTACGCATATCAGCATCGTGCAGACACCAAATCACAGCATAAACGAAGTGATCATGAAATTCATAGATTGGTCATTGATTCAAATAGAAGTGAGCAAAACTTTAAAAAGGATAAAATGGACACAAGCTGTGTGGTATTTGATCGGCAAAACCAGGAAGGAGGGCTAGTGTACTTGAAACGACCAGGGAACACAGCTTACAGACACACATGCCAGGAAAAATGCATTTGGCAGGGTGTGTACTTCATCAATGGTTTCGAACACCAAGACCGAGTACTATTTACAGGAAACGTAATTTCCATGAACATAGCACAAGGATTGACTCTGGTTGGTTCTGTGCTAGAACTGGATGGAGAAAACTACATCCAGGGTAATGAAGCCCACTACGGGGGTGGAATAGCAATGCATGGTAACTCCCAATTATGGATCAGAAATGGCTCATACCTCAGTATCTCCAACAATCATGCACTTGTGAGTGGAGGGGGCATCGTTATTCGCAATCCTTGCACATTACTCCCTTCCAAACATTGTCCATGCTTCTTTCAGTTCATTGGCAGTGATGGAAAATCCATAAGGACGTCATCAGTTGATACTTTCAATGCATCTGTAATCTTTCACAAAAACAGAGCTGCCAACCATGCAAACATGATGTTCAACACCAACAGTGATCGCTGCTGGTTGAAGGGCTCACTTCAAGCTTCTATCAAAAGAGAACTATTTCATCGGGTGTTTGGCATTCCCATGAACAAAACACAAGAAGACATTTCTTCCATACCTCACAGAATCTGCAATTGTTCTCATGACACCAATGAAGGCCCAAACTGCACAGACTGGAAACAAGATCCAATTCCACTTTACCCTGGTCAGAACATAACTCTGAATGTTATGCTGATAGGAGACATGGGAATTCCACTTGAAGGTATGCTCTACATCAACCTCGACATACAGAAGCATATAAACGACCCGAAACAGTATGTTCCTTTGCCCTTGCACTCTACTCATATCCTGAGGAATGTCTGCAATACTTTAATAATCCCTCCACTCCCTCCAAAAGACCACTGTAGAATTCTTACAGCCAACCATGACAATAACTGGGTCCTTCAAATAGTGGTCCCTTTGGTACCTCACAAACATTTAAATGTTTTCTTGTCCATGAATCTTCCAACTAAAGACTTGCCATGTCCCTCGGGGTACAGCTTAGTCAATCAGTCCACTCAGTGCCACTGTGAGTGCTATAGACTTCTTTCTGACAAGAACGTGCAATGCTCACTTAACACACAGGAATTTATACTGCCCCAGAACTACTGGATTGGCACCAAACAAGAACAAGAAAGGACCACTAGTATCAAGCTTCTTCTCTCAAGTGACTGTCCAAGGCTTTATTGTGATACACCCAATACTGAGAAGTATGTGCTATTGAATGAGTCAGACAAGCAATGCAGGCACAATCGGACTGGAGTGCTATGTGGCCAATGTCCCAATGGGAAAAGTGTTGTCTACAATTCATGTGATTGTAAAACATGCACCAACTGGGGAGTTTTCCTGCTGGTTCCGCTCCTAATAGCAGGCCCTATGCTAATTGCCCTCATCTGCTGCCTCAACCTTACCATCTCCATTGGCTCAATCAATGGCTTTCTGCTGTATACAAACGTCATTGCCATCAATAGAGATGTCCTAACAACAAACATAGGTAATCTAGATAGCACACCTGTACAGCAAGTTCTTGAATTAACAATTGGGATTTGCTTCTATGATGGTATGGATGAGTTTGCAAGCACGATGTTCACATTTCTTTTCCCCATGTACCTCTTGACCTTGGTGGGGTTGATCTGTCTCCTGCCCAAGTGCAAGTGTGTCAACATGCACAAGATCAATAGAAGAATTGGGCCTCGGATCACTCCAGTGCTGGCCACTGTCATTCTACTGTCCTACACACAACTGGCAGAGAGTGTCATTAGGAGTCTACTCTATGTTGAACTGTTTGAAACTGATGGCACTACCACTACCTCCAGACTGGTGTGGATGTTTGATGGCAGCTTGGAGTACTTCCATAGCCCAAAACACATTATCCTTGCCTGTCTGGCTCTCCTGGTATTGACCTGCTTCCTACTACCTGTCACTGTGATTGCCATATTTGGTGACCTTTTCAGGAGATTCTTCCGAGGTCCTTGGTACATGAACTTCTTGGATTCCTTTCATGGAGCATTTCGCTTCCGTTTCGGATTTTGGATTGGGATTAGAATCCTATTGTTCATTCTGTCCATTGTCTTGAAGATATTTCTTCCAATGGACGAACTCTTCTTGGTTACTGCTTACACTATAATGACACTGTTGTTTGTTCAGATCCTCATCCGCCCATTCCGAGGCATCAGGATAGATGAATGTGTTAGCCAAAGAGTAAAGGAGAAGCACTTCCCAGAGCCTCTTCAACGTGACCTTGTACACAGCATTGACCACTCCTTTCTTGTCAACCTCATAGCTGTGTTCGTGTACCTGCCCCACAATGCAAAGAGAACAGTCACAGTGCTGATTATCTCTAAAGTGGTTGCTTATGTGGAGTTTGTTTGCATACTAGTCTACCATGTACTGGAGTATTCCCCTCTTGGCCCATTTATCTTTGACACTTGGTTCAAACTCCGACAGAAATACAGGAGGCGGAGGGAGAAGAGGAGAGAAGCAGCACTGGCCAAGAAAAGGAACAAGAGTGAGGAGGGGGTGCCTTGTGAAGAGCAGTTTGATCTCGTTCTGAGGGCATCAGACTGCAAAGATAGTGACTATGAAAACAGTGAGAGCGATGATGAAAGCATGAAAGAGACAAGAAGTGATCACCAAGACAATAAGACTATGACAAAGCAAGCATGTGATGAGAGAGATATTGGGAACAGACCCGTAGGCAGTTCACCAAGCAGGGGGCTGACAGCTCCATTGCTGAGAAAGATGCCAGCTGGAAGTACCTAGCAATTTGTGTATGCAGTACTCACGAATTCCTAAGACTTTCATCATCATTATTGTGTCACTTTAATCTTGTAACTTCAAACAACATTTTTGTGCAACATACTATAATTGTACTGTATTTAAAAAATTAGCATTGCTGCTGTAATTTCTCCGCATGCTGATCATGACTGATAGTTGAGGATCAGGTATATAAGTACAATGAAGCTAGCATTGCATCTAAGCTGCCAGGCAACATCAAATAGGGTGCAGTTCACCGGATGGTTGGTAAAGGTAAGTTTTTCATCATCATCATCATCAATCTTCACGGCTTTATCTCCTTAGCAGGAGGTAGCTCAAAAGAAAACAAGTACAGTATACACAGACATGGAATATAAAGACATTGTATAGTTATGCTAATGTTTATATACAGTCATTGAGTCATTCATCTATAATAGAGAAGTATTCTCGCGCTATCTCTTTCTGGGTCTCCCACTCGGTCTCTTTCCCTTTGCTTCCTGACACTGTGTGACACTGTCTTCACCAACCTGTCGTCTCTCATTCGTTCCAGTTTTACCTTCCACTTCCTCTGCTTCTCGTTTACCATCTCAATCACTGCTTCATGCCGAAGTGCCTCCCTCACCTTCTCATTTCTGACTCTATCCATTCTTGTCACACCTTGAACTTTTCTCAGACACATCATTTCAAATGTTTGCAGCTTGCTTACATGTATCTTCTGCACTGTCCATGTCTCACATCTGTATAGAAGCGTTGGTACCACCATATAGCATTGAAGACCCGCATTTTAGTTATCTTCTGCAATTCTCTTCTCTCCAATACTTCTTTCCTCATTGCTCCCACCATTGCTGCTGCACCATGCAATTCTCTGCTCTATCTCATCATCACAGGCACCATCTCCACTTATCATCACTCCAAGGTACTTCAACTTGTCCACTTCTACAACTTCCTCACCATCAACACTTATTCTGCACCCCTCACCTGTCCTGCTAACCATCATTATTTTTGTTTTCCCCCCAATGCATGCTCATTCCCCACTTCTCCATTACCACCTTCATCTCAGCTAGATTTCTCTCCATATCCTCCTTCTTTTCAGTACACACAATTATGTCATCTGCAAATAGTAGCATCTGAACCAGTGTAGTAGTGAGCTGTACACCACCTTGTAGCCTTTCCTTTACTTCTCTCATAATTCTATCCATGAATACGTTAAACAACCATGGCGACAGCACGCAACCCTGTCTAACCCTGGCTGCTGGGAAACCAGCCTGACAACATTCCACCAACTCTAACACATGCCTCACTTCCTTCATATCATGACCGGATTGCTCTCATTAGCTTTCCCTTCACTCCATACTCATCCAACACACACCACAGCTTATCCCTACATACCTTAATTGTCATATGTATGCTTTCTCGAGATCCATACATGCTACTGCCATCTGTCTGTTCTTCTCCAGGATCTTTTCGCTCAGTTGTCAGACCGTAAATATTTGATCTATGCAGCTTCTTCCCTGTCTGAAACCCCTTGCACCTCCATAACCTTACTCTCATTTCTGCTTCTCACCTGAACATCCAATATTCTTGTGTAGACCTTGCAGGGTATGCTGAGGAGACCTTTGCCTCTATAGTTGTTGCATAACATTTTACTGCCTTTCTTGTGAATGGACACAATAACTGCCTTCATCCCATTCAGCCGGCACCTCTCCTTTCATCCACATCAAGTTTATGATCATGTGCAACCATCCTGCTACAACCCTTCCTCCAGCTTTTAGCATCTCAGCACTAATACCATGTACACCTGGAGCCTTCCCTTTCTTCAGCTTAGCAATCGCTGCTCTGACTTCCTCCATGCCAATGCATTCCTCCTCCATCTCTGACTCCACATCCTGTCTACTGTATTCTTCCTCCCTTTGAGCATCCCCACCTAGTAACCCTACAAAGTATTCCTTCCATCGATTCATAACCCTTTTCTTATCCACTATCACCACACCATTTTCATCACATACCGTTCCATCTACCCTACTTTCATTCTTGTTTGTGACTCTTTTCCAGAACCTCCTCTGGTTTCTCTGAAAACCCTCATGCAAAGACTTGCTCATCTCAATCCATTCCTCATTTTGCACATTTCTAACTACCCTCCTAGTTCCTCTTTTAGCCTTCAAATACTCCTCCTTAGCCTCTGATGTCTTCTGCTGCAACCATACTATATACGCTACCTTCTTCTTCCTCACTGCTTCCTTCACCTCATTATTCCACCATTTTGTCCTCTTTTGCTAGCCATTTGACTGTTTCATCCTACACACTTCCACAGCTGTGCTCAGTATAGCCTCTTTAAATTTAGCCCATGCCTCTTCAACAGTTGCCTCCTCTGCCTGACCTTCATGTCTCCTACCACTATTCATTTTCTGCCTACAGTAATTCTACATTGATATCTCAACTGTTCACACCTGTCCTTTAGTCTCTCTATCCTTACCTTGCTCCATTCTTAACCCTATCCTTTCTTTCTCCCTTGCTCCTCATGCTCAACTTCATCAAGACCAGATGATGATCACTTCCTATCTCTGCACCTCTCACTACCTTCACATCATGCACCCTAGTCTTGGTTTCCTTTTTCATCAGGAAGTAATTGGTCAGGCTCCTCAGTTGTCTCCCTGGGCAAATCTATGTACTTATGTATGTCCTTATGTGGATATCATGTGTTGGTGATCAGCAATTCATTCACTGAACAAAACCTCAACAGCTTTTCCCAACTCTCATTTCTAACATCCTCCCCCTGACACCCCAGAACACTACCCCAAACTTCCATATTTCTACCCACTCTTGAATTTAGGTCGCCCATAACAATCAAAGTCTCCCTTCTCCCTACATTCTCCACAACCTTCTGCAGCTCAGCATAAAACTGGTCCTTGGCCTAAGTTTATTACTTATATATAGACTAGCCAAAATGCAACACAAAATCATGATCCAGAAACAGTTGCTAGGTATATAATTTATGTATAATATGATATTATCATATAAGTATGTTATATAGGTAACAAACATGGCCCAGCCATTTCTAGTGTTCAACAATACATTCATGTGTAATTATGCATGGCAGTGAACACAACTAATGATGGTTATAGCTGTGCACAACAGCGATCATTCCATCTATAGAACTATTCATCACATGCATTCAGTAAAAATGATGGTGGTGTCAAAACCATATATGAACATTCTTGCCACATTAACAAGATAGATGCATGTCAGTAACACACTGTAAGCAGGAGTCATTACATTACTACATATATATGTTATGCTATACATGATTCTGAATGAGAGACCTACGTATGTACCATGGTCAAAATATTGTGCAATATACAGTACAACACTATCATTGAAACAGCACACACACACACACACACACACACACACACACACACACACACACACACACACACACACACACACACACACACACTACATGTACTGTAACACCACATTATAATTATATTAAACTGATGTCAGACTATTCTTTTGTCTTCATTCACAAAATTATACAATGTACATCACAATCTGACTTTATATAATTTATGTTACGCGCATACTATACATAACACAATGGCTTACATCACAATGATGATGTTTTAAGCGGCATTAATGCTTGTAAACTATGTGATCCACCTATTTTCAGTATAGTACATGTGTACATATATAATATTCATGCAGTGCACAGAACGAGGAGAACTGTTCAAGACTGCATAGTCATGCAAGCAGGACTCTTCCTAGAAGACATGAGCCTTATTTGTTCCTCTAACCATTCATGCACTATAGTCCTGAAACTGAGAGTTAGCTTCCTACCACAACAATTACACGACTTCATTATTGAAGCTTTGGTTATAATTCATTTCTGAATGGCTATTATTACTAAGACACCAATATTATATAGCCGTGTCATACAGTAATCATATTATGAATCAAGCATGTATAGACAATGCTGCAATTCATGTATTGTCAGAGACTGTTTCACTAGTACTTACAACTCAATTCAGTAGCTAGCACAACCATGAGACACCATGAATGCTTAATAAAATCACAGTGTGTCTTTCCAACATGTATTTTTGCACAAACGGCACCCTATAAATGCTTATGACAGCAACATGCAAGGCTTTTCACAGAATGGCAAGGGGTTATATTTCATGTCTTGCCTGCACAGACAGTCATCACTGCAGCTATCCATTGGAACTCAAACACATTACTTGAATACTTCAATTGATGGCAAGGTTGCTACAAAACAAATACACAGGGATCACAGTCCTCAAGGAAATGTGGTGAAGTATTGAGACTAGCTAAAAGTTGTCTATGAAACTACATACCTTGTAATATATAGCAATTGCAATGTACATGATACGAGCATTTTATTGCTGTGGTGTTGGCCCTGTGCAATAAAGGGGCTTGGTAATACTAGCATACAACATCATGGTTTTCATGTAGCTTCACTGAACAAGCTGACTGAAGTACAGATCAAAGTGTTTCACTACAATTTCTTTCCAGAACTTAGACAGCACATAGGTGAGCTGTATGCAGCATTTGGCATTCCTTATCATTCTACTGTAAACCACACTGTACACCACTGTACATGGACACCATATATAGGTACAATTACAGCATAATGAACAGACCATGCACAGCACGATGCTTATGCTTATGTATGTTCAACCAGCCACCATGTTGTTAATATTGCAATCATGCATCATCATGAAGACTGTCATGACACACTGATCAACTGTCAATCATGCAAACAAGATATTCAATACAAACAGTGATCACTGCTGGCTGAAAGGCTCATTTAAAATTCCGTCAAGACTAAGCTATTTCATCGGGTGTTTGGTATTCCCAAGAATATGACACAGTACTTTATATACTTGGAGGGTCCATTGGCAAGTGAATCACCTCGAGCTCATCCACTCGAGTAATGAATTTTGTTGTGAAATACAAATAATTATATATCAATATTTAAAGGTCTATTCAAAAATTCTGTCATATTTAAAATCGTTGAATTTCCCCTAAGTGTGACATCTTACCAATGGTCTGTGCCACAGGGTGCCCAAACATTATATTACCCTTTGTATTTTGCAACTTGCACTGTATTAAGACATAACATACATTATAATTTGTGTGTAGTCATGGCTAATGAGTTCAGCATGTTGCACCCAATATGGGCTAGGGTTATATAACCCTAGACAGCATAGGGAAATAGGTACATACACATTATCATATTATAATTATACATGTCATACAAGATGAGAAGTGCACCTTTTAATTAAATGATACAATATCACCAGGTCTTTAAATTGAATCTTCAGTATTATTCATTTCTCTGAATGGCTGGCTATTATATACTGACTAGAGATACGTATGTGTATTCTAAATTAGCATGCATAATGATGTGCTCAGTGATTAGTAGGAACAACAGAAACATGGCATCATAATTCATGAAACTGAGTGTACAATAATACTACAATGGCAGCAATTCATTAAAGTGAAACTGTTACATCAGTATTGTTCATATCTGAATGGCTATTGTAATGACATAAAGGATAATTATATGAACAAAGCATGCATTCAGAATACTCCAATTCATGTATTATCTGAGACTGTTTCACTTGTACTTTAAAAACCAATTCAACAGTTGGCTCAGCCAGTGAACAATATGAGTGCATTGTGACTGTAATCTAGGTACGTATTAAGGCCCTCATGCATATTCAATCTTGCCATCGCATGCATATGCATGAAGTCATGATCATTCATTGTTGTATGCATGCATGTTATTAACTATTGCATGGAGTTCAAACACAACACCTAATACATTGATCCTTACTACACTTTGACTGCATGAGATGAGTGACCATGCAGTTGCTATGTGGCAATATATCACAGATTTTATTATAAAGCCGATAACAAGGAAAAGGAGATCTGTTACATGGTATGGGGTTAAACATTGACTTACAGTGTAACTCAACCAACAAACCCTACCTGAAAATGGCCACACTATCACTGCGAATATGATACAGCAAACTAGATCTTTATTACCCATGATAATAACTTATTACAGTTCTAGCCGCTGTGACCAGTGCACTAGAGCAGTGGTTGCACATGTAGGCACAGCAGTTTAGAATGCCAACTACTCTATGTGCGTTATACATAATTAGCTAAGGGTCGAAGGCTGGACTAACTACTATACTGACCATGCAGGTTTTTTAGTACAATAATCATTATGATCGCTCTCACAGATGTCAAAATGTATACGCACAAGCAATACCATTACCATTACTGAGTAGCACCACCATGCAATTTGAAGGCATTGTGAATGCAAAATGTACCTAGTATATACATATGTATAGTACATGCCTCAACCAATTGTCAGTGAAGGAGCTGATTATTTTGATATTATATGGCACTGGATTACAGTATTTCATTTGTTATAAGGTATACAGTGAGTAGTGGTTTTAATTTACCAACACCGCAGCTCCCCCTGCTAACCCAACAAGGTAAACAATACCCATTAAGATGGAAATCTGCCAGATAATACGGCGATCTGATCCCAGTGTGAGACCGTTTGAGGAATCCGGAACAGATCCCTTCAGGCGAAGGAGCAGTGTTACAGAGCTAAGTGTAGCTTCATGTCCACGTGACTGTCACTTGTTCTTTATTGTCTTGATTTTGTGTTATGCAGTTAATTTGCTTATATTTAACTTTGAATGTATTTTCTGCAGTGCAGGCCGTGAGCGTTGCTTTGTCTTCATTTGTTACTTCGTCTTGTATCCTTATATAACTACGTATCATGTACTCGGTTTGTGAATCGATCAGTATTCATTGCAGTTGACCAGTACCCATGACCATTGCATACACACTCTTTCACAGCCATTCCCCTTCAATCAATCCCCAATTATACACATACAATACTTATTCAAGTCACTATAATATATGTACCCATGAACTTTGACAGTAATTGCAATTTCAATATACCAGTAGGCACATATAAACAGTATAAACAGTATCTACCTGTCACAGGCAGTCAGTCTGACGGCAGAGATGGGTGGAAGAGGCTCTCTTGCTCTGTGGCTTGGGCTCCTTTGTTGTTGCCTTGGAGTTGCCTCATCAAGATCGAGCAAGCACTGGGTTGCGCCATTCAAGAAAGCCTGTCATGGCAAGGCCAACTGCAACACTCTGAAAGAGTATGTGAGAATCAGGGCTTTCAGTCAGTCAAACGTGGTGTGGAGTTTCAAGAAAGGCAGGCATGTTTTGAATGGTGCTATTGTTCCTTTTATGAATGTACGCAATGTCACACTGATAGGCAGCAAGGAATGTGAGCCACCAAATGTAGACAACTGCACCATTCAGTGTAGAGGGGACCAAGTGTGCATGTTCCTCTTTGTTACATCGCACAACATCACCATCAAAAACCTACGCTTTGTTCATCAAGACACATTAGACTTGAATCCTGTCAATAGGAACACTCTGAAGCAATACCTTCCAGGAGAAAAGACATTCTGTTACAGCCACAGCCTTGGCTTTCCATTATCCATGGCACATGCTCACTACAATAACTGCCTTCATGACAGGAGCTGGGTGTTTGTAGACACTGTTCATGTCACTGTGAGCAATGTGAATTTCACAGGTACAAACAATTACTGGGCTATAGTGAGACCAAATGGGATACACCAAGTATTGAACTGCCAGTTTTACAGACTCGTTTTGGTACAGGCTTCAAAATCAGATCCCCAGCATTTCATGACAATTGTACTGAGAAAAACAGAAAGGAGTCAAAGTGCATTGAAATTCCTCATTGCAAACAGCATCTTCAATTCCAAAACAACTTATCCATCTTTCACCAATAAGCCACTAACAAAAAATATCAGTAGACAAAGTGTACCAATGACCCATCCTGCAGTGCATGTAATATCTGATAAGCCACTAAACGGGTGGAAGGCCAACATCACTATTTATGAGAGCCGTTTCCGCAGATGCTGTCCATTCCAGTTGACAGCAGTTGAAGACCCTGGGCTTACTGTTACTCTGAAAGCAGTACATGCCAATGCCCACTTGCATGATGGTAAAAGACAAATGGGAACACTGAATGGTTACTCTTTAATGGGGTCAGCAATTCGGATATTCCTCGCTAACTGCCATACACCTACACCAAGAACAGATCAAATGCAGTACTCTAAACATCAATGCATTTTGCGCAATTCTGCTCGCCTTTCAAACATAACAATTATGTCAAGTACATTTTCAAAGTTCACAAGTGAGAAAGGGTGCAGTTTCCTGTTTACAGGGCAAATTGCTGAAGGCTGCCCCAAAGGGCTAAGAATTGTCCTTCTGAACAACACTTTCACACAGTGCTATTCTTGGAAATTCAGAAGTGTTGTCTATGCTCAACAGCATCTTGTGGATTACCATACACCACAAGGACATGAAACTGATTGTGACAAACATAGATTAGTAATCGACTCAAATATCAGTGTGCATAACTTTAAAGGAAACTTTAGACTGAATAAGAGATGTGTTCTGTTTGAACGACTTCCAAAAGAAAAGCCAAAATACTTGAAACGACCTGAAAGTGATACCTCAGAATGCACTGGAACTGAAAAGTGCATGTGGCAAGGTGTATACTTCATCAGTGGCTTCCAGCATCATGACAGAGTCTTGTTTGCAGGAAACAAGATTTATGAGAATCAGGCACAAGGGCTAACTCTGGATGGTTCTGTGCTAGAGCTGGATGGAGAAAATGACATCCAAGGGAATGAAGATTACTATGGAGGTGGAATAGCTCTGCATGGCAACTCCCAGTTATGGATCAGAAATGGTTCTCAACTGAATGTCTCTGAAAACCATGCACTAGTGCGTGGAGGGGGCATCTTCATCCATGACCCTTGTACTGTTGTCCATTTGGATGCATGTCCCTGCTTCTTTCAATTCATTGGCAATGATGGCAGGCCCCTCAGGAATACATCCATTAATGCTTTCAGTGCCTCTGTGATTCTTCACAGAAATACAGTGCGCAGAATTAGTCGTGCTCGTGCTACCATGATATTCAATTCAGACATTGACAATTGTGCTTTGCAGGGTTTGCCTGAAATTTCCATCAAGAAAGACTTGTTTCAGCGTGTGTTTGGTACAGTGGATCCTAACAACATTACAGAGGATGAAATTGCTTCTATTCCACACAGTATCTGCAATTGTTCTAACATTGATGAAGCTCTGAATTGCACAGCCTGGGAGCAAGATCCACTTCCAAGTTATCCTGGTCAGAACCTAACTCTGTATGTTAAATTGATAGGAGACATGGGAATCTCAACTGAAAATGTGCTGTATCTCAAACTTGAGAAAAGCAGGCATGCAAAAGGTACAAAAATTTACGTACCTCTTATCTTACATTCCACACATGTATTGCAGAGTGGTTGCAATAAATTAACAATACCTCCACTTCCAGCTAAAGATAAAAACAACGACTGGGTACTTCAACTAATGGTTCCTTTACTACCTGAAAGAAATCAAAATATTTTCTTGTTTGAACACATTGAGACAAAAACATTGAACTGCCCAACAGCATATACTCTTGTCAATGAAGCCAGTGACTACAACTGTGCATGTTACAGACTTCTTACTCAGAAGAAAGTACAATGTCTACTTGATGTCCAGAAATTTGTGCTCCCTAGAAACTACTGGATTGGCACTGAAGAGGAACAGGAAGGGAATTCGTCTGCCAAAGTCCTTCTCTCAATTAACTGTCCAAAGGTATACTGTGCAACAGCCAATGGCAGATTGAATGTATCACTGAATGAACCAGATGAACAATGCAAACATGGTCGGACTGGTATACTATGTGGCCAATGCCCCAAAGGAAAGAGTGTCAAGTATAATTCATTTGCTTGCACCTCCTGCACCAACTGGGGAGTTCTTCTGGTTATTCCCTTCCTAATTACAGGTCCTCTGCTAATTGCACTCATCTGCTGCCTCAACCTTACCATCTCTGTTGGCTCCATCAATGGCTTTCTGCTGTACACAAACATCATTGCCATCAACAGAGATGTCCTAACGGCTATTACAGGAGACAGCACAGACTTTACACAGGTCCTTGGATTTGCAAAATTTACAATATGCATATACAATGGCATGGATGAGTTTGCAAGCACACTTCTCTCATATCTGTTCCCTGTGTACCTCTTGACTTTGGTGGTGGTGATCTGTCTCCTGCCCAAGTGCAAGTGTGTCAACATGCACAAGATCAATAGGAGAATTGGGCCTCGGATCACTCCAGTGCTGGCCACCGTCATTCTACTGTCTTACACACAACTGGCGGAGAGTGTAATTAGGAGTTTATTCTACGTCAAATTGTTTAGCACTAATGGCACTACCACCACCTCCAGACTGGTGTGGAAATTTGATGGCAGCTTGGAGTACTTCGATAGCCCAAAACACATCATCCTTGCCTGTCTGGCTCTCCTGGTATTGACCTGCTTCCTACTACCTGTCACCGTGATTGCCATATTTGGCGATCTGTTCAGGAGATTCTCCAGAGGTCCTTGGTACATGAACTTCTTGGATACCTTTCATGGAGCATTTCGCTTCCGTTTTGGATTTTGGATTGGATTCAGAATTCTATTACGCACTCTTTTCATGATTCTAAAGATATTTCTTCCAGTGGACAAACTCTTCTTGGTTACTGCATACACCATAATGACACTGCTATTCCTTCAGATCCTCATTCGCCCATTTCGAGGCATCAGGGTAGATGAATGTGTCAGCAAAAGGATAAAAGAGAAGCATTTCCCAGAGCCTCTTCAACGTGAGCTAGTACACAGCATTGATCACTCCTTCTTGGTCAACCTCATAGCTGTGTTTGTGTACCTACCACACGATGTGAAGAACATGCCTATTGTGCTGATTGTATCCAGAGTGATTGCCTATACAGAATTCGCTTGCATTCTAGTGTACCACATGCTGGAGTATTCCCCTGTGGGTCCATTTGTCTCCGACACTTGGTTCAAACTCCGGCTGAGGTACGGGAGATGGAGGGAGAATAGGAGAGAAGCAGCACTGGCCAGAGAAAGGCATGAGGGAAATGAGAGGGTGCCTTGTGAAGAGCAGTTTGATCTCATTCTGAGGGCATCTGACTGCAAAGACTACGAAGACAGTGAGAGCAATGATGAGAGCACATACGAGACAAGAAATGATCAACTGCAAGAAGGCAATGAGACCATGATAAAGCTGGCATGTGATGAGGGAGATGTTGGGAGCAGACCTGTGGGCAGGTCACCAAGCAGTGAACTGACAGTTCCATTGCTGAGAAAGAAGGCAGCTGGAAGCACCTAGAAATTTGTATGATTATGCAGTACTTGTAAATTCGTAAGCCCTTCACCACCATTGTTAAGTGTGTCACTTTCATCATGTAGCTTCATACAACATTTTTCCTGCAACATAATTTAATTATACTGAATTTTCAAACTTTTGCATTGCTGCTGTAAATTATCAGCATGCTGATTATGACTGATGTTTGAAGATTGATCAGGTACAATAATAGCTAGAAGAGTGTCTAAGCTGCCAGCTAACAACAAATATGGTGCAGTTAACAGGCTCAATATCTAGTAAAAGTAAGTTTAATATTTTAGGCAGACTAAACAAACTATGCCACAAAATTCCAACATAGAATTAAGAAACAGTTGCTAGAAATCATACGTACATATGTACATACATCTCAACATCATGTAAGTAATACACTATATTATAGGTAACAAAAATGGCACAGCCATTTCTAGTCTTCAAAAACATAATTACAGATGTGCAATTATGACAGTGACCACAAAAAATAGTGACGTACAGCAATGACAGCATTCCTTGTAGGTTAAGTATCTATGTATGGTCACATGCCCTAATAATGAATGGTACATGGCGTCAAACCATGGACATTCCCATCCCATTAACATGATACATACATGACAGTTACACACTTACATTTTAAGTAGGATATATAAAACAGCAACATGACTGTGAATGACAGATATAGACCCATGGCTGAAAATTTAACGGTACAGTATATAATGCTATAACATTGAAACAGCAGCACATACATATGTGCATGCACACACACACGCACGGGGCAAACACGGGGCAAACATTCTCCTTATAAAGACCAAGGTACAAAAATAAGAAAAAATGGAGTCACTGAGTATAACAGTAATTGCTAACATGCTGTAGGAGGCATGGCACAATATATAACTGTTGGTGACTCTATAGGTTTGGAAGAGATGTGTGTGCATATGGTATGATGTGTATGCATATGGGTGTGTATGCATATGGTGGTTGGGTGTATGCATAAGTATGTAAATTGTGTGTATGCATATGGGTGTGTATGCGTATGGGTGTGTATGCATATGGGTGTGTATGCATAGGGGGGTTGTGTGTATCCATGTATGTGAGTTGTGTATAGGGTAGTGTGTGCATAGGAATATGAAGTGATGTGTGTGCATTGTTGTCAGGCTAGTCAGAAGTCTCTTGGTCTTGCGCTGCTGCTCCTTCTTGAGTGGACACCGTTGATCCTCTGTGCTGTTGTGGCAGGGACTGCTGAATCAGTTCCATCTTACCAAGCTGGATGGCAGCGATGCTTGGCTCTGTTCTCGATCCACTACTGCTGCCATGTAGTAGCAGGAGGCCGTTGGGGATTGTTCCCTCCTCCGCCCGCCAGCCGTTGGGGAGATTCGTCCCTCATCCGCCCGTCGGAGTCCTGCCCGCCCCGAGTCAGGTCTTAGGTCGCCTGACAGACCGGTGTGTTGTGATTGTCTCCCCTTCCAGTAGTCGCCGAGGACGCATCTGTCTGCTTCCCTAGGTTCGCGGTCGATGGTCAAAGTTCGCACCTCCGTCGGCCTCGCGCTGTCTAACTCTCCCTCTGCGGAAGCTCCAAAGTCCGAGTCCATTACTGCTTTCGGGGCTGTTCTATCCTTCAGGCACAGGCTTGGCGTCATTCGGGTGCAAACGTCTAGTGAAAGATACTGCCTTCTCCAACTCGGTTCCTCGCGGTCGCCATTTTGACGGATGGCGTCACACACAAACACGCACACGAACACACATGCACACGGACACACACACACACACACACACACACACACACACACACACATGTACACACACACACGCACACACACACACACACACACACACACACACACACACACACACACACACACACACACACACACACACACATGCACCACACCAACAACACACACACCACACAATACATGTACCCCATGCTAAACTGATTTCAGGTTTCTTCATTGTCCTACACAGGCATACATCGCAGTCTGACTGAAATTATTACATACAGTACGTACATACCACAGTGACTTATATTATGTATATAAAATGTTGACCTGTTAAACAGCAATTATGCTAGCAAACAGTATAAGATATCTACATATACAGTATACGACGTCGTACGTACATCTGTATAATGCCTGCAGTTCAATGATCATAAACATGGAGAACTATTCAAGGCTGCACCATGCTCTGGCACAGAACCAGGACTCTCCCTAGAGGACAAGGGTCTTAGCTGTTCCTCTAATCACTGTGGTGCTGAAACTGAGAGCCAATTACTGTGACAATTACATGCACCAATTCATTATAATTATTGAAGTTTCTGTATAATTCATATCAAAACGGCCATGGGTATTATTGCTAAGACACCTATTATAGCTATAGCATACAGTAATTAATGTTATGAATCGCACATACACAATGGTGCAATTCATGTATAATCAGAGACTACTGCTGATTCACTTACACCTCAATTCAGTATTCGTCACAATCATGAAACAGCGTGAATGCATGCATGTAGATGACAGCAACAAGGCTTTTCACAGAACAGCAAAGGCCTCGATTCATATAGATACATAATATCTTGCCTGCACACGCAGTCATCATTGCAGTTATTCACTGGAGCTCAAACACTTTGTTTGACTGCTTCTATTGATGCATATGGCAAAATTGATAGGGACTGCCATCACAGCCCTCAGGGAGAACTGCATGGCAAAGTAGAGACTGCAAACTGCCTCTGAAGCTACAGACCTTGCACTACGAGCTGAGCATTTAATGCTGTGGTGTCATGCCCTATGCAATAAAATATAATATTATACATACGTATACATGTCCTTCTAGTAACACAATAAAGTTTCAAAAATGGTATTAAACACTAGCACACAACATCATGGTATGTAGAATAGCTGAACCGTTAAACCCAGTATAACTATACAGATCAAAGTGCAGCCTTGCAACAACTTACCTGATTCTAAAACATACAGGCATGTAGTTGAGCTGTAGCTCTCGGTGTTGTGCTTCATTCTGTCATGAACCATTCTGTACACTACTATACGTGAACACTCAGACAGGTAATAAACTGATCAGGCACAATTACATTGCTGTTTCAACCAGTTGAAGCAGTCACCCTGATGTTGTAATTATGCACCATCATGGAGACAATCATGGCATGCTGACTCATGTTCACTGTACAAAGCTCGTAGTGTGCATATGATGAACACCATGCACTGTCTCATAGATCTAGAGTGCTTTCCCCCTTGACAATGCATTACTTGCCAACATGACATGTACAATGCACCCAATCACATATATGAATAGCTATTCATGTAGCTACTACGCAATAAATCTGAATAAAAGTTACAATTTCACTGAAAGGTTGTGAATAATCATGTTAGTTTTCCATAAATAGCAGCCACCTGTCACAGGCAGCAGTCTCAAAGCAGAAATGGGCAAAAGTGGCTCTTTCTTTCTCAGTCTGTGGCTTCTTTCCTGTTGCCTTGGAGTCATTGCTGAGAGTGAGTACTGGGTGGTACCAGCCAAGGAGGACTGCCAGCACAAGGAGAACTGCGGCACTCTTGAAGAGTATGTTAAGACAGGAGCTTTCAATCAGTCAAACGTAGTGTGGATTTTCAAGAAAGGCGAGCTTGTTTTGAATGGTACTATTGTTCCTTTTACAAATGTACACAATGTCACCCTGATAGGCAGCAGGGAATGTGAGCCTCCAGCTGTTAACAACTGCACCATAGAGTGTAAAGGGGACCAAGTGTGCATGTTCCTCTTTGTTACATCACACAACATCACCATTGGTAACCTATGCTTTGTCCATCAAGATACGTTTGACTTGAGTCCTGTCAGTGAAAACACTCTGAGGCACTACCTCCCAGAAAACGAAAGTCTGTGTTACAGCCATAGTCTTGGCTTTCCCAAATCCATGACTCATGTATATTTCAAAAACTGCCTTCATGACAGGAGCTGGGTGTTCATAGACACTGTTCACGTCACTGCAAGGAATGTAAATTTCACAGGTAGAAACAGCTACTGGGCTGTAGTGAGACCAAACGGAAATTACATGGTTTTGAACTGCCAGTTTCACAAGCTCTTTTTGGCACAGTCTTCAACATCAGGAGATCCCCAGCATTACATGACAGTTGTACTGAGGAAGCCACCAACAATTCCAAGTACATTTGCATTTCTGATTACTAACAGTTCCTTCAATTCCACCAATTTCTTGCCCACAAAAGATTTCATCAACAGTGCAAAGAATAATTCCAGGGAAAACACCAACAGGCCAAAAGTACTGATGACCTACCCCGCAGTGCACATCATATCAGATGAGCCACTTAATGGATGGAAGGCTAACATTACCATTGACAAATGTCACTTCCGCAGATGCTCTCCTTTCCAGTTGACGGCACTTGAAGATCCTGGACTTAGTGTTACTTTGAATGCAGTAAAAGCCAATGCCTACTTCCAAAAAGTGCAAGAACGACTGAAAGGAATGGATAAGAACTACACACTTATGGGATCTGCTATTCAGTTGTTCCTATCCAACCACTATAAACTGGCCATTGAGCCAAGCAAATATGCATTGTACTCAAATCAGTGCGCTACAAACAGTTCCTCTCAACTTTCAAACATAACAATTAAATCCAGCCACTTTGCGTCATATTCAAGTGAAAGAGGGTGCATCATTCTTTTTGAGTCACGCATCACAGGTGACTGCCCCTATCACCAAAGAGTAGTTCTTCAAAACAATAGCTTCACAACTTGCTTAACACAGAAATTCAGGAGTGTTGTGTATGCATACCAGCATCATGTATATGACAAATCACACAGATATCGAAGAAAACGAAAACCACAACACGGTCATGAAAAATACTGACTTGTTATTGATGCGAACAGAGGTGATCACAATTTTAGGGGAAGCAGAATGGACAGAAGCTGTGTCGTGTTTCAACAAGAGGTAGTAAAAGAGTCAATATATTTAATATGACCAGAAAATGTAACTTTTAGATCCACTTGTCAGAAAATATGCATTTGGCAAGGCGTGTACTTCATCAATGGCTTCCATGATTGGAGTAGAGTTCTATTTACAGGAAACAGTATTTTCAGCAACGGTGCACAAGGACTGACTCTGGTTGGTTCCATACTGGAACTGGAAGGAAGAAATCACATTAAACACAATCAAGACCACTATGGGGGCGGAATAGCAATGCATGGTAACTCCCAGTTATGGATCAGGAATGGTTCCCATCTCACTGTGTCTAACAACCATGCATTTGTTAGTGGAGGGGGTATCTTCATTCATAATCCCTGCACACTAATGAATTCCTCTAACTGTCCCTGCTTCTTTCAGTTCATCGGAAGTAATGGACAGCCCCTAAGGGACACATCAGTTGACACATTCAATGCTTCTGTGAGCTTTCATCAAAATACAGCTGTCAATCATGCAAACAAGATATTCAATACAAACAGTGATCACTGCTGGCTGAAAGGATCATTTCAAAATTCCATCAAGACTAAGCTATTTCATCGAGTGTTTGGTATTCCCAAGAAGATGACACAAGAAGACATTTCTTCCATTCCACGTAGAATCTGCAATTGTTCTCAAAGCAAGAAGGCAGGCTCAACGTGCATGGGCTGGAGAAAAGACCCACTTTCAGTTTATCCAGGTCAGAAGCTAACTCTGAACGTCATGTTGATAGGAGACATGATGATCCCAATTGAAAGTGTGCTGTACGTCAGACTCCTTGACCAACGATTCAATGCCACTGATACAAAACAGTATGTTCCATTCCCCTTACACTCCACAAATGTCTTAAGAAATGACTGTAATAGATTAACAATACCTCCACTTCCTTACCAAGCAAAGGGAACTCGCAAATGGGTACTTCAGCTAATGGTCCCCTTGCTACCTGACAGAAATCAAAACATTTTTTTGTCGAAGTACCTTCCAACTAAACAATTGCCGTACCCACAAGCTTACATGTTATTGAATAGCCACTGCAAGTGCTACACAACTCTGTCTGATATGAACGTTAATTGTTTACTGGAAAAGCAGGCATTTGCACTCCCCAAAAATTACTGGATAGGCACTGAACCAGGAGAGGAAGAGAATTCTACTAAGGTCCTTCTCTCAACCAACTGTCCAAGGGTTTATTGTACTACAACTGATGGTGAGAAAAATGTATCACTCAAAGAGCCCAACAAGCAATGCAGACATGGTCGGACTGGAGTGCTATGTGGTCAGTGCCCCAGTGGAAAAAGTGTTACTTACAATTCTTATGCTTGCACCACCTGCACCAACTGGGGAATTCTTCTGCTGGTTCTATTACTAATTGCAGGTCCTCTCCTAATCGCCATCATCTGCTGCCTCAACCTAACCATCTCTGTTGGTTCCATCAACGGTTCTCTGCTCTACATAAACATTCTTGCGATCAACAATGTAGTCCTAGCCAACTTAGGAGATGGCGCACCTGGTCTGCCAGCTCTTGGAATAGAATTCGGGATTTGCATCTATGACGGCATGGATGCGTTTGCAAGCACACTTCTCTCATATCTGTTCCCCGTGTACCTCTTGACCTTGGTGGGGGTGATCTGTCTCCTGCCCAAGTGCAAGTGTGTCAACATGCACAAGATCAATAGGAGAATTGGGCCTCGGATTACTCCAGTGCTGGCCACCATCATACTGATTTCTTACACACAACTGGCGGAGAGTGTCATACATAGTCTACTCTATGTCCAACTATTTAGCACTAATGGCACTACCACCACCTCCAGCGTGAGGTGGATGTTTGATGGCAGCTTGGAGTACTTCCACAGCCCAAAGCACATCATCCTTGCCTGTCTGGCTCTCCTGGTATTGACCTGCTCCTACTACCTGTCACTGTGATTGCCATATTTGGTGATCTGTTCAGAAGATTCTCCAGAGGACCTTGGTACATGAACTTCTTGGATACCTTTCACGGAGCATTTCGCTTCCGTTTTGGATTTTGGATTGGGATTCGAATCCTATTACGCATTCTGTCCATGGTTTTGAAGATATTTCTTCCAGTGGACAAACTTTACTTGGTTACTGCGTACACCATAATGACACTGCTATTCCTTCAGATTCTCATTCGCCCATTCCGAGGCATCAGGGTAGATGAATGTGTCAGCAAAAGGATAAAGGAGAAACATTTCCCAGAGCCTCTTCAACGTGAACTTGTACACAGCATTGACCACTCCTTCCTCGTCAACCTCATAGCTGTGTTCATGTACCTGCCACATGATGTGGAGAATATGTGAACTGTGCTAATTGTATCCAGAGTGATTGCCTTTGTGGAGTTTGTTTGCATTCTAGTGTACCACATACTGGAATACTCCCCTGTGGGTCCCTTTGCCTTTGACACTTGGTTCAAACTGCGCCGGAAGTACAGGAGGTGGAGGGAGAAGAGGAGAGAAGCAGCACTGGCCAGAGAATGGCACATTGCAGAAGGAACAGAGTGTCATGAAAGGCATTTTGATCTTATTCTGAGGGCATTAGATTGCACAGATAGTGACTTTGAAGACAGTGAGAGTGATGAGGACAGCGTTAAAGAGACACCAAGTGATCATGTACAAGAAGTCAATGAGGCTTTGATTAATGGGAGAGACTGGAGCAGCACCAGCCCTGTGAATTATTCGCTGAGCAGTCAGTTGACTACTCCACTGCTGAGGAAGATACCAAGACAAAAATAGCACAATTACAAACTTAATACTTGTAAAAGTCCTAAACGTGTTCACTACCTTTAGTTAATGTGCATTATATTCTTTTCATCTTGTAACTTTCAAATTTCAAACAGCATTTCACAGGCACGACATGTACCATACTTTCAAACATCACTATGACATTGTACTATTGTGGATTATAAGTATATCTGCTCATTGATCATGTTTAATATATGTGACCATCCATGGGAAAAGGGGGCTTTTGGCAAATTTTAGCAAAAATGAGATTATTGCTCCTGTGCACTCATCAGACCTTCTTGCTCCAATTTTTGTGCATTTCTGTTGCCATAGCAACATCACTAATCAAATATACATCATTTAAATGACTTCCTGCAAGCTGTCAAAAACGGAAGTAGCATAGTTTTAGTAGTAATGCACATTATATATGCTCAGAAACCTTGAAAAATGTGTGAATATGTTTAAATGGACATCTAGACAGTCCACTGGCAATGCACTTTGGAGCTTGCGTGAAACTTTACAGCTTTGAGCACATCTTCACTCGTAGGAAAAGATTTGGATAGTGAAATCATGTGGAAGAAGAAGGCTCAAAGCAAAACATTCACAAAGTCACAAAGCAAGCCACTTACAACTACTGTGCCCAATTAAACTGCTGCTCAGGCCATTACTGATACGAATTGAAGGCGAAGCTTCGATTAAACGTCAATCGCGTTCGTAAATAGTTCCGCAAAACACCCGAAAACAGCTCAACACAGCAGCGTACGGTCTTGTGCTTGGTATCCATTTAAAGAGCACTGAATGGGCTATCTAATGACGTTTACCTCACGCTTGTATGACAATTAATGACGACGTACGACCGTGTTGAATTCGCGCGAAATTCAAATGCCATTTTCTCAACTTGCTATGTTACGCAATAAACCCCCTTTTCCCGTGGATGGTCACATATATTTGAGGTTCCCTCAAACTTTGTACAGTAGGCCACACAGAAGCAAACATATCTGGGTTATGTGAGTGGGTTTAGCTAGTTTGCATGTGGTGCATTGTCAAGTTTCTAAGAAAACTTCCAAATGGTATCCAGGGATTCAGAATTAATAACAACTCTCGTACATACGTATGCAGTTAATTATAACTGAGCCCAGGTTGTTCCACCAGGACTAGTGCAACATAGAGGAATCTGTAGCCTAAGGTGAGCAATGAACTCAGTCTGAAATGAGCGGTGACATCAATTAGGTATCTATAATGATCATCACATGCGATTGGCATTGGTATATAGTCTCCAGCTAGAATCAGCTGTAACATGTGCACTTACTGAACACAACTGGCATGGCAATGCTTGCACTTGATCATGAGAGTCTTATCACATGTAGCTCTGGCACATGATTGCTAGAGAAGGTACACACGCACGTCTCAGTTGGCCAATCAATACAATGATACATATACTGCACAATCATAATGATATTGTAGAGGCTCATAGTTGCGTTGATAATACACTGATACAAGATTCTTGAGCAAGACACAACTGATAATGATAAATCAATCAAATGCAGGGCATTTTGACCCGAAGGTCTTTGCCAACTGTGTACAGGGTCAAGAATCTCATATCAGTGTATACTGTACATACCTTACAGCAGTTGTGGCTCATTAAATAAGTCATGCAAGTAAGTGCTAGAAATAACATCCTAAACTAACCTTAACCCAAACCAACCAGTGACAAGAACAGATTGAAGGTTCATCCAATCCCATGTGGTCACATGACATTTTGGATTGCATAACCACATGGGATTGGGTCAACACAATGAGTCCATTGTTCACCCAATCCCAAGTGGTCACATGATATTTTGGATTGCATAATCACATGGGATTGAGTCAACACAGTGAATCCATTGTTCACCCAATCCCAAGTGGTCACATGACATTTTGGATTGCATAATCACATGGGATTGAGTCAACACAGTGAATCCATTGTTCACCCAATCCCAAGTGGTCACATGACATTTTGGATTACATAACCACATGGGATTGGGTGAATACAGTGAAACCACTATTCACCCATAACTATGTTGTCACATGACATTGTTACATAGGCGTAAATTATATTGACCACCCACAGGCTGGCAGTTGGCTCAAAGACTAAGCTAAGCTAACCAATTTGTAATCCAAAGTTTGTGGTTCGAGCGCAGTGATAGAAATGTTTTTGCACATACTCGGCGCAATGAAAGGAGGTCTAAACAGCACAAATTGTATGTACCTCCTGCTTCCGTTGTGCTCATAGCATAATGGCTAAGAACCCAGTGGGCTTGCCGTAATCACTTAGGGTTCAAACTCCAGTTGAGATAGGTGAAGAAAGTAACCGATCTCAAGGTCATACCTACCATACCTAGTATGGCCATACCTTGGCTTGGTCTCACCACCTGGAGTTAGATCCGTTGCGCTGAAAGCTTGACGGCCTGGGGAGCTGTGTGGGTGTGGTTCACTCTACCCATTCCATGTGTGGTCTTCATGATCACCCAATTCCATCCAGAACAACAGATATCACATGCACGCACACACACCTTCTATAGTTTGATCTGATCACAATTTGGCACACATCAAAAGAATGATGAACTTGAGCCTCCTGATGAAGGCCTTGTCAATGTTCTCATACAAGTTGGTGCTCAATGTGGTGCAGCAGCGCTCCTACGTCTATATATGTTGGCACAGTGAAGTGCTATAAGGGAGGAGCTGGGGGGCAATTAGAGTATCTATATAGGATTTCTGAAAGGGGGGTTCTAAAGTAGTTAGGTGCACACACAGTGCCCTTGATTATGGCCACCATGCCTCTTTCTAATCTAAAAACTGCCCAGAATCCTACATAAAACTAGCAAAAGGGTAGTTTCTTTGCACCCTTGGACCCCCCTCTAGATCCGCCACTGGCAATACTCTGACTACTAGCAACACACATTATACCAACCATGGCCCACTTTTGCATCATAAGCACTATAAATCATAAAACAACATTATTCTAGCTTCCCGTACACCCATGTCTGTAACATTACAATAATTCCTTTATACATTATTTCCATCACCATCCTACTATGTTGCTTCAAAATCATGGTCTTTGACAGGGACATCTCCATGTGGTGCAAGAATAGGAGCTAGCTCATTTAGTAACCTACTGGCTTATGAATTGTGCATGCAGCTTGCATGATGCTAGCTATAGTACAGTATTTCCTAGTTTTTCTTACAATATTTAATATCAACTGTGAAGCATGCTCAACACACCTGCTTCTATGGCTCACATGTGCGCTAGTCAGTATTTGGAGTGGATCAAGGTACAACACAGGAGTTGGGAAGTATGCATTACAACAATTATTACAAGTCATCAAATTGAATCTTCAGTGTTGTTCATATCTGAATGACTATTGTAGTGACAATAGATTACATAATGAGAATAATGTACAAATTATACAATATACCTCTATTCAGGTATTATAATATATTAAATGAGGTTGTTTTACTTGAACTTTTAGAGAAATATAACAGAAACAGAATATCTATACAGCCATTAAGGCATTGTCAGCAACTGTTTCACTTGTACTGTAACAATACGTTAGTCTAGTGCACCTGCAGCAGAGAGGGCAGAGCCTGCTATATAGACAAACAATACGTTTGACTTCAAGTCAATAGTTGGTAGTACACACACACAAGTACTGTACACATACATGAAACATATCCTTAATTAATGCTTGTGATAGTAAGAAAGGTACGTATGTAGTGTATTTCGTATAATGGTACCACAAAATTTTGATCAATGCAAACGGCAGTCATGTGACAGTTAATCATAGGAATTCAAATTCAGTGCTTCATACAAGTCATTCAACTACACTTCTATAGCAACAGCTAGAGACTACCATATATTACTGAGGTAATGTGGAATCACACGAGTCTTAAATAGTAGATATATTTCATGGGCCACATGTTCTTTGCCCTTTATTCTCTTTCGGTAGCAAGGAAGCTCAAATTATGATCCAGAATGCAAAAGCAAAACTCTCATTCACAAGTATTGAATTACAGACTGATACAATTTCATTATACTTACAGTTAATATGTCCATTACTAACTAGTGGGCACAGGCACAGGCAATCAGTCCAACAACAGAGATGAACAAAAGAGTTTCTCTTCTTCTGTGGCTTGTGCTACTTTCCACTTGCTTTGGAGTCATTGCTGAGGAACAGAGCAAGTACTGGGTGGTACCAGCCAAGGAAGACTGTCAGCACAAGGAGAACTGCAGCACTCTTGAAGAGTATGTCAAGACAGGAGCTTTCAATCAGTCAAACGTAGTGTGGATTTTCAAAGAAGGCGAGCATGTTTTGAATGGTACTATTGTTCCTTTTACAAATGTACACAATGTCACTTTGAGAGGCAGCAGGGAATGTGAGCCCCCAGATATTGACAACTGCACCATTCAGTGTAAAGGGGACCAAGTGTGCATGTTCCTCTTTGTTACATCACACAACATCACCATCAATAACTTACGCTTTGTCCATCAAAATAAATTTGACTTGAATCCTGTCAGTGAGAACGCTCTGAAGCAATACCTTCCAATGCAAAATAATCTGTGCTACAACCACAGCCTTGGCTTTCCAATATCTATGACTCATACTCACTTCAATAACTGCCTTCATGACAGGAGTTGGGTGCTTGTAGACACTGTTCATATCGCTGTGAACAATGTGAATTTCATAGGTAGAAACAGTTACTGGGCTGTAGTGAGACCAAATGGAATTTACAATGTTCAAAATTGCCAGTTTCACAAACTCTTTCTGGCACAGTCTTCAATATCAGGAGATCCTCAGCATTACATGGCAGTTGTATTGACAGAACCACAAACAGGTGAAACTTCACTTAATTTTGCATTCACAATTACAAACAGCAGCTTCAATTCAAGCAATTTTGTGCCCTCAAAAGACTTCATCAATAAGCTGAAGAACGAATCCAGGGAAAACACCAATGGGCTGGAAGTACTGATGACCTACCCCGCAGTGCACATCATATCTGATGAGCCACTTAATGGATGGAAGGCTAACATCACCATTGATAATTGTCACTTCCGCAGATGCTCTCCTTTCCAGTTGACGGCACTTGAAGACCCTGGACTTACCGTTACTCTGACTGCAGTAAGAGCTAAAGGTCACTCGAATGTCCTACGAAAGTGGTGGCGAAAACAGAATTACACTCTCATGGGATCTGCAGTTCGGTTGTTCCTTTCCAATAAACCCACCATTGAGCCAACTCAATGTCCCAGACATACATCACACTTCGAACAACTTAACTGTGCTACAAACAGTTCCATGCCACTGTCCAACATAACAGTTTCATCCAGTCAGTTCACGTCATATGCAAGTGATAAAGGGTGCATAGTTCTCTTTGAAGGACGCAGCACAGATAGCTACCCAAAACACTTAAGAGTAGTTCTCCAAAACAATACTTTCACACATTGCTATTCAAAGAAGTTCAGGAGTGTCGTCTACGCACATCAACACCGCATCAACAATGAATCACAAAGAACTCAAAGTGATGACCAGGAAAAATATAGATTTGTAATTGATTCAAACAGAAGTGAAAGACATTTTGATAAGGATAGCACAGACAGAAGTTGTGTGGTATTTGAACGGCTGTTTCAGGAAAGAGAGCTTGCTCATTTGATCCGACCAGGATTTGTAAATTCGATGCTTGCTTGCCAGGAAATATGCCTGTGGCAAGGTGTGTACTTCATCAATGGCTTCCAACACCAAGACAGAGTACTATTTACAGGAAATGCAATTTCCATGAACATAGCACAAGGATTGACTCTGGTTGGTTCTGTGCTAGAACTGGATGGAGAAAACTACATCCAGGGTAATGAAGACCACTATGGGGGTGGAATAGCAATGCATGGTAACTCCCAGTTATGGATCAGAAATGGCTCATACCTCAATATCTCCAACAATCATGCATTTGTGAGTGGAGGAGGCATCTATATTCGCAATCCCTGCACGTTCTTCCATTCCAGGAAATGTCTCTGCTTCTTTCAGTTCATTGACAATGATGGGAGGCTCCTGAGGAACACATCAGTTGATTTTTTCAATGCTACAGTGACTTTTCACAGAAACAGAGCTGTTAATCGTGGAAACATGATATCCAATACCAACAGTGATGACTGCTGGTTGAAAGGCTCATTTCAGGCTTCTGTAAAAAGAGAACTATTTCATCGGGTGTTTGGCATTCCCACGAACAAAACACAAGAAGACATTTCTTCCATACCTCGCAGAATCTGCAATTGTTCTCATGACACCAATGAAGGCCCAAACTGCACAGACTGGAAACAGGATTCAATTCTGCTTTATCCTGGTCAGAACATAACTCTGAATGTTATGCTGCTAGGAGACATGGGAATTCCACTTGAAGGCATACTGTACATCAACCTTGACAGGCGAAAGTACATAAAAGACCAAAAACAGTATGTTCCTTTGCCCTTGCACTCTACTCATGTCCTGAGGAATGTCTGCAATACTTTAATAATACCCCCACTTCCTCCAAAAGACCACACAGACTGTAAAATTCTTTCAGCCGAACACGACCAAAATTGGATACTCCAACTAGTGGTCCCGTTGGTATCCAATAGACAGAACAGTTTCTTGTCCATGAATCTTCCAACTAAAGACTTGCCATGTCCCTCGGGGTACAGCTTAGTCAATCAGGCCAGTCAGTGCCGCTGTGAGTGCTATAAACTTCTTTCTGACAAGAAAGTGCAATGTTTGCTTGATAAGCAAGAATTTGCGCTCCCCAAAAGATACTGGATTGGCACTACCAAACAAAACAAAGGAAGTTCTGACACTAATGTTCTCCTTTCAACTGACTGTCCAAAGGTATATTGTGCAACAGCCAACAGTGGGATGCGAGTGACATTGAAAGAGTCAAACAAGCAATGCAGGCATGGTCGGACTGGAGTGCTATGTGGCCAATGCGCCGAAGGGAAAAGTGCTGTGTATAAGTCATTCGCTTGTGAGACCTGCACCAGCTGGGGAGTTCTCCTGCTGGTTCCATTCCTAATAGCAGGTCCTCTGCTAATTGCCCTCATCTGCTGTCTCAACCTTACCATCTCTGTTGGCTCCATCAATGGTTATCTGCTGTACTGGAGCATTATCACTATTAATCATGACATCCTAACAACAAATCTAGGAGAAAGAACATATGGTTTGCAAATTCTTGGATTAACACCATTTAATGGAGTTTGCATCTATGATGGCATGGATAAATTTGCCAGCACACTTCTCTCATATCTGTTCCCCATGTACCTCTTGACCTTGGTGGTGGTGATCTGTCTCCTTCCCAAGTGCAAGTGTGTCAACATGCACAAGATCAACAGGAGAATTGGGCCTCGGATCACTCCAGTGCTGGCCACCATCATACTGATTTCTTACACACAACTGGCTGAGAGTGTCATACATAGTCTACTCTATGTCAAACTATTTAGCACTGATGGCACTACCACCACATCCAGCCTGAGGTGGATGTTTGATGGCAGCTTGGAGTACTTCCACAGCCCAAAACACATCATCCTTGCCTGTCTGGCTATCCTGGTATTGACATGCTTCCTACTACCTGTCACCGTGATTGCCATATTTGGTGATCTGTTCAGGAGATTCTTCCGAGGACCTTGGTACATGAACTTCTTGGATACCTTTCACGGAGCATTTCGCTTCCGTTTCGGATTTTGGATTGGGATTCGAATCCTATTACGCATTCTGTCCATTGTCTTGAAGATATTTCTTCCAGTGGACAAACTCTTCTTGGTTACAGCTTATCTGATAGTGACTCTACTCTTTCTTCAGATCCTCATCCGCCCATTCCGAGGCATCAGGGTAGATGAATGTGTCAGCAAAAAGTTAAAGGAGAAACACTTTTCAGAACCTCTTCAACGTGAGCTTGTACACAGCATTGATCACTCCTTCCTCGTCAACCTCATAGCTGTGTTCATGTACCTGCCACATGATGCGGAGAATATGCGAACTGTGCTGATTGTATCCAGAGTGATTGCTTTTGCGGAGTTTGTTTGCATTCTAGTGTACCACATACTGGAATACTCCCCTGTGGGTCCCTTTGCCTTTGACACATGGTTCAAACTCCGACAGAAGTACAGGAGGTGGAGGGAGAAGAAGAGAGAAGCAGTATTGGACAGAGTAATGTACAAAGGGGATGAGAGGGTGCCTTGCAAAGAGCAAGTTAATCTTGTTCTTAGGGCATCTGATTGCAAAGACAGTGACTACGAAGACAGTGACACTGACAGAGACAGTGAGGATCCGGAGACACTAAGTGATCACCTGGAAGATGCCACTGAGACCACAACAATGCAGGCATCTAATAAGGACTACAGCAGCCCTGTAGCTGTGTCACTGAGCAGTGGGTTGACTACTCCACTGCTGAGGAATACACGTACCTAGCAAATACATGTAAAATGTAAAGACATTCACAACCATTAGTTAAGAGAATTACTTACTTTCATCGTGCAATTGTAGCTTCATACACATCATTTTACAGGCACTTCATATACTGCACTGCCAAACATTTCTCTTACTGATGTGATTTATGTATCCACTCATAAATTGACCAAGTTTGATAATTGGTACTCATTCCAAGTTCCAACTTACAATTGCAGTGTTGAATCTAATGCACCAACCATGACAATGTACAGTAGGTCACACAGGTAGCCAAGTGACCAATATAGAGGAAAACGCTAATCAGACGTCATGCTTGTCTATTGAGGAATGTGCCCAATGAAAATGGCTACTCCTACCAGTGCACTTCGGCTGAACTAACCAAACAGTGGCATAACGATTAGCATGCACACATGTACAATACAGCTACAGTACCTTTTGGTACAATTTCATGTTATATTAATTAATACATTAATCTTAATTCATTGAAATGGCACTGGATAAGCGATGTGAATAAGAAGCTAGTTTATATATCCTCAGTGCATGCATAGTTATTAGCATTGTACCCATGACCATGAAACCATTTGGCAGTCTGTATACAATTAAATACAGCATATTAACAAGTGCTCCAGTCAATGCACATTATCAAGTACACTTGACTTTGTAGACTTCATATTATGGCAGCTGCTATACAGAGTGTTTTAGAACTGGTGGATAAACTTATCCTTTGAGTTAAGACCCAAACTTTTCCACCTCTTCTTCAATCTTATTGTACTCGTATCCTGCTCTCCCATCAAACTGGAGGACAAACTGCATGTATCATAACAGGTGAGGTAGTGTCAACAATGCTCACACGTACAGTAGGTGAGAAGCACAAGAGACAGTATCCCTCCATCCCCCCCCCGCATTATCTACTAACTGCCTTGACAAAATGTCAGTAGCATGCCTTTGTGGAAAATCCAAGTTGAAATACGTAGCTGAACCCGCTACAAGTGCACAAAGTACCCCTATCCCTTTCCCTCACTCAATCTTGTACACAATTGCATTTGACATGTACTGTTGCCATGAAACACTCCATCAGTGCGCTGTAGTGTCACACAGTCTGCCTAGCCGTCACTATGTAGGCTCTTCCTGCATACCTGAAAGACAGTTTGGGTTACATTTTTAGTGTTTCCTGACAGAGTCTGAAGACGTCCAGACCCACAATAGCTATAGCAGCGCCACAAAATGAAGGCCAGCATTTAATACTCAGCAATTGGAGTCACAGCAGATTTACACCTCAGAGTAGTTATTGACTGCTTACTGACAACAATGAGTAAGCACTGCACTAGGCTGACTTTCTTCCCACATTTGGGCAAACTAGCCATTGTTGGTCCATGCACACTTCCCCAATCACTGTTATGATGTAACAGTGGTAATAGCAAGCAGAGGGTCTTCTTAGTAGGCAGAACCAACAATAGGGCAGTCTGGATGCATGAGACTAAGCTACACACATACACATATAAAATGAGCTTTGCGAATTAAACCTCATTTACCAGTCTATTATTGTTTTGTACCAGACCACATTTCTCCACACATACACACTGTACATACCTCTTTGCAGTGAGAGTAGGTGATTCAGAAGCTCTCTACGTCCACACTGACAGCACTTGTGCATTCATCACGGATGGCAAACTGGGGCTCATGGCAAAACAGCCTTGCCATCTATAGAGCATGGCAATGGGGTGAGGATGTGGTGAGGTAAGGTGTGGGTGGGAGAGTTGTTTGCTAAATTAAATTACTTAATTAAAACAGATTTAATGTAATTAATAAATCACCAATACAGTGGAACCCCGGTAATGCAGACTCCCTTCGACATTATCTGCCACTACGTATATAGCTGTATACCAATACGAGCAGAACTGACGCAGCCTCTCTGCACGCCTCTCCAAGATAAATGCTGTGCATGTAGTAGCACCTGACAAAGTAGCAACTTCTCTACAGCCTGTAGGAAGAGTTACACAAATGTCTTGTCTCAGAGAAACACTTGCATTGCCTCAGGTTGGACAGGCTTCAAATGATCCTTCCTGAACGTGTGGAGACTATGACCGATCACTGACGACAACAAGCATTCACTCACCTACATTGGCCATCCAACAGCTTGCACAACGCCATTTTCACACTATAACTACAACATACTAAATATTGGTAATTTCATTACAGATGATTGGATATCCATTGGTCAGTTCAGGCAAATCGATTAGAAACTTGCTTGGAGTCCATTCACATTACTGGTGCACATGCCACCTGCAAGCAGAGTGGGTCTAGTGCACTAAACTAAAACATTCACTCACTGCAATTCTCTGCTTCTCCCCACTACTCAGTACATCCATCCAGTCCTGCATGCACAAGAGCAGTGAGACACAATTCCACATTGAGGGAGTATAGTCGAAAGGCACTCATTACATTACTAACAATGTACAGTAAGTAAACAATGACCTGCATACATGTACTGTATGTACTAACCTGTACTGTGTCTCAGGAGCCCCCCCTTTCAAGGAGATAGGAAAGCTGGACCTGCATAGACAGGCAAGCATGAAGTGATTGAGATGTGTACACATGCACACACACCTGTAAGTTTTGCATGAATTGTCTAACCATGCCTGCAATTGCCTCAATGTATGAGTGTACACTGCCTGTGCATGTGTAGTATGTGGTGTATGCAAGTACATACAGTACAAATACATGTAAACACACTGGGAAATTTAGTGCATGTGTGGCATTCTATAAACAACATAGGGTATACTAGCTGATACATTGTATCACTCATCCATACCGTACCTTGTCCACAATCTGCTGCAAGACACCATCTGAGAGCCCCTTCCTCAACATGTCATCAGCAGAATCTGGGTAGATGACCTGGTCCCTCAAGGTCCCAATGGCCATGTACGGTCGCTGTGGGCACAAACAGTCACACACATGCAGCAACATACACAAGATGAGTCACCTGTGCATCATCTCTTGAGAATAAGTGATTGTGCATGATTCCCACATTGTACCATTTGCCATACACCCCACCAACACACCTGAGGAATGTAAAATAGTTTGCTCTTTCGTGGCTTCACCATTCGCCCACCAAACAAGGACCAGAGCTGAAGTGAGTTGGTAGAATGTAGCATAATGAGGAAGGACACAGAGGAGGGATGTAATACAAATGAATGCATAATATGACCTTTGCACTGTATGTACGAACCTCTCCCAGAATACAAAACAGAGAGCTCTTTCCACATCCATTGGGACCACAGACCAGCACATTCATCCCAGATTTCACCTGAAAGTACAACACTGAAACTGCAACACACACACATACATACACACATACACACAAACGTACACACACACACACACACACACACACACACACACACACACACACACACACACACACACGTACAAACACACACACACACACAATATGCCAAACAAGATAGGTGCAACATATGCCATTACATTAGGCACAGAGCAACAAAGTTGCCAGCAATAGCAAGGAAGAGATGGAATGTAAATCAGCAGAAATGTTTGCTAATTCCTCATAATATTGACCACCTCTGCAAAATTGACACTTAAATAGCCTTTGAAGTGAGGGCTTCTCAGCTGGCTCAGGCATCAGAAAGGGTTGGTTCTCTAAAACCAGCTTCACAACAGGGTTGCTCTGGTTGAAACGTCGGCAAGGTTTTCAACCCTGTTGTAAAGCTGGTATTAGAGAACCAACCCTTTCTAAATAGCCTTTCCATCCACTTGACTCCTTTATCTATGTATGTACATCCGCTTCCCTACCTCACTCCCCCCTTCCTTACTTCAAAGTTGAGTTCTTTGACAAGGACATCTCCATAGGTGTTACAAGAGGGACGTGTTCAAACCTGGCAAGGAAGAAGCACTAGTCACCTACATACAGGGACTTAAGGCAGGCACACAGAGGAACATCATTCCCTCCTTCACCACAATACCTGATCTCAAACAGTAACAACGCACTCTGAAATCACTGCACACACACACACACACATGTGCGCACACACACACACACACACACACACACACACACACACACACACACACACACACACACACACACACACACACACACACACACACACACACACACACACACACGTACACACACGCGCGCATGCATGCACGCATGCACATACCTTATAAGCCGGTCTGCCTCCACTACTTCCCCTGCTCTGGGGACAAGTGGCACAGCTGGCACAAGATCTGAATATGAAGAAACACAATGCACATTCACATTG